>CM035410.1:149127669-149575169 GCA_020310875.1 Ceratopteris richardii
GTATTTAAGGAAGAAATGATTGTGGAATGCTCTAAAGCCTTTGTCTACCAATGAAACCATTACAACTAGGGCTCAAAATGCTCAATATGCCACTAAAGATGAACAAGTCTTAGGCATTATTCTCACCTCATTAGATGACAAATCATACATCACATAGATGAAGCCCAATCATCTTATGAAGCTTGGTGCACACTTGAGCGCTTATTTGGATCTACAGCTAAACATCAAAAATGTCATTGAAAATCCAATTGTATAGTCTAATGCATGAAAAAGGGGCAAGTATTGCATCTTTAGCGAATAGGCTTAAAAGTCTTTGTACACAATTAGCACAATGTGATGTAAAGACAAAGCAGTTATCTTCATTAAAGCACTTCCAGAGCAATACTCCAATATCAAAACCATCCTCCAGGAGAAAGTTCCAATCCCTAGCTTGGAAGATGCCATCAACTCACTTCAAGAAGAAGAAAAAAAGACAAGCTTATCAACAAATGAAGCCTATGCAACACACTCAAAGCAAAGGAGCAAAATCTTTGAACCATGCAAATATTGCAAGAAGACGAATCATCCTTCATCAAGGTGCTTCTTCAAAAGCGAACATGAAGATCAACGAGGGCAGAATAGCAATAACTCCAAGAATAAAAAAGGTAAAGCTCATATTGTAGAAGAAATGGAACAAGATGAAATTAACTATGTCATCTATGACAATGATGTGTTGTAAAACCCCCTTCTAAAATCCAAATTGTAAAAGGCATATGTCCATAAAGGCCACTAAATCCTTAAAAGCTTTTAGTGGTCCTAATGGCATTAAGCCCTAAAATTATCAAAATCAAGCTCAAAAAGGGGGATTGTTGGAAATGAGCTTCACCTTATATGAACACCTCTTAGCAAGAGGGAAATCCTATTTTTATACTATCCTTGTTTGATTGTTCAAGGGACTTCCTTTTTTGTATAAGAACAATGCTCTAAAATGCACACTCATTATTGATCTTATCTATGCGTGTAGCATATAGAGAGAACTCGTTTCTCTGTATGGGGCAGCCATTTGGGGGCCGGGATTAGCTACATCAGTATGGACAGCATTAGAGAGGCCACAGATCCTCATGATTGCCAGACTTATCCGCAGCAAGCCTTCAGTACCGCATGATATCATTAGAGCAGAGCTCGCTGCACCACCGATGCTAGTTGAGGCACTGTTCCAGACAGTATGCCTAGTACACAGACTTCGGAGCATGGATACAGAGCGCATTGCTTATCGTGCTCTCCAGGCATCACGTGATATGGCATTAGCAGGCGACACCTCTTCATGGTATGCACAGACACGAGACTGGCTGGCCCACCATGGCTTTGACATAGACAGGCTACCACCACTACAGTACGACTCACATGCACCCGCTCTCTCATCAAGAGAGGAATAGGGTCATTCGTCAGGAGATATGGCATACATACATACAGAGGACATGGGTGAGCCCTAGGGATACATTGCCACCGAAAATGCTCTATTACCGCGAGCATTTTCTACATATATCGAACGCGGGCTTCATCGAGATCCAGAGATACATGCAGACATATCTTCCCCACCACCTCCGAGTCGTCATTGGGCAGCTCCGGGTCTCATCACATCAGCTCGAGATTGAGAGGGGTCGGTCCAGGGGAGTCCCCCGTGAGGAGAGGTGGTGCCCAGTATGCCAGACAGAGGTAGAGAGTGAGGAGCATTTTGTTATCAGATGCCGAGCATACTTAGACCTTCGAGCACAGTTCCAGCTGGAGGAGTCACTCCAGTTGTGCATGACCATGGGAGACCAGCGACGCTTGGGGCGCTTCCTCACAGCAGCATACGAGAGGCGAGAGCGGTCACTACAGCCCACACATCAGCCACGGGTGAGTACCCAGCAGACCATTACCCAGTTCTTTCAGAGAGCGGAGCTAGATTAGAGAGGTCCTTCTAGAGGGCTCACACTCCACCAGGCAGCAGCACAGAGAGCACGACGCCGACCACGCATGGTAGGATATCGTCGACCGCGACTATATCAGGAGGATATCTCACGCATCAGGACAGCCTACGACCACATGATGGAGCATAGGCGTTCCACCACCCCCTGGGTTGTCTTCCTTCAGGAGGCACTAAGACCACCTCCGATGTACCACATACTACACCCACCTCCCCCCATCACCAGTAGCTAGGGTGTTTTGCTCACTCATATTATGGATCCCCCTGTATTAGGTGGCCACTATCTGCTGAGTCAGAGCCACTTCTCCCCAGCCTTTTACCAACCCTTGATAGCTTTGTGTTTATTTCATTTCATTTTCTACACATGGTTACTACACTTGTACATGGCTTTTGTCTCATAGGCCAAGTTTGGCCTCCAGAAGACGTTAATATGACTTTCTTTCTTTCTTTCTTTCTCTCTATCTTTTTTTCAGATTCATGAATTGAGAGATTTCTCTCTCTATCTTATCTAGTTTTCTCCCTTTGTCTCTCTATGTCCGCATATGCTCCATCTCCGACTTCCTATTCTTTAAGTCCTCAAACCACATCACAATCTTCACCAACAATTCCAACCAAGCCCAACGAGAGGATTTGCATGACTAGATTTGTGGAATAACATGCCTCTTGACTTCCATAGCAATAAATGAGAGTGCTTGTGCATCTCTTGAATCTGATCTGGATTGCTCTTCTGTAGGTTGAATCTGCATCTGACTCCCTCTATTTGTAGATGATGTGGATGATGTGGATGATGATGTAATCTCCTCTTCTTCCTCTTCAATTTGCAAGCAAAAATTGTAGTAGTAGTCTTCTTGGATGAAGAAGCAATATCTCCCTATGCTTGTCTTTGCTTGGGTTACTTCCATTGACAATATTCCACAAGTCCTTGAAAACTAGCAAATTCATCATCATAAAACTCCACATTGGACAATTAGACATTCCATCAAGCTTATCTTTTTGTTCCGATCGATCTCTATAGTCACCCATCGTGAGTACAAGGGTGTATGTCAACTATGCTCCGAATCCTGATACCAAATGTTGGAAGTGTGGTTGGCCAAATAATAATCACAAGTTAATGTAAGCTCTTTCCAACACCTTACCTTAGCACATAACACGCTTTGACTTGATCAAGAGAGATAAATGACAATATAGAGAGATAAAAAGACAATTATAAAAGTGAAGCAACTTAATGTTACTACGCACACTAATAAATGCAAAATGTCAAGATACAATATGTGTTGATACAAGAAACTGAATATAAGCTAAATCTAAAGATTCTAGATACAAAAAATAGTGTGAGAGTGTCTAAGAGGTATTATGTGAGTGAATATGTGCAAAAAGTAGGACTTGAATTGTTTAAAACAGTCAATACAGCAAAGCCTAATCTGAAATTAGGTCTTCTCTAATGTAGAGCAAAAGCAATGGTCGCTTCTCGCCATAAAGGTGTAGGTAAACACCTAGGACAGCAACTGCACGTGAAGAAACCCTAAAGTAGGTATTACTCTCCAAAGTCAGCATGCATACTTGGAAGTGTGAAGAAGAACAAAGGTAAGCTTCCAAAATCTCCTTCAAAGCTGCATATACACATTTAAGAGTCCTCCTATATCTTCGCCTTAGCGCTTGTAGCTTGAGTAGCTTAGAATAGGATTAATAAGAGCCTCCAAACCCCTCCTTATATAGTTTTACCTGAACCACGAAAATATGGCTTGAAAAGCACATGCAAAAAGCAAAAAGCTAAAAGTATGCGTAATATTTGCATGGATCAGCTTGTTAGTTGATTTTCGTGGACGTTTTTGCTTTTAATGCTTATGATACAATTGGCCAATCTCAGCCATAGATTAGATGTGCTTTTTCCCAATTAAATATGAACCATTGATAAGTTATGAGTGAAAAGCACTTTCAAAAGCAGAAATTAGGGTTTGACTTTTGATTGACTTCTTGATGCCAGATGGTAATGTGTTATATATCATTAGAAAGCTCTCAATGAGTACTTTCAAATGATGCAATAAAAAATTTTGTCCATCTTTGACCAAATTTGACTAAGTACTAGGGTTTCTAGAATATTTGGCAAATTTGAGCATTCTCATATTAATTTCCAACAATAAAGTACCTATCTCCATAAATAGAATATGCTCTCATGGATCCATTCACATATGAATGAATGACAACTTCTTTTTACCTATGATGAATCCATGCTTCTTGAATGGCAGCTTATGTAGTTTTTCTTCAAGACATCCTTCACACGATTCTCCATCATGTTGTAAATCAAAAGTTGGCAAATTCTCAATCATATCTTTGTCCTTCATAATTTGAGAGTTGTATAGCTTACGTGACCAGATCTTGCATGTCATAACTTCATATGCTCCTTTGGTATAGAGGACCTATCTATTTTAACATGGCTGCTTTTTGACAATATAAACATACCACTTTTATTTTGACCTTGTAATAAACAATGCTCTTCATTAAGTGTAAGAATTTGACATGAATCTTACTTAAAAATCACTTTGTAACGATATGATAAGAAAGTTGGTGTAAAAAGCAAATTCTTCTTGATTTTTCGTACACATAAAACATCGAATTTACCACCTTCTCATTATTTCAACACTGACCATCTAAATCATGACCATATGCTTGTTGGAAATTTAGTAGAGGCCCATAAGTAATACCATATGTCCATAGTTCCATAGATCCAGGATCTACAACACAAATTTCAGCAATCTTCCAATATTGACAAAACATGAACGTACCACATTTAATCATACAAATGATGAGACAAAGATAGAGAAAGATTAGACAACATGTGTAAAGTGTTATGTAAGCCACTGCTTACTCACACTATCATATATACAAATGTCAATTTACAATGTGGGAGCAAAACTCTAAACCACTCTATGTGAACAGAAATAGATGGATGAGTGTATGTACAGAATTTACAAAAATATTCAGATGTAGGGACAGAAATATGAATATGTATGAGATGTATGACCTGATAGGTTGTAGAAGAGTGAATATGAGTGACAGAAAGAGGAAAGATCAGTTTGGAACTGATATTCAGCAAACCCTAATCTGATTTTAGGCTATGGAAGATCCTAAATCAAATGTGTGTGTGAAAGATCACATACTTACAGAATTAGCATAGAATGCTAACATGTTGCTGCCAGAAATCCTCATACTCATGTGAACACACCTTCTCTAACACCCCATCCAAATGCATGTAGCATGCATGTACTGATTCTCCTTTAAATATGCCGAATAGGACGACTCCTGATATGGTTGCCACTGCCTCCATAAACTCCAAGTAGTACCTATGTGCATAAAGAGAATATGTACCTGAATTGTTAACATAAGATGCAAATTTTATGTTAAGCTCCATCCAATGTCTTTGACGTACACTGAAATCTTCTTGTAGAAGACAATCTTCAAATACATCATGTAGATGGCTGATCGACACCACCAAGCTGCTCATAGGAAAGTCCTCTCTATAAGCAAGAGTGTGAGCACACTCTTCTCCAAGAAGAACTCCATAGTTGCTCCTCAACATGCTCCTAGGATGCACCATGGTTGCCTCATGTGTGCTAAAGCACCACCTCTATTGAGGGACCAAAGCTAGTGTTGCAATTGGTGTAGGATTACTCAAAAGTGACCCAAGGCACTGTTTATATAGCCCTCAAGGACTTCTAGCGATCAAAATTGAATAAAGCAGCTTTTTGCGTAAACAAACTCATCATCGTAGCTTTTTAAAACTTGGGTCTCTATTTTTTAATTGAGTTTGCTTTATTTTTAAAGTTGCTTTTAGCTAACTTTTAAAAAAACTTCTTGATCTGCTTTTTCACACTTCTGACTACATGATGAATGATCTGACAACATTTTTATGATCCTCATGCCAAAAGCTATCATATGAGGTCAAAACCCTTAATCAGCAGAAAATTAGGATTATGGTTTTCTCCCAAATCTGATCTCTGATGACTGCATATCATATACCATTGGAAAGCCCTCTTCAAGCTCTACAAGATGAGCTCATAAAAATTTTACCCATTTTTGTGCCAAAAATGACTAAGTACCAAAATTAGGGTTTCTGCCCTAAATGGATTTTGGACTTATGTGACATTGTTTTCCAACAATGCTATGATCACTCTTCTACCTGTAAAGTTAGTAAGAGATGAAAATACCTTCTTGAAACATGTCATATGTTTATATTGCATACTTATCTTTTTATTTGAACTTCCATCAAAGCTCCAAATCTCCTCTTCGCACGCGTCAGCTATTCCACACACACAGAGATGCTATCTTATTAGCCTCCCGACCACGCCCAAGCCTTATTCTCTCATGAAGTACTCATAAAAAATAATACTTCTCATGAGTATCTCTCTACCAATATCTACATTGCACCACTTGGTGCCATGTGGCAAATCAAGCCACCTCATCCAAAAGGTGTTCCCGCCCAAGGATTATGACATTTCCTTCCCCTTAAAAACATTTTCGTCCTCGAAAATGTAAATGAAATGTCCATAATGGTAGAGAAAGTGCTTAGACTCCCCTGAACCCCATGTACTCTATGTACATGGTCATCTCTGTGTGTGTTTTTTCCCCATATCCTTCCCCTTAAGAAGTCTCATATGAGATCATCTCAGAGGTGGGAAACCATATGAGTAGTGCCTACTATCTCCCATATACACTCCACCTCCAACTATCACTCCCATGAAAAGTGACATCATCAAAATGACCTAAGTCCATATGATGTATCCTCTATGGAGTAATAGTATGAAAAGCAAGTGCAAAGTGCCAAACTTATAAGCTTGACCATACCATAGTGGAGATACTAAACCATAGAATCCTTTGAAATATAGAACAAATTCCCATAACAAGTGACCCCAAACCCATCTAAAACTAAATGATAGATTACCTTCATAACACTCCAGGTCTTCCTAACCGTGAGTACGCTCACAATTAATAGTTTACTCTAAACTACCTTGTGATTATGTTCCATCATCTAGCTCATATATAATAATTTCTTGATAGTAAAATGCAATCTCTACATTTCACCAACCAAGAAATTTCTGGTTTGTCATCCTTTACCATTGGACTAAGTTCTATTCGAAGAGCATCTGTTGGCACTAGTGCAAACTCTAAAATTTCTCTTCCCTATAGTTTGCCATATGAATGCAGAAAGCATTCCCTTTGAGATTTAGATAATCCCTAAGTACTCATCCTCCTCATTGATGTTTACTCATCATACTCATGATGTAACACCAACTAAGAGTTTGGTATCCCAATAGGTTAGATATATCCCTATCTCCTAGAAACCCTAAAGAGAAAAGTCATACTCAACTCCCAGTCTCACAAATGTCAATAACTAGTTCATCTGATCTAGTCAAGGACCATCACTGGAATATCATAATTGGTTCTCTCTAGAGCCTCCATGTGAGACTCAATCTAACCATCATGATTAATTGATCTCCCTCTTGTCTTTGATAGAAGAGTGTCACTTCTATCTAGACAACCAAAATGAGAAAGTGAAATTCTCTCTATGTCTCTCTCTGTAATCTCCTCTAAGGGAGAGAGTTATGGTAGTGGAATCTATTCCACTTTCCCTTTCCCTTTGAAAGAGATTCTGTTGAATCCACTTTCTCTACTCATCCATAGCTGAGAATATACACATAATTTCTCTATTTTTTTTCCTTCCAAAATAGTGGAGAATGAAACTCCCATGTGAAGGAAAATTACATTGAAAAGTAGAGTAAATGAATTCCTTCTGAAATAAAGACTAAGAGATGTTTTCTAAACACCTCTTCTGTCTAAAGGAAAATATGCTCTATTCTTCTCCTATGAAGAAATCATATTTTCCTTTCCTTCATTCTCTCTCAAAGAACAGGAGCTAAAGTGAGACCAGTGAGCTAAAATGAGATCTCTCCTTGATCTCTAAGCTAATTTCCACTTTGTCCTTTCCTTAAAAGAGAAACTTATGCATTCATTTTCTCCTCTCTTCCATGACTGATGCATAATCCCTCATTACAGACATTACTAAAAGATGGAGAACAAATCTCCCCTGAGTAATGAAGGTGTAAATAGTGAAGTGTGGAGACAATAAATTCCTAAGAAGAGTCAAAGCCCTCTGCTAAAATGGTCAGCAATGATATAACATGATACCATACACACATGTGTATCCATATTAAAAATACCATGCCAACCATCCTCTGTGCATGGATCTATACAATCCCATCAACTAATGGAATTATCCTTCCGGAAAAGCTCAAAATGAGTATGTGATACCAATGGTGATAAAATCACCTATCACATTCTCTACTGGAAGAATTAATCTTCCCTAAACTATGAAGGATAACTCCCAATCCTAAGGAGTCTAGTAAGAGCTCTCCTCTGATCTAGTGAGCCATGACGCTATGAATGATGAGTCCTTTTCTCCCTGGCCATAGAAGAAGAGTGCTCAAAGGGAAGTCATTTCCACCGTCCCATACCGGTGAAAACTTCTTCCAATTCATGATGTCATACCTACACTAAACCGAATATATATTCCAAACATATATAATGGAATATATAGGTGGACTCTAATGAATCCCATATCCTAGAATCATGTCAGTGGACTCAAATGAGTTCCATGTCCTCGAACTAGTTAGTTTGGTTCTAGTCAATATATGACAATGGATATCCCTTCCTGTTCCAAACCAACTTGTTCCTAGGTACCAATACTAGGTCTGAGTACCTCTTTATAGATCCCGATATACATATATATGTATTGGGTACCCCAACTATTCCTGACTTAGGGATCTATGCTCTGCGTCATAGAGCTAGTGCCATACCTCTGGCCTTCATAACCGAATCACATAGCACCCGTCGATGCTCTCTCATGAAACCCATCTCTGTGATCCCATCTAATTGGTTTCCTTAGTAGTGAAGCAGAAATGCTTCACTACTTGCTCAAGTGATATGCATGAGTGAAACAAGTCACTCTTTGGGTATTCATCATGATCCCCCATAGTCTCCTAATCATAATATGAGACTCTTGTGAAGATAAGTAAATCTTCACTACTTTGGAGATTATCATAAATGTATCTCCCGTACTTATATGCAACTTCCTAAAACCTCTAGGATTGCTCGTGCACATTACTAATGGTGAAGGCGTAGCTCCTTCCCTTAGCAATCCTATGGTCTAAATCCATAAGGATTATTTGTAGGGATCCTATTACTACTGAAGTTGCCTTATGTATAATATTCTAATGGTACTAAGTCCATCCAATACATGCATATAAGCATGCTTAAATCTTATTGACGTTTGCAGAAAAGGCATGTTATTATGCCATAAAATTCTTACCTAAAAGCAAGTGCGTATATAACGCCATGAGGGGGAAAAATTTTCGACAACATTTCCCGAAGAAATGGAATCCCAAAAAAAATTTAAACCATAAGCTGTGGCATCCAAGCCACCCAACAACATAGGGCTTTACAGGCCATGGCATGCACGCCATAAACTTATATATGAATCCCATAACCTGCAAAAACATAAGAGCAATTGCTAGCAACCATTCTCTATGTTGCATAGCCATATAGTTTCTGTAATCCTCTTTCCTGCAAACAATCAAAAAGTGTACTTCTCGACTGTCGATCCATACTTTAAGAATTTAAACAATGATCAACATTTGATGTATGCAATCCAATTTATGCATGTACATATAGAGCATGCCATAACATAAAGTAAAATGCCTGAAGCATAAAACATACGTCCCTGAATAGTTTAGTTTCAGAATTGCATGCATCCAATCGTTCTCGACAAGCTTCGAGACCTCTGCACCTTCCTCCTCAGGTCCTAACATAAACTTTGAAGTGTCTGAAAACATCGGAGCACTCCCCAAAACATAAAGCATGGTCAAATGATTACTAAAATAATGCAAAATTAGTCAAAAAATGCCTTAGTAATCCTTCTTTAGACCTGCAAAAATCATTTTAGGACCTCCAAAGAATCAAAAACTGAAATATATAGCATGTGCAAAGAGCTTGAAGTGAAATTACTCAAATCGCCTTCCCAGTTTGAAAGATATGGTTCCCGGAAGGGAGTCTCCAAAAACTGTTCAGACTTTGCAGACCTGTTCAAACATGCAAAAATACTTATTTTCCAAAATTTCTTATAAACTGAAAATAGACCTTGTGCTCTTCGAAACGAGCCATAGTACGTCCAATTTGGAGTTTTCTAGCCCAAGATATGGCCATTCCAAGTGGGACATGCCAAACTAGTGGATTGTTGGAGGGGTTGGAAAAAGTGTGAAAATATGATTTTTGGGGTGCCCGAAAACATTCTTCCATCAAGCAAATCTTACAATTCTCTCCATAACCTCAGAGAGTGATATATGAAGATGCTTGGGCCTATTTTCACCTTTCCGAATCCTCCTTTGTTGCATGCTAATTTGCTCCCCAAAAGAGGCCTAAATCAAGATTTTTACTTTTATGCAAAGACTTAAATGGGAGCTTTTAGCAAGCTTTTAATCCACTCCTAATGTGGATTTTTCTTGGATTTTCTCTTCTCCAAGGTAATTCATATACCGTACCTCATGTATATATGCACTACTCCATAGGTATCTTCTTAAATAGTCCCTTTTCTTACTCCCAAAAATGGAATTCGGCTAAAACTAACACCTGAAATTTTTTCTCAAAAAGTATGGGAAGGGGGTTTTTGAGGAAGTAAAATTCCTCCTTAACTTATTATTTTGATGAATCTAATGATTCTCCTATGAAGTCCATACACCATACTCTCAGTATATATACTTTTTCCCATCCATCCATAGCTATCGCACCTCTTTTTCCCTTCTCCAAAATGGGAATTTCTTAGATTCAGGTGCTGAATTTTTTTTTCTCAACGGTGATTGGAAAGGGTTTTATGGAGCTTCAAACTCCCATCATACTGAGGTATATTTTGGATTCCTTAATTTTATATGGAATTCAATACATTAGACTATAGGCATGCATGATTTTTCCTACCAAACTAAGAAAAATTCAACTTCATTTCCCTTTCCCAAAATGGCTACTAGTCAAAAATAGCACTTGTAACTTATGTAAAGATCATGATCAGGGCTACTTTTAAGATGCCTAAAAGCCTCTACTTTCTTGTATTTGGAGGGAATCTTTGATTCAATATGAGAGTATGTATCTCCTACTCTCCATAAACATACTTTTCCTCCAAAAACTTGGCTTAAAGCCCATCCTTTCATTTGCCAAAAAAAATACATATTCCTCGAAATACCCCTAGCAATTTAGTAAGAAATTGAAATTTATGTGTACCTGTATAAAGAGGATATGTCCTTGATACTTGACGATGGCCTGTGTTCATTCGCTCAAGTCCATTGTCAAAGTTCTTTATGACTTTCTTCAAATCACGAACAAGTGCTTTATTATGAATGGCAACATCAATAGCCTCACCGTCCATTCTTAGAATTGAATGAATCACAATAAGCTATCCATTTCTATTACTCCATACATGAATCCTGACTTTCCATGGAAGCTCTTCTATCTATCCTCCTTATATGAGCTTATGGAGCAGAGCAATTGGCTTCCATGGAAGATGCCTCCTCAGTATAACTGAATTACATGAATAAAAGCGCAACGGCAGCAACTATATTCATCACAGAGATGTGGCGCTTTGGATAAAGGAAACATCAAAGCTCCAAATCGCCTCTTCGCGCGCATCAGCTATCCACACACACAGAGATGGTATCTTATCAGCCTCCCGACCACGCCCAAGCCTTATTCTCTCATGAAGTACTCATAAAAAATAATACTTCTCATGAGGATCTCTCTACCAATATCTACATTGCACCACTTGGTGCCATGTGGCAAATCAAGCCACCTCATCCAAAAGGTGTTCCCACCCAAGGATTATGACAGTTTAGTAGCTCCAGAATCAAAGATTCAAGGATTTTCTGATATTGCATTCAATAGCACATGCAAAATATTCTTCTTCAAGATTTACCTTTTGATACCTCTTCAACGTTATTACCTGAAGCTCTTTTCTTTCATTAAGAATCCTCTTTCTACATTCTGTTACACGATGACCTAGTTTCTTGCAATAATGACATATCCCCTTCTTAGGTGTAGACGTGAATGAAGTAGTTTTCTCCTTAGGTGTAAATGAAGTAGTTCAAGAAGATGTAATAGAAGGCTTAGAAGTAGATGACTTACTTTCCTTCTTTGTAGTTTCCTTCTTTGTAGTCTCCTTCTTTCCTTTGGATAATGACACCATAGCTTCATCATTCTCTTCGATGCTCTTCTGATGTCTTCATCTTGAAGTAACAAGATCTACAACTCTTCAAATGAAATTTATCTATCTCTTGTAAAGAGAGAGAAAGAAAAGTAACAAAAGAATGATATGTAGATGGAAGTGAGTTGATGAGTATGTTTATCATCTCTTCATTGAAAATACTTACTCCAACATCTAGAAGTTGATCACGAATGTCCATAAGCTTTAGAATATGAGTTTGTATTGACTCACTAACTTTGATGCATATATTGGCGAAGTGTCTCCTTAGATAAGCCTTCCTAGCAAGATTTCTGCTTTGATAGATATCCTCAAACTCCAACCGAGTATGACGAAATGTTTTTCATGACTTGATTTAAGAAATAATAGGACACTTCATACCTATAGCAATAAGTGAGAGTGCTTGAGCATCTTTAGAATCTTATCCGAACTCTTCTTCAGAAGGTTGAATTCGCTTTCCTTTGTCTATGGATGATGAGACTTCTTCTTCTCCTTCATCTCTCTGCTTGGAAGATGATGCAACATCCTCTGTAGCTTATCTTTGCCTTGGATGCTTTCCATTGACAATAATCCATGAGTCCTTGGAAACTAGCGAATTCATCATCATAAAACTACACATAGGATAGTTAGACATTCCATCAAATTTGTTCTCTTGTTCCAATATATCTCTAGAATAACTAATCTTGGGAACAAGTTATGTGTGTGCACAAGGCTATGATATCTAATGTTGGAAGTGAAGTAGGCTCAATATAAATCACATTTATTCCCAAGATCTTTCCAACACTTGAACCTTAAGCACACACACCTTGAATCAAATAACAATACAAGTGGGTAATATACAAAATCTGAATATAAATCTGAATGTAAGAAGGTTCTAGGTGTAAGAAGGTTCTAGGTGTAAGAAGGTTCTAGGTACAAATATATGAGAAAAGAGTGCTTAAGAGTTATAAGAAGGTGTGAATGTGCTTGACTAAAAATAAAATAGGATTGTATGTAGGAAATACAGCCTATGTGCATGAATAGATAGCAAAATCTGCAACCCTAACAAAGGGTAGGGTTTCTCCTCTAAAATAAAGGAGGAGCAACACTTTTCTCCTCGAAGTGATAGGTAATAAAAATCTAGTACAACAGCAAGAATTAAAGAAGACCTAAACATATGCACCACTCACAAGTTTTAGCAGGCACACACTCCAATGTGTGTGTAAGAGAAGAGGGCAATAGTAAATCACTAAGAATAATCAGCAAGTGTCACCTCCAAACACTACAAAGAAGATCCAAGGCTTAGATCACACTTTAGGATGCTCAAGTGTGAGTGTGATGTATTGAAGAAAAGTCACAAAGGGATGCGTCCCTGGGTCCTAGAGACGCCGTCCCTTCAAGCTAAATCCTAGGCATGCCTAACTGGGACGGCTGGTGTCCCCTTACACCTCTCTTAAACAGCAAACAGTCCCCATGACACGTCCCCAAGTGTGAGATGTATTGAAGCAAAGTCACACGGGGACGCATCTCCGAGTCCTAGAGACGTCGTCCCTTCAAGCTAAGTCCTAGGGACACCTAGCTCGGATGGCGGGTGACCCCTTACACCTCTCTGAAAACTATCCCCATGATGCGTCCCAGGACAATTTATTGTGATGAACGTATTTGTAGACAGAAATCCGAGACGTTCTAGTGTTGGGATGATTTTTTTATGCCAAAAAACTTCTTTTCTTTTTTTGGCCTCTCTTTTAGATTTTTTAAAGCCAACATTAGGAGTCTCTAGAACCTTCTTGAGGTCTATAAGCAACCATAAATAGAGCCCATTGCTCCATTCAATTCTTCTCCTTGGATCTCATGTGTATGGAGGCTTGAGCTACCTTCAACCTTGCATATGCAACAACCCTCTCCACCCTCGTAGCCCTCTCTTCACCCTTTTCCTCTTTTCTCCATAGTCATTACATTTATGTTGTAGTCCCTAGATTTTTTGGTTTTACTTTCTCGAATCTACACTAGTTGTTTTTGTCAATCAATACTATGATGATCAATACTATGATGTAACATATTTTTGTTCTTAATGATCATGATAATACAATATGTATATGAAATTTTTATTTGATGATGATGATGTAGAATCTTTTTTTTTGAGATGACGAAATATATATGACAACTCTGAAGGTTCAAACTTCAATGTGCTTCATAAATGTTTACTTGAAAAACACTTTTTTTTCTTTAGTTATGTTTTCATTGGACCTTTCATATGTTAACACATTCATTGTGCATTACTTTCATTTGGTATTTTTGAAAAAATCTTTATTTTTTTAGTCCCGCCCTCGGGATGTGTCCCCAAGACACCCTAGGCTCCGTCTCCGTCCCGGAGACACCACCGTTCTCAAGACCCCTCCCCGTCCCTTGGTGACTTTGTATTGAAGTGACCCCAAAAGGGTCTTTTTAAAATTTTTAAACCCTCCCACAAGTTGCTTTTAGTAAAAGCATAGTGAAATCAGTTTTTCACCCTCACAAATTTGCTTTTCGTGCAAGTTTATACAAAAAGAGAGTTAATTGCCTATTGAAAAATGAAACTCTAAAAGTAACTTAGAAAATGATGGAATTAGGACAAAGTTCAAACTAATGTGCTTTCCTTGATATGGGTGAAGAGATCTTCAAAAGATATATTCATTTTTTCAAAAGCACTAATCAAAAAATTAGGGTTATGGTATTGTGCCCTAAATGATCTCTAATGGTTAAATGTGTTGGAAAAGAAACCTTCAACAAGAGGGTTCATATTTCAAGAGAATTCAGAGAAATTTGAGATTCAAACAAAGTCAACCATGGTCAAAATGATCAAATTGTGCACATATTTTTTATATTAGATACGAAAGTCAAGAGTTATATGTTGATACATAATGCATAGGAATTTGGGCAAATTTTTGGAAGGCAAAAGTCAAACCCTAGTATGCACGTCAAAGTCAAAATCAAGTTGAAAAGGTGTGAAAAGCAAGAATTTTTTTATTATATCAAAAATCATAAAAAACAATTAAAAACATGCCCCCCCAACACACAATGGAAAATCTGCCGCGAATCATGGAGAGCACTTTTTTTTCCTTGTTTATGGTGTAAAAAGCATGGTTTGAAGATGTTATGAGTAGACAAGCTTGCAGACACTATGAATCATCACTTCTAGGTGGTCTAAGCCTTGATCTTGGCCCACACAACTTTTCTGTTTGAAACATGTCTTTATTATTAATATTTTATTATTATTTATTTATATATTTTATTTATTATTATTATTGTTATTATTATTATTATTGTTATTGTTGTTGTTGCTGCTACTACTAATGATGTTGATGTTGATATTTTTGTTATTATTATTAGATACATATACACATACACATGCACATGTGTTGGGATTAAAGGTCTTCCAAGGAGTCCCTTTTTTACTTTTCCAACTAATAGCTCTCTTCAAGAGCTTTTCACATATACTTTTATTATATTTTTTATCCTCCAAATTGAGAAGATATAGACATTTATATGATCTTTTTAATGACTTATGGTCACTTTGGCCTGTCCACATTTACCAAGTGATTAAAGTCTTCATTTTAATAAGACTAAGGTTCTAACTCCTACTTGAAGATAATGAGTTTTATCAAACTTGTATGTATATACCAAAATGGATCCAGGCAAACCCCAAATTCACCCTCAAATGAAAGTGCAACTATAAGCTCATGGTCGTCAACCACAAGACTATATAGCATATCACCTCCATTATGCACAATATCGACTCAATACTATTGACATCCCCACTAACGTCATCAGTGTCCAATAGTGAGTATAGAATGCGAACTGAGTTTCTATCACTTCCGAAAGAGATGGGCAAACTCAGCCATAATGAAGCCTAGCACAAAATGCAAACAAAAGATGGGAAAAATTACAAAAAATGCATAGTTGATAGGGTATACACGCCTATCAACTGGTTTATCAAACTTGTATGTATCTCTTCTTCCTTATCTTCTTCTTCATTTTCATCCACAAATAGTTCTCTCTTTACTTTCTCTCTGTTGGAAGTGGGACGGGCCTCAATAACAATAATCATATGTCTAGAATCTTCCAACATATGAACCTTGGCATACATACCTTAAGACACAAAAATTAGATGAGTGAGAGATAGAGAGAATAGACAACATTTTCGAAGTGTAACAGTAAGCTCACTATCTTAATATTAACGTCAAATTACAATATGTGTAGATGATACAAAATTGAACGTATGCTGAAATTGGATACAAAATCTGAATCTAGGTAGAAATTTGAGAACTAGATACAAGAGTCTGTGTGTAAAGTGCATAAGAGGTATGTAGAAAGTGTGTGTGCGTGAGAATGGAGTGAATATGAACAGTTTAGAACTGTTTTACAGAAAATCCTAATTCTGAAATTAGGGTTTTAGAAACCCTAAATCAGAAACTAATGAGCTAGCAAGTGGAAAGCCGAAGATAGACTTTCTACTCACAATAACGCAAGATGCTGATGGTTGGCTACCAAAATCTCCTCCAATGCTTCACCAAGGGTAAAGCACACCTCCTCCAAGTGTAGAAGACCTCTCTACGCTAATGTGAGCTTGAGCACTCCTTGAATTGTGATGCTAAACAATGACCCAAGGCCTCTCTTATAGAAGTTCTAACTTGCCTACGATGAGACCTCCAAAAGCATGTGTAAAAACTCAAAAAACAAGTGATCATTTTGTTTAGATATAGAATTATTTTTTCGCAAAAATAGGCTTTTCAGCATAAATCTTCAACAATCACCTCAACTAGCCATCAAATAGATACAGGAGTTTGCTTTTCTTGACCTATAGGCTGAGTCTTGAGATGAATCCAAATATGCAAAAATCCCTTTTTGAGCAAAAATTAGGCTTAGGGTTTTCTCTCAATTTGGACCTCTAATGACTGAATGTTATATACTAAATAAAAGCTCTCCTCAAGTACTATCTAATGGGCTAATAAAAATTTTAAAGCTTTTGTGACCGAAATTTGGCAAGTACCAAAATTTAGGGTTGCTGGAAATTAGGGTTTTGTGCTATTCTGACATTGTTTCCAACAATCCCCCTTCAATGTCATAATGGTACAAGGTTCAATAATCTGCAAAACTTCTAATGTCTGTCTCTGGATAATGCTTTGGTGAAAATATCTGCAACATTCTCACTTGTAGCTAAGTAGACGAGCTCAATGTGCTTTTTAGATACCTATTCTCGGATGTAGTGGTAATATACCTCAATATGCTTTGTCCTAGCATGACAAACAGGGTTCTCTGCAATAGCAATAGCACTGTGACTGTCTGAAAATATATGCATAGGAAGATGAACTTCAACATCAAGATAACTCAGAATTTTTTGCCACCAAATAGCTTCGAGTGTAGTTATACGGGAAGCCCTATACTCTGCTTCACTTAAAGATGTAGCAATTGTAGGTTGTTTCTTTGACAACTAAGAGATAAGGCAATCTCCTAGGAGAAAACAATATATCTTTTTTCCATTTTTTCCATCCTCTCCCCCTTTGCTTGGTGCCAAAACCTCTTCTTCGAAATTGTCTATAAACACTTTGGTGGTGTTTTTAGGCATGCTTGCGGTCTTTGGCAGCTCAAGGTGACTATTCTCCCGCTTGGTTGGTCCTTTGATGGTGGACCTCGACCTTATGAAGTGCTGATATGCACTAGTCAGTGACTATCACAAGCACCCTTGCCTATGAAGCTCACCACCATGCACATCCCCCCAATCCTACAATGAGATGATATATGTTACCATATAGATGGTAAAATATCTCATTGTTTTCATGCAACTTGTCCCTATCTATCTACATCATTTCTTGTTGATTATTATGCTAGCCATTTATAGGCACATTAAAGTTTGAATCCTTGTGTGTTACTTTTATGCACATCCTCCAATCCTACAATGAGATGATATATGTTACCCTATAGTTGGTAAAAGATCCCACTATTTTCATGCCACTCGTCCCTATCTATCTACATCAATTCTTGTCAGTTATTGTGCTAGCCACTTATGGGAACATTAAAATTTAGATCCGAGACTGTTAGTGATTAAGTCTTGTATGTAACTTCTCTTTCATATATACATGCATGTGTATAATGATGGGTGTGTCTCCTGTGTAGTACGGCTAATGATAAATGTTGGACTTATCTCTCTCCCACCATCCACTCTTGACAACACTGCTGTTTATATTCAAAAAATGTGCACCTGCTGACGAAAGCTCTCAGCCATGTATGCCATGCTTCAATCCTACACTGAGATGACACATGTTTACCCATAGTTGACAATGTGTCTCATTAGTTTCATGTGACCTCAAACTGTAAGGTGGTTAAACGAAGAAATATACTCCAATCATTTTAATTACAAATCATGGAAGAGTAAGGAAGAACAACAAAAGAATTTATATTGAGAAGTGACATGTTGCAAACCAGAACATCTTTTCTTTTTCCCTTCTTCCTCATAAGAAAACAAGAAACTTGCAACAGAACTGTTTTTACTTGCCTTATTTATTGATAAACAAGAACCACTAACACAATGTCAACAAGCTTACTTTGCCAGTGTGTCCTTGAAGGGTTCTGCAGCATGAAAAATCTTGGGAAAACGACTGTATTGACCTACATCCCATTTTCTGAGCACATGCAGCAACTGTTTGAAAGAGTACAGACGAGATAAGTTTTATGATTAGATACAGTACCAGCTGAGAAATTTGAACATAATTCTGATTCATTAATCTTAGGATAGAAAAAAGTATATTCCTTACCAAAAAAGAAAAAAAAAAAAGCCATTTCCCATTGTCCTTCCCCATCTAAACATGTCGAATACTGAAACAAGTAATGACATGTCTGGCTAGCATTTCTGGGGTCAACTATCCGGCTAATATAACATGCAATCAAGCGTGGATGGAACAGCAGTCCATGAAGTAGGAAGGATAGATGAAAGTTGTTGATAGCTACCCAGAAAATGGATGATATTTGCAAATAGTTCTCGTCCAGCTGTTTTGACCTCTAAAATATATTTTCTATTATAGAAAGTAACCACTTTTTAAAGCACGAAACATAAAGGCCACGTGCCCAGAACAAAAAATATAATCCCTTTTGTGCAAATTTCTGGTCCGTTAATCCAGCCACAAACCCTTGAATCATGAAATAACGTGATGTGCAAAGTTCAGAGAACGTATATACATTTGAAGCAGGACCCCTAAAGATGGACCTGACCCGTTGCCAGCCTTTCATGTGCATATCCCATTATGTTTGTGCCTCTAGGCCTCAATCTATATGTTCAGCAAGAAGAAACTTGCAACATGTATATACGTCAAAATTAGAATTAAAAATAAAATTAAGTAAGAGACAAGATAAAACACTGACTATCCGTGTCCATTAGCTCCCTGCGCTTCGCCAGCACCATTTCTTTCTTGCTTAATACTCGTTGCTTTGCCTGCCTGAGCTGTTCTCTGAGTTCAGCCATACCCATTTCCCAATTTGTTGGCTTTCATGCACTATATTATTGAGCACATTTATGGCTTTTACTGTACGTTCCCCACCAAATTCGCTGAAAAAAAGATGGAGTAGATGTTCTCTTACGCACACGAGGCACGGCCAAAAGACGAGGTTCAGAATTCCTATCGCTTAGTTCCATCTTTTGATAGTATCCTTCTCTTCTCATACTCTTCTAATCGGGTATCGTCCTTCCTGAACGGCGAGCCCATGGCTACTGCGCAGGATCTCTATATTCATTGAGAGGGGGGAAATGCTGTTAAATCTGTCACAGAAAAACGGACGCAAATATTCCAAACGTCGGTGAATCGGACTTGCTCAGATCGTTCCCAAGGAAGGTCTCTCTGAGTCTCCTCAATGTTTTGATTTCATACGCAATCATGTCAAAAAAGCGTTCCAAAACAGCGCAAGTAGAAAGCTGGAACTAGAAAGCTGACGAGTCGTCTTTGACATGTTGAGACTTTGTTCGTTCATGTTCATGAATCACGATTCAAGACCCAGCATCTCTTCTCTTCTGCTTCACATGACATGCGCTTTCATATTCGCACTACTCGAAGTCATCCTCCCAGACTCATCCCCATCTAGAAAAAGTCAATTTAAGCGGCATAGGTGTCAATGATCATGGTGTAGAATAAGTACTAGAATGTCAAAGTCTCCCAAGGGACATTTCGATGTCCACCTCGAGTAGGGCAGTTGGTTGAGCTTTGGCCTCTTGAGGCAAAGGTCCAAGGTTCAAGACCTGGGTTAAACATCTATGGCTTTGGCTAGTTAAACTAGTTGCAATGTTGTAACCTTGTTTAACCTCGACTTCGTAAAATATGAAGGGTTTCGTGGGTACTATGCCCATTCACTTGTATAGTTGCACTTTCAAAGTTGAAACTCGAAGGGAGTATCTCCATCTTAATAAATTATCCCCTTCAAGTTAACATAGACTCGGATATAGTTCTTTGAAACTAATTTAAGGTACCTGTATGAAAATTACGAAGAGACACACTGAAACATATGTCTTGCTTTGTGCTTTTAGCATGTTTTTAATGCAATCTCGTGTCTAGTTGATCCGATTATGATGTGCCAAGAAAGATGTGCATATCAATGAGAGCGATATGAGTGTATGAAAGGTTTGTGTACATGTGTATGTAGTAAACATGTATTTGTGCACAACATCTACCTCACTCACTACCAATGCTATAGTCAACAATTAGTCATAGCACGTGATTGATGACCTATGGATCCTAGGAAACAAACAGCAAATCAACATTTTGGATTCTTCTCGAGATATGGACACATGAATCATAAGCACCTTTGTGTGCCCATTTCTTTTGTCTAATTGGATACTAAGTGTCAGTGTCATGAATCATAGACACCTACCTTTCTGTGCCCATTTCCTTGTATAATTTATTTGGTTCTTGTTGTGTGTGTAGTGCATGTCTTCCTGTGTATACATTTCCTTGGAGTTATGTATGATTGTATGTTTTGGGCGCTTGATATATGTGTGTGTCGTAATGCATGTTTTGAGTTTTTTTTTTTTTTTTTTTAAATTTTAGAATCACTTCTTGATCATACACCAAAGATCATCAGCAACCACTCAAAAATACTCTCTCTCTCTTCCTCCATCTATCTTATCCTCTTCACTCCCAAGGTGGCTATTCACGTGAGTGTGGCTACTCACATGGTTAGAAGGGATTCTCATCAATCCTTTCATGTCAGATTTCTTTCCTTTTAAGCTCATTTAAGTACTCATGATTATCATCTTCAGATGGTGTTTCTCTCTATCCTCCCTCTTAAGAAGTCTCATGGGAAGGTGTAACAAAATTGGAAACCCATTTCAATAGGGTGCTCACTCTCTCCCATGTAGCACTATAATCTAAACTATTTTTTCATTGAACTAAACACTCCTTATATAAGTTTCTCGAGTGCATGGAATTCTTTCTGGATCTTGTAGCTTCATCAAATATAAGCTCTATGATATGTCTTATTCACTCGGCTTTTTCTTTAGTCAACAAAGATAAGTAGCCCGTTAGGGTAATAGGCGTATATACAAGCCGGGGGAAAAAAACCTCCTAAAGGGGGAAAAAAATGCCCCGATGGTCCTAGAGTGTTCACACACATACATTACCTAAATATATCAACAAATCCCCCTTGGGAGTGATGCGATGAACAAGGAGCTAGCACTCATGTATAAGGAAGTGTCAAGCTATGTGGAATCAATCCACAAAAGGAAGTAAGCCCAAAGCTTTGCGAAAAGATTCAAACTTCTCCCTAGGCAGAGCCTTCGTAAAAAGGTCTGCAATGTTCTCCTATGTGGGCACATATGCCAAGCTGATCTCCCCAGCAGAGAACCTCTCCTTGACATAATGATAATACACCTCAATGTGCTTAGTGCGAGCATGGAACACAAGGTTCCTCGCAACTGCCAATGCGCTCTGACAGACAGTGAAGATGGTGGTGGCAGAAGACTAACCAACACCCAAATCAGCCATAAGGCGTCTAAGCCACACACACTCAATAATCGCTATGAAAGCTTCCCTATACTCAGCCTCACAACTGGAAGTGGCCACAATAGGCTGCTTCTTTCTCAACCAAGATATACATGAGCTACCAAGCATGAAGCAAAAGCCACTGGTGGACACACGAGTGTCATAGCAACCAGCCCAGTCACTATCTGAAAAAGCATGCAAATATGGTGGTAGTGATCCCCCCTTGGGATAAAACAATCCAAGTAGTCGGGTACCACTCAAGTAGCAAAAAGATGCGCTTAACCGCCTACCAATGCTTGACACTTGGGCAATGCATAAACTTGCTCATCTGTGAGACAACAAACTGAATATATGGCCAAGTAATGCATAAGTAAATCAAGCATCCAACAACCTGCTAATAGAGAATAGCATCAAATGCATCTCCAGCATCATGAAGACTCAATCATAAACCTATTTCCATAGGAGTGGCAATAGGCTTACAGTTTTTAAGGCCAAAACGCTGCAATAATGTGTCAACAAAGCCATTCCACCATCAACTTGCATAAATTGAATGCCCAAATAGTGATGCAAATGCCCCAAATGAGACATCTCAAATGAGGCATGCAAATCAGCCTTAAAATCAGCAATATACGTGTCAGGACTAGTGAGAAGCATGTCATCAACATACACCGCAATGATCAGAAGCATGTTGATATATTTAGGTAGTGATGTGTGTGAACACACTAGGACCGCCGGGGCACTTTTTTCCCTCTTTAGGAGGTTTTTTTCCCTGGCTTGTATATACGCCTATTGCCCTAATGGGCTACTTATCTTTGTACATTGTGTGTTTGTGGTCCAAGCTTCTTCTCCTTCCTTGTGTTGTTCGCGTGCTTCCAAAGACGTCTAACTCCAACAATTGGTATCAGAGCAGGTTGTCGCTTCATCTAGGGCGCCGTCGACACTCCTCCATTTGCAATCTTAGATTCACACGAAATTTGGTGAGCATATTTGTGATCTGAGCTCGTTTTGGCCTCCGAACGCACTATCGCAGTGCTTGTGCAAGCTATTTCGTCTTTTTGTGCCAAAGGTATATACCACTTTCTGTTCGCCAGTATAAGCGTCTCGAAGTCTGCTACAGGTCTAGCAGAATTCGTTGGGGCAGTTCTGTTCAACTTTTTGAGATGCAGTCAATTTTCTGCATCAAGGTATTTTAGTCACCGGCCATGGCTGAAAGCAGTGATGTATTTCGTATGTTGGCTGTTGAGGATAAGTTGGATGGTACCAACTACCCATTATGGGCTTATATGATGCGACATGTTTTGGATGCAAAAGGATTATGGAACATTGTGCAGGGTGTTGAAAGACGTCATGTTACACCTGTAACGACAGGTACTGCAAATACAGGTGTTGGAGCTGATGAAGATGGTGTCGAAGATGATATTCCGCAGATTCCTCTTCAGTGATGTTGTTTCTGTTGCACCTACTGCAGAGAAGGTTCATTGGGATGGCAGAGATGCCCAGGCACATGCATTGATAGCTTTGTCTGTCAAACGTGCCATTATTCCTCATATTCGCTCTTGTAGAACAGCTAGGGATGCTTGGGATACACTTACCACATTGTACCAAGCTAGGAATGAGGCTCGTGTTGCTTACCTCCGAAAACAGTTGGAGAGTGAGCACGTGAATGAAGGTGATTCTATGGACAGTTTCCTAACGAAGATCAAAGATTTGAAGGAACAATTGATTTCTGCTCATGAGGTTATACCAGATAGCTCACTTGTGCAGACCGTTCTGAATGGTCTTCATGATTCATATCAGAGTTTTGCTTCTACTCTTCGGTTGATGATGAAAGGCAATCCGAATGCCTTATCATTTGAGGAGTTAGTCTCTATTCTGTTGCAGGAAGATCAGTCCAGGCAAAACAGGTCCATTATGCGAGTTGCAGATCAAGCTTTCTTGGCTAGTCAGAAGGGCAAAGGAAAATGGTGCTCTTCAACTAGTAAGCAGAAATCTGCTAATTCTGCATATTCGAAGAAGGAAGATAAAGATGAGAAGAAATCAGAAAAGCAAAAATTGTTTTGTAAGTACTGTGAAGGGAATGACCATATCATAAAGAACTGTCCAAAACTGGCTGCTAAAGAGGCAAAGAAGAAAGAGGTTGGAATGGTTATTACAGAGGCCTCTACACCAAAAACAGAGTCTGCTAATCTTGTGTAGGAAGAAGAATGGGTGTTTACTACTGTTTGCAATTTTGACCCATCTTCTCATGAGCAGTGCATGTCTGCAGTGGACTCAGATGTTTGGTACTTTGACAGTGGGGCGACCAAACATATTACCTCGCAGTGCAGTTTCTTCTCTTCACTTGAGCCTGCCCCTACAGGGAATACTGCCACATGCACCAACAACTCCTCTTATCCTGTTATGGGAGTTGGTAAGATCATTCTGACTACTGCTGATGGTAGTTCTTTCACCTTGTCAGATGCTTTATTTGTGCCAGGGATCAAGAAGAATTTGTTATCAGTTTCTCCATTAGCCAAGATTGGCTTGGTTGTGAAATTTGTTGATGACAGATGTACAGTTCATGATCTGTCAAATGGCGATGTTATTATTGCTTCTGGCATTTTATGTCGTGGGCTGTATAAGCTCATAGACTATGAAAGATCTGTGAATGATTCGGCATGTGCAATTCATGATTCTCAGGCTATGTCAGATGCAAAGCTTTGGCATGCACGCTTTGGTCATCTGAATTTTGCTAGTTTGCTACACCTGCAGAAATCTGATGTGGTGTCTTCTTTGCCCAAGCTTGAGACACCTGGAAAACATGTATGTGAAGGCTGTATTTTGGGCAAAATGCAGCATTCCTCCTTTCCAAAAGATGGTTCAGTTCGGGGTACACAAAAATTGTAGCTTGTACATAGTGATGTCTGTGGTCCTATGCAGACACCCTCTTTTGGGAATTACATTTACTTCGTGACTTTCATTGATGATTTTTCCACGCATGCATGGATATATCAGCTCAAAGCAAAGTATGAAGTGTTCATGTGCTTTAAACAGTTTTTGATTTTGGCTGAAAATCTATCAGCATGTAAAATGGGCACCCTCCGTTCTGATCGAGAGGGGGAATATATGTCTTCTGATTTTAATGCATTTATGGCTGAACGTGGGATAAAACACCAGCGTACAGTGCCGTATACACCTCAATAGAATGGAGTTGCTGAACAGAAGAATAGGTCACTCATGGAGATGGCGAGGTGTATGGTCAAGAGTCAGGCTTTACCACATAGCTTCTGGCTTGAGGCTGTCATGTGTGCAGCATATGTACTTAACAAGTGTCCCACTAAAGCCCTACAATCCATCACTCCATATGAGGCTTGGCATGATCGCAAGCCATCTGTTGCTCATCTGCGGGTTTTTGGTTGTTTGGCATATGCACTAGTGCCTGAACAACATCGCAGAAAATTGTATGATAAGGCAGTAAAATGTATTTTTGTTGGGTACAGTTCTGAAAGTAAAGGCTATCGTCTGTATCATCCACAGACTAAATGCATTCCGGTTAGCCGTGATGTTGTTTTTGTGGAAGATGCTATTCAGCCATTGCTTTCATGTACTAAGAAGACATCTATTAGCTCCAAAGACATGTATGATACTTTGATGCCTCTTTTTATAGGTGGACAGTCTAGTGCTTGTCCTAATGAGGCAACTTCTCAACCTTTGCAGGTTTCATATGATGATGCAGATCATTCCATTTCTGATGCAGATTTACATGATGCACTTATTGATGAGAGAGCTGATATTGAGCAGGCAAAAACTATGCCAAAATGGCTAGTGCAGACTTTGCGTGACAGCAAATTAGATGCACATTTGTCATATCGTACTCATTCAGGCTCTCATAGTGCCTCCTTTGCATCAGATTGCTATGCTATGGCTGCGTCTAGTCTCTGTGATGAGAATGAGCCTGTTTCTTTTGATGAAGCACGTAATTCAGAAAATTGGATGGCTGCTATGCAATCTGAATATGATGCTATAATGAAGAATGGTACATGGTCTTTATGTGACTTGCCTCCTGGCAAAAAGGCCATTGGCACTAAGTGGGTATACAAGTTGAAGCGTAAACTTGATGGTACAGTTGACAAGCATAAGGCTAGGCTTGTTGCAAAGGGTTATGCGCAGGAAAGAGGCATTGATTTTGATGAGACCTTTGCACCTACATGCCGTATGACTACTGTTCGGAGCATTTGTGCACTTTACAGCCCATCATGGTTGGAATGTACATCAGTTGGACATTAAAACAACATTTCTGAATGGTGACTTGCATGAAGAAGTGTATGTTTTTCAGCCCCGTGGCTTTGTGCAGAAAGGGCATGAAAACCAGGTGTGCAGGTTAAAAAAGGCATTATATGGTTTAAAGCAAGCACCACCTGCTTGGTATGAGAAGATACATGCCTATCTGGTTGCACATGGTTTTGAGAACAGTCCAACTGAAAGCACCTTATATATTAAGTGTGCTAATGATGTGCTTCTGATCATTGTTGTCTATGTTGATGAAATGTTGCTCACTGGTCCTATTGAGAAGCATATTGCTGATTTCAAGGCTGATTTGCATGCCTCATTTGAGATGTCTGATTTGGGGCATTTGCATCACTATTTGGGCATTCAGTTTATGCAAGTTGATGGTGGAATGGCTTTGTGTCAAACGAAATATATTGACACATTATTGCAGCGTTTTGGCCTTGAAGACTGTAAGCCTATTGCCACTCCTATGGAGACAAGTTTACGATTGAGTCTTCATGATGCTGGAGATGCATTTGATCCTGTTCTCTATCAGCAGGCTGTTGGATGCTTCATTTACTTATGCATTACTCGGCGAGATATTCAGTTTGCTGTCTCACACATGAGCAGGTTTATGCATTGCCCAGGAGTCACGCATTGGAAGGCGGTTAAGCGCATCTTTCGCTACTTGAGTGGTACTCGGCTACTTGGGTTGTTTTATCCCAAGGGGGGATCACTACCGCCAAATTTGCATGCTTTTTCTGACTCAGATTGGGTTGGTTGCTATGACACTCGTGTGTCCACCAGTGGTTTTTGCTTCATGCTTGGTACCTCATGTATATCTTCGTTGAGCAAGAAGCAGCCTGTTGTGGCCACTTCCAGTTGTGAGGCTGAGTATATGGCAGCTTTCACAGAGACTGTTGAGTGTGTGTGGCTCAGATGCCTTATGGTTGATTTGGGTGTTGGCGAGTCTTCTGCCACCACCATCTTCACTGACAGTCAGGGCGCATTGGCAGTTGCGAGGAACCCTGTGTTCCATGCTCGCACTAAGCACATTGAGGTGCATTATCACTATGTCAGGGAGAGGTTTTTTGCTGGGGAGATCAGCTTGGCATATGTGCCCACGTAGGAGAAAATTGCAGACCTTTTCACGAAGGCTCTGCCTAGGGAGAAGTTTGAAGCTTTCCGCAAAGCTTTGGGCTTACTTCCTTTTGTGGAGTGATTTCCACATAGCTTGGCACTTCCTTATACATGAGTGCCAGCTCCTTGTTCACCGCATCACTCCCAGGGGGGATTTATTGATATATTTAGGTAGTGATGTGTGTGGACACACTAGGACAGCCGGGGCACTTTTTTCCCTCTTTAGTAGGTTCCCCCCCCCCCTTGTATATACGCCTATTGCCCTAATGGGCTACTTATCTTTGTACATTCTCTAGTAATACATTCAGTATTGTGTGTTTGTGCTCTAAGCTTCTTCTCCTTCCTTGTGCTGTTCGCGTGCTTCCATAGACGTCTAACTCCAACAATTGGTATCAGAGCAGGTCGTCGCTTCATCTAGAGTGCCATCGACACTCCTCCGTTTACAGTCTCAGATTCGCACAAAATTTGGTGAGCATACTTGCGATGTGAGCTCGTTTCGGCCTCTGAACGCACTATCGTAGCGCTTGTGCAAGCTATTTTGTCTTTTTGTGCCAAAGGTATATACCAGTTTCTGTTCGCCAATATAAGCGTCTCCAAGTCTGCTACAGATCTAGCAGAATTTGTTGGGGCACTTCTGTTCAACTTTTTGAGATGCTGTCAATTTTCTGCATCAAGGTATTTTAGTCACCGGCCATGGCTGAAAGCAGTGATGTATTCCGTATGTTGGCTGTTGAGGATAAGTTGGATGGTACCAACTACCCATTATGGTCTTATATGATGCGACATGTTTTGGTTGCAAAAGGATTATGGAACATTGTGTAGGGTGTTGAAAGACGTCCTGTTACACCTGTAACGACAGGTACTGCAAATACAGGTGTTGGAGCTGATGAAGATGGTGTCGAAGATGATATTCCGCAGATTCCTGTTCATGCTGCTATTTCTGTTGCACCTACTGCAGAACAGATTCGTTGGGATGGCAGAGATGCCCAGGCACATGCATTGATAGCTTTGTCTGTCAAACGTGCCATTATTCCTCATATTCGCTCTTGCAGAACAGCTAGGGATGCTTGGGATACACTTACCACATTGTACCAAGCTAGGAATGAGGCTCGTGTTGCTTACCTCCGAAAACAGTTGGAGAGTGAGCACATGAATGAAGGTGATTCTATGGACAGTTTCCTAACGAAGATCAAAGATTTGAAGGAACAGTTGATTTCTGCTCATGAGGTTATACCAGATAGCTCACTTGTGCAGACCGTTCTGAATGGTCGTCCTGATTCATATAAGAGTTTTGCTACTACTCTTCGGTTGATGATGAAAGGCAATCCGAATGCCTTATCATTTGAGGAGTTAGTCTCTGTTCTGTTGTAGGAAGATCAATCCAGGCAAAATAGGTCCATTATGCGAGTTGCAGATCAAGATTTCCTGGCTAGTCAGAAGGGCTAAGGAAAATGGAGCTCTTCAACTAGTAAGCAAAAATCTGCTAATTTTGCATATTCGAAGAAGGAAGATAAAGATGAGAAGAAATCAGAAAAGCAGAAATTGTTTTGTAAGTACTGTAAAGGGAATGACCATATCATAAAGAACTGTCCAAAACTGGCTGCTAAAGAGGCAAAGAAGAAAGAGGCTGGAATGGTTGTTGCAGAGGCCTCTACACCAAAAATAGAGTCTGCTAACCTTGTGCAGGAAGAAGAATGGGTGTTTACTATTGTTTGCAGTTTTGACCCATCTTCTCATGAGCAGTGCATGTCTGGAGTGGACTCAGATGTTTGGTACTTTGACAGTGGGGCGACCAAACATATTACCTCGCAGCGCAGTTTCTTCTCTTCACTTGAGCCTGCCCCTACAGGGAATACTGTCACATGTGCCAACAACTCGTCTTATCCTGTTATGGGAGTTGGTAAGATCATTCTGACTACTGCTGATGGTAGTTCTTTCACCTTGTCAGATACTTTATTTGTGCCACGGAACAAGAAGAATCTGTTATCAGTTTCTCCATTAGCCAAGATTGGCTTGGTTGTGAAATTTGTTGATGACAGATGTACAATTCACGATCTGTCAAATGGCGATGTTATTATTGCTTCTGGCATTTTATGTCGTGGGTTGTAGAAGCTCATAGACTATGAAAGATCTGTGAATGATTCGGCATGTGCAGTTCATGATTCTCAGGCTATGTCAGATGCAAAGCTTTGGCATGCACGCTTTGGTCATCTGAATTTTGCTAGTTTGCTACGCCTGCAGAAATCTGATATGGTGTCTTCTTTGCCCAAGCTTGAGACACCTGGAAAACATGTATGTGAAGGCTGTATTTTGGGCAAAATGCAGCATTCCTCCTTTCCAAAAGATGGTTCAGTTCGGGCTACACAAAAATTGCAGCTTGTACATAGTGATGTTTGTGGTCCTATGCAGACACCCTCTTTTGGGAATTACCTTTACTTCGTGACTTTCATTGATGATTTTTCTAGGCATGCATGGGTATATCCACTCAAAGCAAAGTCCGAAGTGTTCATGTGTTGTAAACAGTTTTGGTTTTGGCTGAAAATCTATCAGCATGTAAAACGGGCACCCTCCGTTCTGATCGAGGGGGGGAATATATGTCTTCTGATTTTAATGCATTTGTGGCTGAACGTGGGATGAAACACCAGTGTACAGTGCCGTATACACCTCAAAAGAATGGAGTTGTTGAACGGAAGAACATGTCACTCATGGAGATGGCGAGGTGTATGGTCAAGAGTCAGGCTTTACCACATAGCTTCTGGCTTGAGGCTGTCATGTGTGCAGCATATGTACTTAACGAGTGTCCCACTAAAGCGCTATAGTCTATCACTCCATATGAGGCTTGGCATGATTGCAAGCCATCTGTTGCTCATCTGCGGTTTTTTGGTTGTTTGGCATATGCACTAGTGCCTGAACAACATCGTAGAAAATTGGATGATAAGGCAGTAAAATGTATTTTTGTTGGGTACAGTTCTGAAAGTAAAGGCTATCGTGTTTATCATCCACAGACTAAACGCATTCTGGTTAGCCGTGATGTTGTTTTTGTGGAAGATGTTATTCAGCCATTGCTTTCATGTACTAAGAAGACATCTGTTAGCTCCAAAGACATGTATGATACTTTGATGCCTCTTTTTATAGGTGGACAGTTTAGTGCTGGTCCTAATGAGGCAACTTATCAGCCTTTGCAATTTTCATATGATGATGTAGATCATTCCATTTCTGATGCATATTTACATGATGCACTTATTGATGAGAGAGGTGATATTGAGCAGACAAAAACTATGCCAAAATGGCTCGTGCTGACTTTGCGTGACAACAAATTAGATGCACCTTTGTCATATCGTACTCATTCAGGCTCTCATAGTGCCTTCCTTGCATCAGATTGCTATGCTATGGTCGTGTCTAGTCTCTGTGATGAGAATGAGCCTGTTTCTTTTGATGAAGCACATAATTCAGAAAATTGTATGGCTGCTATGCAATCTGAATATGATGCTATAATGAAGAATGGTACATTGTCTTTATGTGACTTGCCTCCTGGCAAAAAGGCCATTGGCACTAAGTGGGTATACAAGCTGAAGCGTAAACCTGATGGCACAGTTGACAAGTATAAGGCTAGGCTTGTTGCAAAGGGTTATGCGCAGGAAAGAGGCATTGATTTTTATGAGACCTTTGCACCTACATGCCGTATGACTACTGTTCAAAGCATTTGTGCACTTGCAACCCATCATGGTTGGAATGAACATCAGTTGGACATTAAAACAACATTTCTGAATGGTGACTTGCATGAAGAAGTGTATGTTTTTCAGCCCCGTGGCTTTGTGCAGAAAGGGCATGAAAACCAGGTGTGCAGGTTAAAAAAGGCATTATATGGTTTAAAGCAAGCACCACGTGCTTGGTATGAGAAGATACATGCCTATCTGGTTGCACATGGTTTTGAGAACAGTCCAACTGAAAGCACCTTATATGTTAAGCGTGCTAATGATGTGCTTCTGATCATTGTTGTCTATGTTGATGACATGCTGCTCACTGGTCCTATTGAGAAGCGTATTGCTGATTTCAAGGCTGATTTGCATGCCTCATTTGAGATGTCTGATTTGGGGCATTTGCATCACTATTTGGGCATTCAATTTATGCAAGTTGATGGTGGAATGGCTTTGTGTCAAACGAAATATATTGACACATTATTGCAGCATTTTGGCCTTGAAGACTATAAGCCTATTGCCACTCCTATGGAGACAGGTTTACGATTGAGTCTTCATGATGCTGGAGATGCATTTGATGTTGTTCTCTATCAGCAGGCTGTTGGATGCTTCATTTACTTATGCATTACTCGGCTAGATATTCAGTTTGCTGTCTCACAGATGAGCAGGTTTATGCATTGCCCAGGAGTCACGCATTGGAAGGCGGTTAAGTGCATCTTTCGCTAGTTGAGTGGTACTCGACTACTTGGGTTGTTTTATCCCAAGGGGGGATCGCTACCACTAGATTTGCATGCTTTTTCTGACTCAGATTGGGCTGGTTGTTATGACACTCGTGTGTCCACCAGTGGTTTTTGCTTCATGCTTGGTAGCTTAGGTATATCTTGGTTGAGCAAGAAGCAGCCTACTGTGGCCACTTCCAGTTGTGAGGCTGAGTATAGGGCAGCTTTCATAGTGACTGTTGAGTGTGTGTGGCTCAGACGCCTTATGGCTGATTTGGGTGTTGGCCAGTTTTCTGCCACCACCATCTTCACTGACAGTCAGAGCGCATTAGCAGTTGCGAGGAACCCTGTGTTCCATGCTCGCACTAAGCACATTGAGGTGCATTATCACTATGTCAGGGAGAGGTTCTCTGCTGGGGAGTTCAGCTTGGCATATGTGCCCACGGGAGAACATTGTAGATCTTTTCACGAAGGCTCTACCTAGGGAGAAGTTTGAAGCTTTCTGCAAAGCTTTGGGCTTACTTCCTTTTGTGGAGTGATTTCCACATAGCTTGGCACTTCCTTATACATGAGTGCCAGCTCCTTGTTCACCGCATCACTCCCAGGGGGGATTTGTTGATATATTTAGGTAGTGATGTGTGTGAACACACTAGGACCGCCGGGGCACTTTTTTCCCTCTTTAGGAGGTTTTTTTCCCCCCGGCTTGTATATACGCCTATTGCCCTAATGGGCTACTTATCTTTGTACATTCTCTAGTAATACATTCAATATTGTGTGTTTGTGCTTCAAGCTTCTTCTCCTTCCTTGTGCTGTTCGCGTGCTTCTGCAGACTTCTAACTCCAACAAATGCCCCAAATGAGACATCTCAAATGAGGCATGCAAATCAGCCTTAAAATCAGCAATATACGTGTCATGAGGACTAGTGAGAAGCATGTCATCAACATACACCGCAATGATCAAAAGCACATCATTAGCACGCTTAACATACAAGGTGCTTTCAATTGGACTGTTCTCAAAACCATGTGCAATGAGATAGGCATGTATCTTTTCATACCAAGCACGTGGTGCTTGCTTTAAACCATATAATGCCTTCTTTAAGCTGCACTCCCGCTTTTCATGCCCCTTGTACACAAAGCTAGAGGGCTGAAAAACATACAGTTCTTCATGCAAGTCACCATTCATAAATGTTGTTTTAATGTCCAACTGATGTACATTCCAACCGTGATGAGCTGCAAGTGCACAGATGCTACAAACAATAGTCATTCGGCAAGTAGGAGCAATGGTTTCATCAAAATCAATGGCTCTTTCTTTCACATAACCCTTTGCAACAAGCCTAGCTTTATACTTGTCAACTGTTCCATCAGGATTACGCTTCAACTTGTATACCCACTTTGTGCCAATGGCCTTCTTGCCAAGAGGCAAGTCACATAAAGACTAGGTACCATTTTTCATTACAGCATCATATTCAGATTGCATGGCAGCCATACAATTTTCTTAATTTTGTGCTTCTTCAAATGAAAAAGGCCAATTGGAGAGTGAGCACATGAATGAAGGTGATTCTATCGATAATTTTCTCACAAAGATCATGTATTTGAAAGAACAATTGATTTTTGTTCATGAAGTTATACTAGATAGCTCACTTGTGCAGATTGTTCTGAATGGTCTTCATGACTCATATCAGAGTTTTACTTCTACTCTTCGTTTGATGATGAAAGGCAATCTAAATGCCTTGTCATTTGAGGAGTTAGTTTCTGTTTTGTTGCAGGAAGACCAATCTAGGCAGAACATGTCTATTATGCGTGTTACAAATCAAGCTTTCTTGGTTAGTCAAAAGGGCAAAGGTAAATGGAGTTCTTCTACTAGTAAGCAGAAATTTGCAAATGTTACACCTTCGAAGAAGGAAGACAAAGATGAGAAGAAATCAGAAAAGAAGAAATTGTTTTGCAAATACTGTAAAGCAATTGATCATGTCATCACGAGCTGTCCAAAACTGGTTGCTAAAGAGGCAAAGAAGAAAGAGGCAAAGAAGAAAGAGGCAAAGAAGAAAGAGGCCAGAATGGTTGTTGCAGAGGCCTCTACACCGAAAACAGAGTGTGCTAATCATGTGCAGGAAGAAGGGTGTTTACTACTGTTTACACTTTTGATCCATCTCTCGTGAGCAGTGCATGTCTGCAGTAGGCTTAGATGTTTGGTACTTTGATAGTGGGGCGACCAACCATATTACCTCGCAATGTAGTTTCTTCTCTTCACTCGAGCCTGCCCCTATAAGGAATACTATTACATGCACCAACAACTCCTCCTATCGTGTTATGGGAGTTGGTAAGATCATTTTGACTATTGCTGATGGTAGTTCTTTCACTTTGTCAGATGCTTTGTTTGTGCCAGGGATCAAGAAAAATCTGTTATCAGTTTCTGCATTGGCCAAGATTGGCTTGGTTGTGAAATTTGTTGATGACAGATGTACAGTTCATGGTCTGTCAAATGGCAACTTCATTATTGCTTCTGGCATTTTATTTCATGGGTTGTATAAGCTCATAGACTATGAAAGATATGTAAATTATTTGGCATGTGCAGTACATGATTCTCATGCTATGTCAGATGCAAAGCTTTGGCATGCATGCTTTGGTCATCTGAATTCTGCTCATTTGCTACACTTGCAGAAATTTGAAATGGTGTCCTCTTTGCCCAAACTTGAGGCACCCGATAAACATGTATGCGAAGGCTGTATTTTGGGCAAAATGCAACATTCTTCCTTTCCAAAAGATGGTTCAATTTGGGCTACTTAGAAATTGCAGCTTGTAAACACGAGCCTCATTCCTAGCCTGGTACAATGTGGTAAGTGTATCCCAAGCATCCTTAGCTGTCCTGCAAGAGCGAATGTGAGGAATAATAAGAGGTTTGACAGACAAAGCTATCAATGCATGTGCTTGAGCATCTCTGCCATCCCAACGAATTTTCTCTACAGTAGGTGCAACAGAAACAGTAGCACAAACACGAATCTACAAAATGTCATAATCTTCGACACCATCTCCATCAGCTGCAACACCTGTATTTGCAGTACTTGTATACGCAGGTGTAATGGGACGTCTTTTAACACCCTGCACAATATTCCACAATCCTTTTACGACCAATACATGATGCATCATATAAGCACACAATGGGTAGTTGGTACCATCCAACTTATCCTCAATAGCCAACATATGGAATACATAATTGCTTTTAGCCATGGCCAGTTACTAAAATACCTTGATGCCGAAAATTGATTGTATCTCAAAAAGTTGAACAAAATTGCCCAAACGAATTCTGCTAAACCTGTAGCACACTTTGAGACTCTTATACTGGCGAACTAAAACTGGTATATACCTTTGGCACAAAAAGACAAAATAGCCTGCACAAGCACTGTGATAGTGCATTAGGAGGTCAAAACGAGCTCAGATTACGATTTCGGCACCATAAAGCAAAGCCGTTTTGATCTCTGAAACACCCTGAGTATGCTTACCAAATTTTGTGCGATTCTGAGACTGCAACCAGAGAGGTGTAGACAACTCTCTAGATGGAGCGAGGACCTGTTCTGATACCAATTGTTGGAGTTTCATGTCTGCAGAAGCACACGAACAACACAAGGAAGAAGAAGAAACTTGGAGCACAACACACAATACTGAATGTATTACCACTAAAATGTACAAAGATAAGTAGCCCATAAGGGCAATAGGCATATATACAAGCGGGGGGAAAAAGAACTCCTAAAGAGGGAAAAAAGTGCCCCGACGGTCCTAGAGTGTTCACACACATCACTACCTAAATATATAAGCAAATTCTTAGCCAAAGCAATGGCACTCTGACTGTCACTAAGCAAACAAGGTACATGCTGAGGTAAACCCATATCACAAGTAAGTCGAGAAAGCCACAATGCTTCTTTACATGCCTCACTTGCTTCAACATACTCTGCTTCTATGGTGGAAACAACTGTACATTCTTCAAGACGATATCTCCAAGACGTAGCACCTCCAACAAAATTAAAAATGTACCCTGATGTAGACTTATGATTGTCTACACAACTAGGATACTCATAATATGTGTAACCAATAATGGATGCTTTCTATCTACCTAAGCATAGAAACTTGTCCTTAGTGCCACCCAAATATCTCAAAATCATCTTGACTGCTTCCCCATGTTTCTTGTGAGGATTATACATATATTTGCTCACAACTCCCATTGCAAATGCAATGTCTGGTCTCGTAGGTACCATAACATACATGAGACTACCAACAACAGACTGATAGGGAATTTTGGTCATGAATTCTTTTTCCTCATCTGACTTGGGGCAATCATCCTTGGTAAAAATTTCACATATGTGGCTAAAGGTGTACTCAATGCCTTTCCACCCCGCATATTGAACCTATGAAGTACTTCGGATATGTACTCACTTTGAGACAAGTATATGCATCTTTTACTCCTATCACGAGTAATGTGCATGCCAAGAATATGTTTGGCATCCCCCGAATCCTTCATATCAAATGTGCAGTTCATTGATGGTTCAAAATTTACTATGCATAATGTATGCCATGTACCTCAGTTATCGTGCAGTTTGATGTCAGTTGGTCAACTTGATGACCTTGGTTACAAGGTGGTCTTCTATGGTTAATCCTTTCGCATATCAAAGGGCAATATGGTTATTGCAAAAGGAAGCAAAGTTGGATAACTTTATCCTTTATTTGTATCATAGAAAGAATACTTGTTAGCTATTACTGAACAGCCTATGACTTGTATTTGGCATGGTCATTTGGGCCATATACCTCATAGCGGAATGGAAAATATTTCTCATTCTCGCTACTTACCTGTGTTATCTTTCTCTGATTTTTCATTTTGTGAGCATTGTCAATATGGAAAGCAAACCAGAAATCTGCATAGAATGCACATTAACTCTTCAATTCAGCCTTTCGATCTCGTTCATACAGATGTGTGTGGTCATATGTCCACTAGGTCCTTAGGTGGTTCTCTTTACTTTGTCACTTTCACAGATGATGCTACTAGAAAAGTTTGGGTATATCCTATCAAATCGAAGGATGAGGTATTTACTTTCAAAAAATGGCTTGCTTCAGTGGAGACTGAAAAAGGAAGTAAGTTTAAGGCTTTATGTTCAGATAATGGGGCTGAGTATACGTCACATGAATTTAGATTTTTTTGTCAGTCTAGAGGGATTCCTAGAGAGTTTATAGCTCCTTATACCCCAATACAGAATGGTGTAGCTAAAAGGATGAATAGAACTATTCAAGATAGAGTAGTTTCTATGTTGCATCATGCAAACCTCTCACAAGGTTTTTGGGCAGAAGCAATATTGAGTGCAATTCATGTGATTAACCTTTCACCTAGTATTGCCAAAGGTCTGAAAGTGGCACAAGAGTTATGGATAGGGAAGCCACCATGTTATGATCATCTTTGAGTTTTTGGTGTGAAGCATATGTTCATATACCCAAGCATCTTAGACAAAAGGTGGATCATAAGTGTAAGAAATGCATTTTTCTAGGATATGGTCAAGAAGGACAATTTGGATATCGCTTATGGGATCTTGAAACACGGTCAGTGATTAGAAGTAGTGATGTCATTTTCAATGAATCTAAGATTCATAAATAGCCCATTAAGGAGGTTGAAGTGAGACGAGTGGTGTTTGAGGATACTAGTCCATAAAAATGCTACACATAGGGATGTTCAAGAGAATGTCTGATCAGATGAGTCTGCACATGTTCCTGTTCAGCAACCATTGAGATGCTCTACACGTGTCTCACATCCATTGGATTTATATGTTCCGGGTTTAGATTTTGTTATGCTAACACATGCCAATGAGGGTTCTTGCTACAAAGAGGCTATGCAGACAAAGGATCATGTCAAGTGGGAGTGTGCCATGAAAAGTGAGTTGCATTCTACTCACAAGAATGATACTTGGGATTTTGTACCTTTGCCAAAGGGCAGGAAAGCTTTACCATTTAAATGGGTATATAATCTGAACTTCTCATTAGATAGTGCTTCTCCAAAGTATAAAGCATGACTTGTTGCAAAGGGTTTTAAGCAACAACATGGTGTTGATTTCAAGGAAATCTTCTCTCTAGTGGTCAAGATGACTACCCTATGCATCTTTCTTGGATTCATTGCAATGGAGGACTTAGAGCTAGTCCAAATGGATGTGAAAACTGCTTTCTTACATGGAGACCTTATAGATGAGATCTATATGGAACAACCAGAGGGTTATGTAGTTCCTAGGGTGAATGTGAGACACATGTAGAGCATCTCAATGATTGGCTAACTGGAGGACTAGTATCCTCAAAAATGACATCACTACTTTTGATCACTAACCGTGTTTCAGGATCCCATAAGCGATATCCAAATTGTCCTTCTCGACCATATCCAAAAAAAATGCATTTCTTTGACTTATGGTCCAACTTTCGTCTAAGATTCATGAGTACATGAACATATGCTTCACACCCAAAAACTCAAAGATGATCATCATATGGTGGCTTCCCTGTCCATAACTCTTGTGCCACTTTAAGACATTTGGCAGGTTAATCACATGAACTGCACTCAATATTGCTTCTGCCCAAAACCTTGTGAGAGGTTTGCATGATGCAACATAGAAACTACTCTATCTTGAATAGTCCTATTCATCCTCTTAGTTACACCATTCTCTACTGGGGTATAAAGAGTTGTAAAATCTCTACGAATCCCTCTAGATTGACAAAAAAGGTTGAATTCATGTGAGGTATACTCACCCCCATTATCTGAATGTAAAGCCTTAAGCTTAGTTCCTTTTTTAGTCTCAACTGAAGCAAGCCATTTTCTGAAAGTAGGAAATACCTCATCCTTCGATTTGATAGGATATATCCAAACTTTTCTAGTGGCATCATCTATGAAAGTGATAAAATAAAGAGAACCATCTGGCCTAGTGGGCATAGGACCACATACATCTGTATGAAAGAGATCTAAAGGCTGAGTTGAAGAGTCAATGTGCATTCTATGCACATTTTTTGTTTGCTTTCCATATTGACAATGCTCACAAAATGAAAAAACTAAACAACCATGCCAAATACAAGCCATAGGTTTTTCAATAACAGCTAACAAGTGTTCTTTCTATGATACAAATAAAGGATAAAGTGAGTCAACTTTGCCTCCTTCTGCAATAACGATATTGCCCTTTGATATACGAAAGGACTGAGCATAGAAGACCACCTTGTAAGCAAGGTCATCAAGTTGACCAATTGACATCAGACTGTGTGATAATTGACGTACATGGCGTACATTATGCATAGTAAATTTTGAACCATCAATGAACTGCACAACCACATCTCCAATCCCCACAACATCACAATGTTAAGAGTCACCAAGTCTGATGGTACCAAGAGACTTTGATGCATAATTAGAGAACCATTCTTTGTGTGGTGTCACATGGAAATAAGCACTAGAATCTAGCAACCACATGTGTGAAAGAGAATCAACCATAAGAGCCTCAGTTGGCACAATCCTATCAAGTGTCAACACATTAGCAGCATGAGAAATAGCATTAATTTCTTCAATCTTCATAATCGAAGTAGATGGTGGAGGTAATTGTTTAACATGCCCATCAACATTCTATCCTTTACCTTTAGCATTCTTTAATGCATAACATTCTTTCTTCAAGTGTCCTTTCTCATGACAATAATGGCATTCAATATCTCTCTTCCTTGATTTACTTCTACTCTTATTCCATTGACCATTCTTTTCCTTATTCTTGCTCCTGCCACATTGCTGGTTCTTTCCTTGGTAAGAATCACGAACATTATATGCATCTCCACTCTGAGTGCCAACCATAGATTTTCTACGAATCTCCTCACTCAAGAGTGCTCCACATATATCATAGACCAGTGTACCACTAGGTGCACTATTGCTAATAGATGTGCAAAACGTATCCCATGATGATGGCAAGGTTCATAACAACAATACTGCTTTCATTTCATTATCCATATCCATTTTCTGAGCCTATAACTAGGATAATATAACATCAAACTCATTTAGATGAGCAACAACACTATCTAGTCCTTCATGCAAAGGTCATATAATTTTCTCATCAAATAGACTTTATTTGATGCGGTCTCTTTTTTATATGTTTTTAATAACTTCTTCCAAAGCTCCTCCACACTTTCACAGTCTAATACGGTAAAGTAAACATTATCTGCCAGGTGCAAGAGAATGGTACCATTTCATCTAACTCATCCCAATCATCTTCATCCATGTCAATGGGCTTCTTTGAAATCCCATTTATTGGCTTCCGTTGCCTCCTTTGAATCAGTACATCTTGAATCTGATTCTTCCATAGAGCAAAGTTTGTTCCATCAAATTTTCGGATCTCAAAATGGTCTTTGCCCTGCAAGTTATAGCTCCTCCTCGGAACACTAACACTAGACCTTGATCCACCAGATGTGCCTGAGACCTCTGATGCCATGATGGTAGAGAACTGAATAGAATGATAATGGAGCTAGAAGAGTCCAAACACCAATGAATAAGTGTATCAAGGAGTAAATCGACCACTGTATAGTTGACAAAACCAAAAATCCAGAAAAATTTTTCCAGAGTATCCTCTGCAAAATGAGCATATGAACAGTGTCAAAATATCATAAAATTGCAAGTACTGACATGTGTACCTGCATAGTGAATCATTGACTCCACTGCATATAATCAGTTATCGAATAGAAGCCAACTAGGCTTATCGAGCACCTATGAACAACTATCATACATCTCCTATGGCAAGGCTGGGTAAGTCTTCCACCTACATCATCGAAGAGACCCTGACATCTGGGTGTCTCCTAGTTTAGAAAACCTCACCATAACCCTCTTTATCAAATGTAAAAGGCTTTATGCAAAAACATAACTGCTATATCAATGACCACATGGACGTACATAAGTGGTATCTTCTGAAGCGTACATGGTGTGTATGTGCTCAATATATGCAGTAAAATGACACTAAAAAAGGTTGAATGCACAACCCAAAAACTAGCCAACAACACCTACAAGTGCTTGTCAACTCTGAAGTTTTAGGCTCAAAAACCTACATAAATTTGCAACGGCTGCTCCCACCAAAACTGAAAACCTTTCGCGAAACTTGTAGTTTTACGAGTGTGGCTGAAAACACAGCTCCAAAGTTGATATTTATTGTCGGAACCTCTATCTTCCATAATCGTTGAGGTCCTCCCTCGTGCACAACCAATGGCACCAAGGGTGACTTGGATGACAAATTATGCCAAGGTCTATGCCTTGGTTTCCGCCTTAGTCATAAGTCTTGCAAAAATCCGGGGAGGGGGGGTCGCTTTGCTCGCATAAAAGGAACAAAGCTTTTGCATCAGACTGCTCTGATACCAGTGAAGTATTTCGATGGCGATGCACCATAGTGCACTCTCCTTCTCGAGAGCTCCATGATGATATCCTCGGAGTAGAAAAGCTGAGCTACTAGGGCCGCACACGGGTACTCCGCATGGGCTACAAAATACGCAGAAAAAACACAGTACATAGGAAGCACGAAGACAAACTTCTTAGGTGTTACAAATGCGGTCGAACTTACAGTCTGTGACTGACCAGTTTATATATAAAATAATAATAATAATATAATTAAATAAATAACTAAAATAAATGAGAGTGTTTGATAAATAACTAAATAAATAAATAAATAAAAGGAAGAGAGTGTTAAATAAATAAATGAATAAATAAATAAATAAGGGGGAAGAGAGTCTATGTGTGACCATTGATGGTTGTAGATGATCTTTGTGAGCCTAACCGTTAGTTTAGGTAGGGCATAAATTTCCAGCTCATTAGGTTGCCATTTAAGGTGAAAATAAAGGCCTTGTGGCGTCGCGCGGTTTCCCCATAGAACCTTAATGGGGGGAGTGCAGAGGGGGGGCTTGCCCCCTTTTGCAAGTTTGGGGGGGCCTATCCCCCCGGCCCGTAGGGCCGAGAAGGTAGGACTTCTGGTCGTGGAGATATTGTCGGATCATATATTTTACCGACTATTTCGTATCTCCCGACTACGTTTATCTATACCGAACCACCTTGTAAAAGCTATATAAGCACGGCCTAGGTTGAGCTTTACATAGCATTGCGCACTAATAAGCCCTTCATCTAGAGTCTGTCTAGATCGCCATCTAAGCTGCACATTGGGAGCACACGGGTGGACAACACCATCATTGTAACTGCATTACGCTTGGCAATCTGAGAATTTGAGTTCTCTATCTCTCAATCTGCGTCTATCTTTGTCTGCGTTTTTTTCTCAACTCTGTCTACATGTCTATTCTGTTGTGCTGTTATTTTGTTACATGGCATCAGAGCTCAGGAGGCTCTGAGTGGTGCAGAAATAGAAACGCAAAGGTTGCAGAGGTCTAAACGACAAAAGAGAGAAGATGTCAAGCGGTGCGTCATCATCTATGACTGGAGGTCAAGGTGGTTCATCAATAGGAGTAGGTGGTGCACAAGCAGGAGAAACAATGATGCCGTTCATCCCAACGTTGCGGATACGGCCACCAGCCTTCATAGAAGGTAAACTTGATGGTACGAACTACACCCTGTGGAAGTTCAAAATCACTTCTATTCTTGATTTGTATGAGCTTTTGGAGACTGTTCTTGGGACTGATCATGAGCCCCAAGAAAGACCTGATCCAAATAATCCTAGTCGAATGATTCCTTCTGATGCTGATCTTCTATGTGCTTGGAAACGTAGAAATGCAGATGCACTTTGTGCTCTAGTTACAAGTACTTTTGATAGTGTTCTGACTCTCATTCAGCATACTACGAAGGCATGTGAAGCATGGGACATATTGAAAATCAATATGAAACTCGTAATCAGGCACAGATTCAGAACTTGGAGAATCAGCTTGCAGCAGAATGGTTTGCTGATGGGGACATTGCGAAGGTGTTTATTACTCGCATAAAGAATCTACGAGATCAAATGGCGGGCGCAGGTGTTCAAAAATCAAGTGAGAAGCTAGCTCGTCGTTGTCTTCGAATCTGTCCACCTAAGTTTGATGGTTTGGTACCTGCTCTTAACACTCAAATCAGACCTCAACCACTAACTTTTGAAGAATTTAGTGCCTTACTCATGGAGGAGGAGCTGCAGCTCAAGGCAAGGAGTGGTTGTAGCAAAGGAGATGCCGCATTCACAGCAAATGCCAAAGGAGGCAAAACAAACTCTTCAAAAGATGGAGACAAAAAGAAGAACGACAAAAAGAAGTTCAAGGGAGAGTGTTTTCACTGCAAGAAGAAAGGACACAGAATCCAAGACTGTCGCATCAAGAAGGTAGAAGAGAAGAGTGGCTCTTCAAAAGGTGGCAAGGGCAAGGAGTCTACCAACACAACAGAAATAGAGCTTGAGTTATTTGTTACGATAGAGGAGGTGTGCTCCTCGGTTGAAGATTCAGGAACAGATGACTCATGGGTGTTGGATAGTGGTGCATCTCCTCACATGACGAGTAGAAAAGACCTTTACAGTTCCTTACAGCCTCTAAAGGAACCCATCATAGTACAGTAGGGAACAATGCAAGATGTCCTGTAGAGGGTGAAGGCACGGTTTCTTTCATTAACTCTAATGGTGATATAAGAAAGCTTTCAAATGTGCTGTATGTTCCGCAAATAAAATGAAATCTACTTTCAGTAGCTTCTATAACTGATCAAGGTCATCAAGTATCTTTCAGTAAGACAAGAGCTAAGATTATGGATGGTAACAACAACATTGTTGGGACTGGCATAAGGAGGAACAACCTGTATGAGTTGTGTGCTCTTACAACCACTACAAACGTGGGCACAAGTAAGCTATGACATGAGAGATTCGGCCACATTGGATACCCTGTACTGAAGGAGATGCATCGCAGAGGTATGGTTGCACACCTACAATCGATTGCAGAAATGAAGGAACCATGTGAAGCTTGCATGATGGGAAAGCAACAGAGGAAGGCGTTTCCACAAGAAAGCAAGAACAGGGCAAGCTATCCTCTAGAGTTGGTGCATGCCGACTTGTGCGGAAAAATGCCTACACAGGCCTTGGGCGGATCTTCCTACTTCATGTTACTTGTCGACGACTATAGCAGGAAGATGTGTGTGTACTTCCTTCGTGATAAGATTCAAGCTTTTGGTAAGTTTAAAGAATGGCTTCAGCTTGTTGAAACTGAAACAGGGAAGAAGATGAAGAAATTTAGGACAAACGGTGGTGGTAAGTTCACATCAATAGAGTTTGAATATTTCTGCAAGAGTAAGGGAATCAAGCATCAACTCACAGTGGCACATAGTCCTCAATAGAACGGTGTTGCAGAACGTCAAAATCGAACCATCAGGGAGATGGCAAGGTGCATGTTGAAAGGAAAGGGTTTGCCTAATCAATTTTGGGTAGAGGTTGTCAACACTACTGTCTACATGTTGAATCGAAGCTACACCAGGGCACTTGATGGAAAGACTCCACAAGAAGCCTACACTGGTAAAAAGCCTTTTGTTTCCCATTTCAAAGTATTTGGAAGTGAATGTTATGTACATGTTCCACATAGGGAGAGAAACAAGCTTCAACCAAAAAGCATCAAATGTATCTTCCTAGGGTAACAACGAAGATAAGAAGGCTTATAAGCTTTATGACCCTGAGGCTAAGAAGATCATGGCAATTCGTGATGTGGTGTTCAAGGTGGAACAGCCACATGCAATGGAGGAGGAAAAGAGAGCCTCCACTTTATCATCAGGCGAAGGGGCAATCCACTATGAACCTGGCCCAAGAGCTATCTCTTCTACACAAGAGAAGGAAACATCATCTTCAGATGATGAGTCTGAAAGTCACCAACCTATCGACACCCAAGTGGAAAAGCCATTGCCACATTGGGTGAGGCAGCTCTATGATTTTGCAAACACCATCCCACAGTCATTAGAACAGGTTGCAGATGGACCAAGGTGATCACAGAGAATAGAGGAACATAGATGGGCAAATGCCCATATTGTAAACACAGCCTTGATGGTTGATCTCATTCAAGAAGAAGCAAAGGAACCAACCAATGTGGAAGAGGCACTCCATGATCCGAATTGGAGGGCTGCCATGCAAACAAAATACAACAATATCATGAAGAATGGAACTTGGGAGCTAGTGGATCGAACCCCTAAGCGTAAAGTCATTGGCACCAAGTGGGTCTGGAAGCTAAAGTACAAGGCTGATGGTACGCTAGAAAAGTATAAAGCAAGACTTGTTGCACAGGGCTACTCACAAGTTGAAGGCATTGACTTTTGTGATTCATTTGCCCCAACTGCAAGAATGACTACTATCCGAGTAGTACTAGTTGTGGCTGCACATAAGCATTGGCGAGTCTATCACATGGATGTCAAGTCAGCGTTCCTAAATGGAGACCTCAAGGAGGAGGTATATGTGTCTCAGCCACCAGGGTTTGAGGCTCCCGATTCAAATAACAAGGCATGTAAGCTGAAGAAGGCATTATATGGGCTAAAACAAGCCCCTAGAGCATGGTACCAACGAATAGATAAGTATCTCTTGGACCTAGGTTTCAAAAGATGTGCTTTTGATGCTAACTTGTATGTTCTAAAGAGAGGAGGGAAAACAATTGTGCTTGTACTCTATGTAGATGACCTTGTGATTATAGGAAATGATGATGCTCTTCTTCAACAAACAAAAGATGCCCTGAGTTCAGAATTTGAAATGACAGACTTGGGCTTAATGCATTATTGCTTAGGTCTTGAAGTTTGGCAGGAACTAGGGAAGATTTTCATCTCTCAACAAAAGTATGCAAGACAAATATTGAAGGCATTCGACATGAGGATTGCAAGGAAATTTCTACACCTATGGAGGTCAACACAAAATTATCTATTGAAGATACTTCACCTCGAGTGGATATTGGAAGATACAGGAAATTAGTTGGAAGTCTAATCTACTTGTGCAATAGTAGACCAGACATCTCTTATGTTGTTGGAGTAGTAAGCAGGTTCTCTAATAAGCCTTGCCAAACTCATTGGAAGCCAAACATGTGGATACTCAGGTATGTGAAAGGAACCACTGATTATGGTATTCTTTGTTGGAGTTAGACGTCTACGGAAGCACGCGAACAGCACAAGGAAGAAGAAGAAGCTTGGAGCACAAACACACAATACTGAATGTATTACTAGAGAATGTACAAAGATAAGTAGCCCATTAGGGCAATAGGCGTATATACAAGCCGGGGGAAAAAAACCTCCTAAAGAGGGAAAAAAGTGCCCCGGCGGTCCTAGAGTGTTCACACACATCACTACCTAAATATATCAACAAATCCCCCCTGGGAGTGATGCGGTGAACAAGGAGCTGGCACTCATGTATAAGGAAGTGCCAAGCTATGTGAAAATCACTCCACAAAAGGAAGTAAGCCCAAAGCTTTGCGGAAAGCTTCAAACTTCTCCCTAGGCAGAGCCTTTGTGAAAAGGTCTGCAATGTTCTCCTGCGTGGGCACATATGCCAAGCTGATCTCCCCAGCAGAGAACCTCTCCCTGACATAGTGATAATGCACCTCAATGTGCTTAGTGCGAGCATGGAACACAGGGTTCCTCGCAACTACCAATGCGCTCTGACTGTCAGTGAAGATGGTGGTGGTAGAAGACTGGCCAACACCCAAATCAGCCATAAGGCGTCTGAGCCACACACACTCAACAGTCGCTGTGAAAGGTGCCCTATACTCAGCCTCACAACTGGAAGTGGCCACAGTAGGCTGCTTCTTGCTCAACCAAGATATACATGAGGTACCAAGCATGAAGCAAAAACCACTGGTGGACACATGAGTGTCATAACAACCAGCCCAATCTGAGTCAGAAAAAGCATGCAAATCTGGCGGTAGTGATCCCCCCTTGGGATAAAACAACCCAAGTAGCCTAGTACCACTCAAGTAGGGAAAGATGCGCTTAACCACTTTCCAATGCGTGACTCCTGGGCAATGCATAAACCTGCTCATCTGTGAGACAACAAACTGAATATCTGGCCGAGTAATGCATAAGTAAATCAAGCATCCAACAGCCTGCTGATAGAGAACATCATCAAATGCATCTCCAGCATCATGAAGACTCAATCGTAAACATGTCTCCATAGGAGTGGCAATAGGCTTACAGTCTTCAAGGCCAAAACGCTGCAATAATGTGTCAATATATTTCGTTTGACACAAAGCCATTCCACCATCAACGTGCATAAACTGAATGCCCAAATAGTGATGCAAATGCCTCAAATCAGACATCTCAAATGAGGCATGCAAATTAGCCTTAAAATCAGCAATATGTGTCTCAATAGGACCAGTGAGCAGCATGTCATCAACATAGACAACAATGATCAGAAGCACATCATTAGCACATTTAACATATAAGGTGCTTTCAGTTGGACTGTTCTCAAAACCATGCATATGCCAAACAACCAAAAACACGCAGATGAGCAACAAATGGCTTGCGGTCATGCCAAGCCTCATATGGAGTGATAGACTGCAATGCTTTAGTGGGACACCTATTCAGTACATATGCTGCACACATGACAGCCTCAAGCCAGAAACTATGTGGTAAAGCCTGACTTTTGATCATGCACCTCGCCATTTCCATGAGTGACCTGTTCTTTCGTTCAGCAACTCCATTCTGTTGAGGTGTATACGGCACTGTACATTGGTGTTTTATCCCACGTTCAGCCAGAAATGCATTAAAATCTGAAGACATATATTCCCCCCTCGATCAGAACGGAGGGTGCCCATTTTACATGCTGACAGATTTTCAGCCAAAACCAAAAACTGTTTGAAGCACATGAACACTTCGGACTTTGCTTTGAGTGGATATACCCATGCATGCCTGGAAAAATCATCAATGAAAGTCACGAAGTAAAGGTAATTTCCAAAAGAGGGTGTCTGCATAGGACCACAGACATCACTATGTACAAGCTGCAATTTCTGCGTAGCCCGAACTGAACCATCTTTTGGAAAGGAAGAACGCTGCATTTTGCCCAAAATACAGCCTTCACAAACATGTTTTCCAGGAGCCTCAAGTTTGGGCAAAGAGGACACCATTTCAGATTTCTACAGGCGTAGCAAACTAGCAAAATTCAGATGACCAAAGCGTGCATGCCAAAGCTTTGCATCTGACATAGCCTGAGAATCATGAACTGCACATGCCAAATCATTCACAGATCTTTCATAGTCTATGAGCTTATACAACCCACGACATAAGATGCCAGAAGCAATAATCACATCACCATTTGAGAGATCATGGACTGTACACCTGTCATCAACGAATTTCACAACCAAGCCAATCTTGGCTAATGCAGAAACTGATAACAGGTTCTTTTTGATCCCTGGCACAAATAAAGCATCTGACAAAGTGAAAGAACTACCATCAGCAGTAGTCAGAATGATCTTACCAACTCCCATAACAGGATAAGAGGAGTTATTGGCGCATGTGATAGTATTCTCTGTAGGGGCAGGCTCGAGTGAAGAGAAGAAACTATGCTGCGAGGTAATATGTTTGGTCGCCCCACTATCAAAGTACCAAACATCTGAGTCTACTGCAGACATGCACTGATCATGAGAAGATGGGTCAAAACTACAGACAGTAGTAAACGCCCATTCTTCTTCCTGCACAAGATTTGCAGACTCTGTTTTTGGTGTAGAGGCCTCTGCAACAACCATTCCAGCCTCTTTCTTCTTTGCCTCTTTAGCAGCCAGTTTTGGACAGTTCTTTATCATATGTTCATTTCCTTTACAGTACTTGCAGAACAATTTCTGCTTTTCTGATTTCTTCTCATCTTTATCCTGGTTCTTCGATTGTGCAGCATTTGCAGATTTCTGCTTACTAGTAGAAGAGCTCCATTTTCCTTTGCCCTTCTGACTAGCCAGGAAAGCTTGATCTGCAACACGCATAATGGACCTGTTCTGCCTGGACTGATCTTCCTGCAACAGAACAGAGACTAATTCCTCAAATGACAAGGCATTCGGATTGGCTTTCATCATCAACCGAAGAGTAGAGGCAAAACTCTGATATGAATTAGGAAGACCATTCAGAACGGTCTGCACAAGTGAGCTATCTGGTATAACCTCATCAACAGAAATCAATTGTTCCTTCAAGTCTTTGATCTCTGTAAGAAAACTGTCCATAGAATCACCTTCATTCATGTGCTCACTCTCCAACCGTTTTCGGAGGTAAGCAACACGAGCCTCATTCCTAGCCTGGTACAAAGTGGTAAGTGTATCCCAAGCATCCTTTGTTGTTCTGCAAGAGCGAATGTGAGGAATAATGGCACGTTTGATAGACAAAGCTATCAATGCATGTGCCTGGGCATCTCTGCCATCCCAACGAATCTGCTCTGCAGTAGGTGCAATAGAAACAACAGCACGAACATGAATCTGTGGAATATCATCTTCGACACCATCGTCATCAGCTCCAGCACCTCCAGCACCTGTATTTGTAGTACCTGTAGTCGCAGGTGTAACAGGACGTCTTTCAACACCCTGCACAATGTTCCACAGTCCTTTTGCAACCAGTACATGTCACATCATATAAGCCCATAATGGGTAGTTGGTACCATCCAACTTATCCTCAACAGCCAACATATGGAATACATCACTGCTTTCAGCCATGGCCGGTGACTAAAATACCTTGATGCAGAAAATTGACTGTATCTCAAAAAGTTGAACGGAACTACCCAGACGAGTTCTACTAGACCTGTAGCAGACTTCGAGACGCTTAAACTGGCGAACAGAAACTGGTATATACATTTGGCACAAAAGGACGAAATAGCCTGCACAAGTGCTGCAATAGTGCGTTCGAAGGCCGAAACGAGCTCGGATCGCGATTTCGGCACCACAGAGCGAAGCAGTTTTGATCTCGGAAACACCCTGAGTATGCTCACCAAATTTCGTGCGAATCTGAGATTGCAAACGGAGGAGTGTCGATGGCGCCTAGAAGAAGCGACGACCTGCTCTGATACCAATTGTTGGAGATAGACATCTGCGGAAGCACGCGAACAACACAAGGAAGAAGAAGAAGCTTGGAGCACAAACACACAATACTGAATGTATTACTAGAGAATGTACAAAGATAAGTAGCCCATTAGGGCAATAGGCGTATATACAAGCCGGGGGAAAAAAACCTCCTAAAGAGGGAAAAAAGTGCCCCGGCGGTCCCAGAGTGTTCACACACATCACTACCTAAATATATCAACATTCTTTATGAAGAAGGATCATCTCTAGTCGAATACTGTGACTCAAATTGGGTAGGAGATATTGATACTAGAAAATCAGTTTCTAGATATTGCTTTTCTTTAGGATCAGGGATTTTCTCTTGGATCAGTAAGAAGCAATCGACTGTAGCATTATCTTCTATTGAAGCTAAGGTCAAAGTTGCATGTGTTGCAGCATGTGAAGCAATATGGTTGAGGAGGATCGTATGGCACATAGGAATACAAGAATAGGAGACTACAAAGTTGAAGTGTGACAACCAAAGTTGCATGGCCATCGCCAACGTACCAAGCACATAGAAATCCACTATCACCATGTGCGTGAGTTGATTGAGGATGGGGTCGTGGAGATAACCTATTGCTCTACTGAAGAAAATGGAGTAGACATCTTCACCAAGGCTCTTGGGAGAGAGCAACTTCTTCGACACTTTCCAAAGCTTGGGATTGGACCAAGGAGGTAGTTCACAATCGGGTTGACATTGAGGGGGGGTGTTAGATATGCTCAATACTCCACCCTTGTGTGACCACAAATGATCCATGGTGCTTTAAGTTGTAAGGCCCCCATTATGAGGAGAAGCCATTATGAGAGCCCGGACATTTGTGGAACCCTAACTTCAAAGTTAGATGAGGTCTATGTGTGATGGTTGATGGTTGTAGATGATCTTTGTGAGCCTAGCCGTTAGGTTAGGTAGGGCATAAACTTCCAGGCCATTAAGCTGCCATTTAAGGTAAAATAAAGGCCCTGTGGTGTCGCGCAGTTTCCCCATAGAACTTTAATGGGGGGAGTGCAGAGGAGGGGCTTGCCCCCTTCTGCGGGGTTCGGGGGGCCTATCCCCCCGGCCCGTAGAGCCGAGACGGTAGGACTTCTTGTTGTGGAGATATTGTCGGATCATATATTTTACCGACTATTTTGTATCTCCCGACTACGGTTATCTATACCAAACCACCTTGTAAAAGCTATATAAGCACGGCCCAGGTTGAGCTTTACATAGCGTTGCACACTAGTAAGCCCTTCATCTAGAGCTTGTCTAGATTGCCATCTAATCTCCACATTGGGAGCGCACGGGTGGACAACACCATCATTGTAACTACATTACGCTCGACAATCTTAGAATTTGAGTTCTCTATCTCTTAGTCTGTGTCTATCTTTGTCTGCATTTTTTTCTCAACTCTGTCTACAGGGCTATTCCATTGTGCTGTTATTTTCTTACATGGTATCAGAGCTCAGGAGGCTTTGAGTGGTGCAGAAGTAGAAACGCAAAGGTTGCAGAGGTCTAAACGACAAAAGAGAGAAGATGTCAAGCAATGTGTCATCATCTATGGCTGGAGGTCAAGGTGGTTCATCAACAGGAGTAGGTGTGCACAAGAAGGAGAAACAATGATGCCGTTCATCCCAACGTTGCGGATACGGCCACTAGCCTTCATAGAAGGTAAACTTGATGGTACGAACTACACCCTGTGGAAGTTCAAAATCACTTCTATTCTTGATTCGTATGAGCTTTTGGAGACTATTCTTGGGACTGATCATGAGCCCCAAGAAAGACTTGATCCACATAATCCTAGTCGAGTGATTCCTCCTGATGCTGATCTTCTACGTGCTTGGAAACGTAGAAATGCAGATGCACTCTGTGCTCTAGTTACAAGTACTTCTGATAGTGTTCTGACTCTCATTCATCATACTACGAAGGCATGTGAAGCATGGAACATATTGAGAAATCAATATGAAACTCGTAATCAGGCACGGATTCAGAACTTGGAGACTCATCTTGCAGCAGAACAGTTTGCTAATGGGGAGATTGCGAAGGTGTTTATTACTCGCATAAAGAATCTACGAGATCAAATGGCGGGAGTAGGTGTTCAAAAATCAAGTGAGGAGCTAGCTCGTCATTGTCTTCGAATCTGTCCACCTAAGTTTGATGGTTTGGTAATTGCTCTTAACACTCAAATCAAACCTCAACCACTAACTTTTGAAGAATTTAGTGCCTTACTCATGGAGGAGGAGCTGCAGCTCAAGGCAAGGACTGGTGGTAGCAAAGGAGATGCTGCATTCACAACAAATGCCAAAGGAGGAAAAACACACTCTTCAAAAGATGGAGACAAAAAGAAGAACGACAAAAAGAAGTTCAAGGGAGAGTGTTTTCACTGCAAGAAGAAAGGACACAGAATCCAAGACTGTCGCATCAAGAAGGCAGAAGAGAAGAGTGGCTCTTCAAAAGGTGGCAAGGGCAAGGAGTCTACCAACACAACAGAAATAGAGCTTGAGTTATTTGTTACGATAGAGGAGGTGTGCTCCTCGGCTGAAGATTCAGGAACAGATGACTCATGGGTGTTGGATAGTGGTGCATCTTGTCACATGACGAGTAGAAAAGACCTTTACAGTTCCTTATAGCCTCTAAAGGAACCCATCATAGTAAAGGTAGGGAACAATGCAAGATGTCCTGCAGAGGGTGAAGGTATGGTTTCTTTCATTAACTCTAATGGTGATATAAGAAAGCTTTCAAATGTGTTGTATGTTCCACAAATAAAATGAAATCTACTTTCAGTAGCTTCTATAATTGATCAAGGTCATCAAGTATCTTTTAGTAAGACAGGAGCTAAGATTATGGATGGTAACAACAACATTGTTGGGAGTGGCATAAGGAGGAACAACTTGTATGAGTTGTGTGCCATTACAGCCACTACAAACGTGGGCACAAGTAAGCTATGACATGAGAGATTCGGCCACATTGGATACCCTGTACTGAAGGAGATGCATCACAGAGGTATGGTTGCACACCTACCATGGATTGCAGAAATGAAGGAACCATGTGAAGCTTGCATGATGGGAAAGCAACAGAGGAAGGCGTTTCCATAAGAAAGCAAGAACAGAGCAAGCTATCCTCTAGAGTTGGTGCATGCCGACTTGTGCGGAAAAACTCCTATACAGGCCTTGGGCGGATCTTCCTACTTCATGTTACTTGTCGACGACTATAGCAGGAAGATGTGGGTGTACTTCCTTCGCGATAAGATTCAAGCTTTTGGTAAGTTTAGAGAATGGCTTCAGCTCGTTGAAACTGAAACAGGGAAGAAGATGAAGAAATTTAGGATAGACGGTGGTGGTAAGTTCACATCAATAGAGTTTGAAGATTTCTGCAAGAGTAAGGGAATCAAGCATCAACTCACACTGGCACATAGTCCTCAATAGAACGGTGTTGCAGAACGTCGAAATCGAACCATAAGGGAGATGGCAAGGTGCATGTTGAAAGGAAAGGGTTTGCCTAATCAATTTTGGGTAGAGGTTGTCAACACTGCTGTCTACATCTTGAATCGAAGCTACACCAAGGCACTTGATGGAAAGACTCCACAAGAAGCCTACACTGGTAAAAAGCCTTCTATTTCCCATTTCCCCTTCTACACAAGAGAAGGAAGCATCATCTTCAGATGATGAGTGTGAAAGTCACCAACCTGTCGACACCCAAGTGGAAAAGCCATTGCCACATTGGGTGAGCTAGCTCTATGATTTTGCAAACCCCATCCCACAATCATTAGAACATGTTGCAGATGGACCGAGGCGATCACAGAGAATAGAGGAACAGAGACGCGCAAATGCCCATATTGTAAACACAGCCTTGATGGTTGATCTTATTCAAGAAGAAGCAAAGCAACCAACCAATGTGGAAGAGGCACTCCATGATCCGAATTGGAGGGCTACCATGCAAACAAAATAGAACAATATCATGAAGAATGGAACTTGGGAGCTAGTGGATCGAACCCCTAAGCGTAAAGTCATTGGCACCAAGTGGGTCTGGAAGCTAAAGTACAAGGCTGATGGTACGCTAGAAAAGTATAAAGCAAGACTTGTTGCACAGGGCTACTCACAAGTTGAAAGCATTGACTTTTCTAAATCATTTGCCCCGACTGCAAGAATGACTACTATCCGAGTAGTACTAGCTGTGGCTGCACATAAGCATTGGCCAGTCTATTACATGGATGTCAAGTTAGCGTTCCTGAATGGAGACCTCAAGGAGGAGGTATATGTGTCTCAGCCACTAGGGTTTGGCATTATATGGGCTAAAACAAGCCCCTAGAGCAAGGTACCAGCGGATAGATAAGTATCTCTTGGACCTAGGTTTCAAAAGATGTGCTTCTGATGCTAACTTGTATGTTCTAAAGAGAGGAGGGAAGACAATTGTGCTTGTACTCTATGTAGATGACCTTGTGATTACAGGAAATGATGATGCTCTTCTTCAACAAACAAAAGATGCCCTGAGTTCAGAATTTGAAATGACAGACTTGGGCTTAATGCATTATTTCTTAGGTCTTGAAGTTTGGCAGGAACCAGGGAAGATTTTCATCTCTCAACAAAATTATGCAAGACAAATATTGAAGGCATTCGACATGAGGATTGCAAGGAAATTTCTACACCTATGGAGGTCAACACAAAATTATCTATTGAAGATACTTCACCTCGAGTGGATATTGGAAGATACAAGAAATTAGTTGGAAGTCTAATCTACTTGTGCAATAGTAGACCAGGCATCTCTTATGTTGTTGAAGTAGTAAGCAGGTTCTCTAATAAGCCTTGCCAAACTCATTGGAAGGCAAGCATGTGGATACTCAGGTATGTGAAAGGAACCACTGATTATGGTATTCTTTATGAAGAAGGATCATCTCTAGTCGGATACTGTGACTCAGATTGGGCAGGAGATATTGATACCAGAAAATCAGTTTCTAGATATTGTTTTTCTTTAGGATCATGGATTTTCTCTTGGATCAGTAAGAAGCAACCGACTGTAGCATTATCTTCTACTGAAGCTAAGCTCAAAGTTGCTTGTGTTGCAACATGTGAAGCAGTATGGTTGAGGAGGATCGTATGGCACATAGGAATACAAGGATAGGAGGCTACAGAGTTGAAGTGTGACAACCAAAGTTGCATGGCCATCACCAACATACCAAGCACATAGAAATCCACTATCACTATGTGCGTGAGTTGATTGAGGACAGGGTTGTGGAGATAACCTATTGCCCTACTGAAGAAAATGAAGTAGACATCTTCACCAAGCACATAGAAATCCACTATCACTATGTGTGTGAGTTGATTGAGGACAGGGTTGTGGAGATAACCTATTGCCCTACTGAAAAAAATGGAGTAGACATCTTCGACACTTTCAAAGCTTGGGATTGGACCAAGGAGGTAGTTCACAATCGGGTTGACATTGAGGGGGGGTGTTAGATATGCTCAATACTCCACCCTCGTGTGACCACAAATGATCCATGGTGCTCTAAGTTGTAAGGCCCCCATTATGAGGAGAAGCCATTATGAGAGCCCGGACATTTGTGGAACCCTAACTTCCAAGTTAGATGAGGTCTGTGTGTGACGGTTGATGGTTGTAGATGTCCTTTGTGAGCTAGCCGTTAGGTTAGGTAGGGCATAAACTTCCAGGCCATTAAGCTGCCATTTAAGGTAAAATAAAGGCCTTGTGGCATCGCGCAGTTTCCCCATAGAACCTTAATGGGGGGAGTGCAGAGGGGGGGCTTGCCCCCTTCTGCGGGGTTCAGGGGGCCTATCCCCTCGGTGTGTAGAGCCGAGACGGTAGGACTTCTTGTCGTGGAGATATTGTCGGATCATATATTTTATCGACTATTTTGTATCTCCCAACTACGTTTATCTATACCAAACCGCCTTGTAAAAGCTATATAAGCACGACCCAAGTTGAGGTTTACATAGCGTTGTGCACTAGTAAGCCCTTCATCTAGAGTCTGTCTAGATTGCCATCTAAGCTCCACATTGGGAGCACACGGGTGGACAACACCATCATTGTAACTGCATTACGCTCGGAAATCTGAGAATTTGAGTTCTCTATCTCTTAGTCTGTGTCTATCTTTGTCTGCATTTTTTTCTCAACTCTGTCTACAGGTCTATTCCACTGTGCTGTTATTTTCTTACAATTCACACCGTCATGAGCCTTCACCCCATGCTCAATGAGAAGAAAATTCATAACTAGAGTGGAGAAGACTTAGCTTGCATCATTGCAAGATCTTTGGGTGCATTGCATATGCACACATACATTAACAAATAAGAGGTAAATTGGACCCTAAGGCATGCAAACGCTTGTTCATTGGCTATGAACTTAACCAAAAAAGGTTATAGATTGTACAATCCAAGAAAAAAAGGATCCATTGTAAGGAGAGATGTTGTGTTTGATGAAAACAAGTCATGTTTTGAAGATAATTGCAGGAGAATCAAGTTATGTTATGAACTAGAGGAAGATTTTCCAACTATGTATCTTAAACAAAGGAAGTACATCAAGGATATGCTTGCTAAGTTCAAAATGCAGAACTCAAAGGTTATAGGTACACCCATGGAGATGCACCTGAAGTTAAGTGCTCATGAAGGAGAGCAAATTGAAGATATAGAGAGAGGATTAGCAAGTAATCCTTATCCATGGCTTTTGGGGCTAGTAGTTAGCCCATCATACTAATAGCTAGGAGGTTGTGAGTTCAATTCCCAACATTGGTATTAGGGCCAAGTTGAGGAACTTGGGAAAGATGAAGGTAAGAGGCCTCATTCATGGGCACTATGGGAAGTGCTTGACCATGAGAGAATCTAAAGTTGGCCAAAATAAGGAAGGCACATGGGCATTTGGGCACCAGAGAGAGGTGGGATGGATGGGTCCAAAATAGGTCCAAGCACTGGAAATTGAGGTTGATGGAAGTGTTGAAACGTGCGAAGGGGCCCAAGATAGATTAAAGGGTCCACAAGTGAGCATTGAGGACAATGCTAAAATCTAAGGGGAAGGAATCTCACATAAACTTAGTAAGAGATGGTTGAACCATACTTTAAGAGAAAGGATTAGGGAGTAATCCTCATCCATGGCTTTTGGGGCTATTGATTAGCCCATCATACTCCTAGCTAGGATGTTGTGAGTTCAATTCCCAAAAAGGATACTCAAATACTTGAAGGGAACCATCAATGAAGGTTTGTATCACCCATACACATTTGATATTAATCAAAATTTTCTCTAATGCATATTGAGTAGGTTCTAAAGATGACAGAAGAAGTACATCATGTTATTGTTAGTGTCCATGTGAAAGGCCAAATGGCCACCGAACACTTTTTTGTATATGTTCTTTAATAAAACATATGTTAAAAATATTTTCACATGTTTAGCAACAGGTTTTGGTTCTACCCATACTTGAAGAGGATTTTGGTAAGTTATTTATGAAATGCTATTTATTAAATGTACTTTTCCTCACCATGGTAAGTTATTTATTAAATGTGTTTTTCCGCATCATGGTTTTCCAAAAGTTATTTTATCAAATTGAAATATTCATTTTTGTAATCACTTTTGAGTTGCATTATTTCAAAATTTAGGTTCCAAAATAGACTTTAACCCTGCATATCATTCATAGCCACATTAACTTCTTGTTTTCCAATTCCATGCATGTGTTTTTACATGGAACATGCTTATGATTGTTTAGTGATGGGACATGTGACTGGCCATCCATGTCTATTTTATTTCTATCAAGTGAGGTCAGTTTCTTGTCAACTGAGAGGCATGTTATATTTTATGCAATAATGGAATGTTATATGGATTTTAATGTCTTGAGGTTTTTTAATAGTGATTTGTGTTTTGATTTAGCAGGTGGACTCATGAGGGTGTGAATGGGCATGGACTTACTCAGATATTTTTGAAGATATTTAGAAGAATATTTAGAATATAGTATTTTAGTTATTTTTTGTAAAGACAATGGATCTCTTAGAAAGTGACGATTTTGTAAAAAACGTAGATGCTCATAAACGCATGCTTTTTGAAGCCCCACCCTCATGTATCTTCTATTTAGGACGTAATGAGAAACACCTATAAATACACATACTTTGATAGACTCATCCATCAGAGTATGTGGGGGGAGATTGTACCCAATCTTGTGTTGAGTCTCTTGTCTTTCTCTATTATGTTTATGTTTTTGTGAGATCTTGTTTCTGTCCTATCTCTGTGTATGTGCATCTGCAAGATGTGGTCAACAATTGTCCTATTTCTTTTGTCTATCACTCCATTATGCTCATGAGTGTGTCTAGTGGTGATTTCCCTTTTGATTCCTCTTTCTTGGAAATAAGAATCAAATCCATGGGAGAAGTATTCTCCCCTTGCATCTGACCTTAATCTTCTTAGGGTTTTACATATTTGATTCTCCACAAGAGCTAGATGCTTTTTACATCATCAAAACACTTCATCTATATGCTCTGTAATCTTCAATGAATGACACATAGTACCTTGATCCAAAAATTGAAGGTTCCTTGCTTAGTTCCCAAGCATCTGTGTGGACAAGCTCCAAGAAACCTCCATGTATATAGCCTGTCTTGATGAATGGTTGCCTATGTGACTTACCAAACTGACATGCACTACACTTGTATATCATGTGTTGTTTTGATATGTTGGGTAGTCCAAGTACACTATGATCTCTATTGATTTGTTTGAGGGTTATTTCTCCAATGTGAGCTAGCCTCTTCTACAAAACCTCTAACTTTGATAGGGTTTGGGTTCCATAGTTGAACATAGGACAATCAATTTAGGTGCCAATACCACCCAACATTTCTTGCAAATCCACCCTTTGCGACCACACACCCCTAACTATCCCACCCATTGATACAACATCATTGAAGAAACCACCAATCCCCCCTATCACCAACATACCCCCCCTCTCCCAAGAATTCCAAGCCTTTTTTGAGACACCACCGCACCTTGTTTGCATGTTCCCATTATGTCCCTACCTCAATCCCTCCCTTGCACATCCATCCTCTCCAATGAAACTATTCTTCTAATGTCATATCAAACAACCACTATCTCCACCCCCATTAATAGTACCTCTTCAATCCCACCACCCATTGCACCATTTCCACCCCCTCTCCAATCCCCCACCTTCCCATATTTGACCACATATCACCACCCCTTCCCCATTATGTCTCACTTTTCTTCCATATCCCATCAAAAACCTACACATCCCTCCTTGGGGATCACTTCTTCACACACCCAACATGGACTGTCTTATTTAGAACCTAGTTCCCAACTAGTTTCCATGTTTTCACAATTTTTATCAAGCACCACGGGCATGCCACCATGCACTATCACCACTCTCATTGTTCAATGTCGACACAATGCACACCACCATGTCTGATACAATAGACATCCCACCACCCACAACACCTCCATCCACAACACACACAACTCCCTATCCCCCCTCCACCAACCTCACAACCACTCACAAGGATTTTCACACTAGCATCCACTATTCCCATCCCCTCTCCCTTCCCCTTTGCATTCACTATAGATACTCATACATTTATGCATTCCAATCCTATATATTCATCTTCCATCATGGACAACACATTGCAACATATGTTCATGTGCATGCATCAAGTGTGTGAGGAATTTACTACTGTGGGGCAACGATGCCACGAGCTCTAGGTAAGCACCACCCAACAACAAGCACAAATCAATTATTTGAGCATAAAAAATGACTCCCTCAATGATAAATACATAGAGCTCAAAGATACACACAATGCAATGGAAGTCAAAACAACATAGCAAGGAGGCTATCACATAAGTAGAAGAACAATTTCGAGTTCAGATGGAGCACAACACATGCTTAACACGCAACATGGGACTACTACATAGACTTTTTGTAAGCACTTGTAAGAGAATCAAAGATTACAAGAAAAACAAAGACAATTTTGAAGCAACAATTGGCACTGTGGACACACCCATTAGTCCCAATAGATTCCAAGCAGTAACACTAGAGAATATCAGGATCATCCTAGAAGACTATGTAGTATCGTTAGAAGCTCATGAAAAGTTGAATGAGGATTATGAGACTTTGAAGAATACACAAGAAACAACACAATCAACTAGACACATAGACCAACTACTCCCATAGAGAGAGACACCACATGAAGTATTCGAAGAGTTGGAACATCTATGAGATCAATTTCAAACCTATAAGATCAGCTTGCAGAACAAGCTATTCTTCAAAGGGGATGCATCTCCACTCAATGTTACTGAGCTAGAGGAAACCATAACCATCCTAGTCGACCCCACTTTTGAAGAAGAATGTGGACCATAGATAGCTGTCAGTGGACATGTCACTGAAGAGGACAAGGACACATTCGAAGTGCCAAGGCTGGCTTGGATTAATCTGACACATTTACTCCAATTATTTTCTTGTGAACATGTACTCCACTCATTATCGATACCCATCACAAGACATGCCAATTGCCATTGATTGGAACAAATTGGAAGCAGAGCACACCCTTGCTCAGGACCTACTTTAGAATTACATCGATCGATCCTTGCAACAAGAGTCTATCAGGGATGTTAGACATGAGATTGAAAAGGGTGTTAGTAGCACTAGAGGCAGAGGGAGTCAACACAAAAGAAGAGAGAGTATGTGAGAAGAGCAAGAGCAAGATGGAAGGCCCCCCGCATGCATTGATGTTGTTCAAAAAAATATCAATATCATCATAATGATCCACAATGGATTTAATCACTACACTTTGTATTATAAAAATTCCAATTTTGCAACTAATGCTCCATTTTTTGCAAGCTAAGGATTCCTCAAGCTTGAGGATATTAGATATAATGCACATATCAAATTTCGTATTTTTTGGAGATTGTTTGATACCTCAAAAGTAGTTTAGGACATAATGTTTACCTAGGCCGTACATTAGATGTGAAATCGATCAAATCCCCTCAAAAACTATAAACTGAGATAGAGGGATCATTTTTGGGGTTAGCTAGTTTGAGGTGTGATCATTGTGAGATATTTTTTCATTTGAGTTATGAATAGAAGTATTCTTCCTTTCATTGTGTCTCCTATTGCATCTTCCATGTGTGTGTGTGTATGTGTTCTTGCATTAGTGTGCTTCTCAACTTCACCTTTGTGCATATCACTTGTTCATCCTTTCATCCCTACGGATTCACAAGTAAGAAGGTGAAGCTCTAAGATCCGATACTCATCCTTGTCTAGAGCAACATGAAATTATCTATCAAGGATGCAAAATCTATGCCAAAATGGCGACAAGAAACATTGCAAGATAGAAAGTTGAGTGCTCCTTTACTTGGTAGAGAAAGATTAAGCTCTCGCCATACATCAAGTGACTTTGTGGATGTATCTCTTATTGCAACCACATGTAATGAAGAGCCAATCACTTTAGAAGATGCATGTGATGATTCAAATTGGATGAGCACAATGCAATTAGAATGGAATTCTATTCCCAAAAATCATACTTGGAAGTTATGTGAATTGCCAAAAGTTAAGAATGCCATTAGTACTAAGTGGGTTTACAAGATTAAAAAAAGAGTCAAATGGTAGTGCTGATCACTACAAAGCTAGACTAGTTGCAAAAGGTAATGCACAAAAATATGGCATTTATTATAAGGAGACTTTTGCACCTACTTTGCATGTGAATACTGTTTTTTCTGTGATTGCATTGGCTGCCCATCATGGCTGGAAAGTGCATCCATTGGATATAGAGACGGTTTTCTTGAATGTAAATTTGAAAGGAAGAGATATATGTGAATCAAGCTCCTAGTTTTGACATCAATTGTCAACAGCATATGGTTTGTCACTTGCATAAGGCTTTGTATGGACTTAAGCAACATCCACATGCATGGTATGACAAGATAGATAGGCACTTCATTGCTCTTGGTTTTACATGTAGTGCAATTGAAAGCACACTTTATGTACACAAAGATGGGGACGATCTTATAGTGTTTTTTCTTTATGTTGCTGACATTTTTAGAGTTGGTCATGTGATGAGAAAATTGGCATTCTTATGGTGATGTGCAACATATTTTTGATGTAATATATCTTGGACTTTTGGAGTATTATCTTGGCATCAAGTTTGTCTCCATTGAGGTGGGAGTTGTTGTGCATCAAGCAAAGTATATTGAGAAGCTACTTCAGTGCTTTGGTTTTGAGTATAGCAAGCCTATCTCAACACCAGTGGAAACATGATTTAGGTTCTCAATTGAGGATGAAGGTGATGCATTTTATTAGCAAGTTGTGGGATGTTTGATATATGGGCAGACAAATAGTATGCACTTTCCTAGTTGAGTCGATTTATGCATAGCCCTAGCACTAAGCATTGAAAAGCGGTAAACCATGCGTTTATATATCTTGAAGGCATTTTAAGTTTGGGCCTCTTTTATGGCAGAGATGTTCAATCATGTTTGCATGCTTTTATAGATAGTGATTGGGCTGGTTGTTATGATAGATGGGTATCCACTAGTGTTAATTACTTTTTCCTTGGAGGATCATGCATATCTTAGTTGCGTAAGAAGAAACCTATTGTGTTCGCATCAAGTTGTGAAGCTGAGTGAAGGGCTATATTCACAACTTCAATGAAGTCTATATGGATGAGATGCCTATTGATGGATCTATGCATGCAGATTGATGCACCTACACATATTCTTAGTGATAGTTTGAGTGCATTGGTAGTTGCAAGAAATCCAATGTTTCATGCATGCACAAAGCACATTGAGGTTCATTATCATTATGTTAGAGAGTGCCTTCATGCTGGAGGCATTGATTTGGTATATGTGCCTACATGAGATAATGTGGCAAACATATTGACCAAAGCTCTTTCATGGGAAAAGTTTGAAGATTTTCACAAAACTTTAGGCTTATTACCTTGTGGGGACTGATCTATCACTCCATGTATGTATTCACATCATTGGCTCTAGCGAGGTTTGTTACACACATGTGTCTCTTGAGTATCTTTGATGTGAACTATTTCCTTATACATGGGCATGTTTTACTCTAGTGCTGGCTAGATGTTCTTTCCCCATGTAACCACATATACATGGTATACTCATATGTGGTGGTACTTTTGTACTTAGGGATTCACTTATAGATCTCACTTCATTCATTCTCTTAGTACTAATCATCTATCGATAGAGAGATATTCCAACCATCATGTGTCTCTAAGCTTTGATATCCTTCTTTGCTTTTGTGTGTACTTCTATTCGTGCTCCCCCACTCACTCAAACATCCGACATACAAATCACCTCTTCCTCAACACATTGCATTTCAAATTCTTGATTTCTTTCTACTTTGTCTAGATTTTTTTGAAACTAATGGAAGCAAATAAAGTAGTCAAAATGAAAGAAATGACTCGGTATCACTTTCCTAATGATCTTCAAAGCTTTAAAGGAAAAGTTGACTTGATCCTCAAAGATTTAAGCCTTTGATCTTCATCTTTGCTATTCCTAACACCTCATTCCTCACAGGCACTCTCAGCATGGACTCCTCCTTTGTGTAGGCACACATGCACTGTTGTCCTGCTTCATGTGGGTGCATGGGTGCTGCTATGTGAACCTTTATCAGAGATTGTTTGCATTGTCGTCTTTGCCTGGCTATGATACGAAATGTTTGACTACCCCATTGAGCCTACCTTTTTTTGTAGAGCAGGCATGAAGATGATGATTTAGACTAGCTTGAACCATGAATGTGTAGCACTTCCTCCCAACCATGTGACCACTAGGAATATGTTTCTCTCCATGCACATAAGGTGGATAGAGTAAGCACTTTTCTAAAAACACGAGGCTTTTTAGATGTGTGTTCCAAGGATTTTGATCCTTTTACTTTACACCTTACTAGAAGCTGTTGGGGCTTTTCACTATCTAGTTGCATCTCTATGTGTGAATTATCCTCATAGACTTGCAAAACCATAATCACTTTCTCAAGAGACTTAGGTGCATGCCATTTTACTTCATTTCTAATTTGCATATTTACTCTTCTAACAAAGCCATGAAGCTTGTGAAAATCATCTAGATTTTTTCTTTTAGAGTAATTTTTGGATACTCTAAAATATAAATTGGCAATGATCATCCTTTTTGTTGGAACTTATCCCATGCTTCCCAGTTTCATTCCCCCTCATTCTTAGGGAGAAACTCTTTCTTGAAAAGACTAGAAAATTGATTCCAAGCTTAGGGTTTTTGTTGCATTTTTGAGAGACTCGTCCACCACGTATAGGATTTGGAGTCTAAAGATAGACTAACTTCTATTATCCACCCATGTTTGTCAGTATTCTTGAGCTTGTGGTCGTCTTACCAATTTTTCAAGGATGTAAGCATGACATCTTTATTCCAGTTTCATTCCCCCTCATTCTTAGGGAGAAACTCTTTCTTGAAAAGACTAGAAAATTGATTCCAAGCTTAGGGTTTTTGTTGCATTTTTGAGAGACTCGTCCACCACGTATAGGATTTGGAGTCTAAAGATAGACTAACTTCTATTATCCACCCATGTTTGTCAGTATTCTTGAGCTTGTGGTCGTCTTACCAATTTTTCAAGGATGTAAGCATGACATCTTTATTCCTATCCCTATCTTCTCTTGAGAAGTAAGGGGATGAAAGAAATTTTCCTAAGGGAAGATCTAAGGTATGACTTAAACCTATGTCTTTTCCCAATTGTTTTTCAAGTAGAGGAGTAGTAAGAGTCATCAAGTTGAGATATGTCCTTAGTTTGTATGTCCGATGCATCTTTTGCATGCACATGACTTGAAAAAAGAACATTTCTTTGTGATGCACGCGCAACTACTAGTGGTCTAGGCATGAAAGATGCAATGTATGATATATAAATAGAAAGAAATGTTACCATTAGTCCATGTGAAAGGCCAAATGGTCAACATACACTTCTTTGTTTATGTTCTTTAATAAAACATATAGTGGCCTGGTCAGCCACAGGTTGTAAGTTCGACTGCATTTGTAACACCTAAGAAGTTTGTGTTCGTGCTCCCTATGTACTATGTTTTTTTGTGTATTCTACATCCTCTGTGTAGAGCATCATGTGTTTTGTGCTTGGTTTTCTACTCCGAGGATATCATCATGGAGATCTCTAGAAGGAGAGTGCACTATGCTACATCACCATCAAAATTCTTCACTGATATGAGAGCATTTGGTGCAAAAAGCTTTGTTCCTTTTGTGCGAGCAAAGCGAGCATCTGCCTGCCCACCTAAGGCTTATGACTAAGGTGGCGACCAAGGCATAGACCTTGGCATACCTTGTTATCCAAGTCACCAAGGTCACTGTTGGCATTGTTGGTTGCACGCGAGGGAGGACCTCAACGATCATGGAAGATAGAGGTTCCCGATACTTCCCAGGAGGTCACCCATCCCAGTACTGTTCCCGTCAGAGCTCGCTTAACCGTGGCAATATCTTGCCACTAAGCTAAACTCTTGTGGTGTCTGAAGAAGGGGAAAGAATAAGGTTAACATCACCTTGAACATGTTTTGGTCCCTCAAAGCTTCATTCTTTGCTTTCAAAACCTATTTTTGAAGCATTTTGGGGTGATTTTTGGAGCCATTTTGGAGTACTTTCATGCATAGGTCTCTTCACATAGTTCCAAGAACATCAAGAAGAGTGTTTTTTGTACTTCTCCAAAAATGAGTATTCACCTTTGGGGCCATGTTTTCAGCCACACTCATAAAACTACAAGTTTCTCAAACGGTTTTCAATTGTGGTGGGAGTTACAAATCATTGCAAATTTATGCAAGAATTTTTTTTTGAACCTAAACAAGAGAGTTGATAGACACTTGCCGGTGTTGTTGGCTAGTTTTTGGGCTGTGCATTCAGCCTTTTAGTGTCATTTTATTGCATATATTGAGCACATATACACTATGTATGCTTCAGAAGATACCACTTATGTATGTCCATGTGGTCATTGATATAGTGGTTATGTTTTTCGTATAAAGCCTTTTAGATTTTATAAAGAGGGTCGTGGTGAGGTTTTCTTAATTGGGAGACACCCAGATGTCGAGGTCTCTTCGGTGATGTAGGTGGAAGACTTACCCAACCTCACCACATCAAGCTACACCAACTAAAGTTTTATGATCTTTAGGATCATCAATCTCCTCACCTTCATACACACTTGTGATTCATTTCCAAGGGTGTACCTAAAAGCTTGATGTTCTCCATTCTGAACTTATGAAGTAGGACTTGAATGTATCTTCTCCGGGTTAGATACATCCCCTCATCTATATACATCACTTGCATACCTAGGAAATATGTGGGCTCACCTAAATCACTGATTTTGAACTCCTCTTGCATATGTCTTTTAATCCTTTGATGCTATTCAATTCATCACCTATTACAATTATGCCATCTACATATACACACAGATAAATAACTTCATTGTGATCTCTTTTGATGAACAATGAAGGACATGAGCTGCTAGGTCTGAACCCTTGATCTAGAAGGTATGTAAGCAACCTGTAATTTCAAGCTCTAGGACATTGTTTCAATCCATACAATGCTTTCTTAATTTTGCAAACATAAGATGTATGATTAGGGTTTTCAAAACATGGAGGTTGTGATTTGTATACCTCTTCACTTATCCAACCATTTAGAAATGAATTTTTCATATCAAGTTGGAGGAGTCTCTAATTTCTTGCAGCAACTACACTTATCAATGTTCTTATTATAGTCATCTTTGCAATTGGTGATAATGTTTTCTCATAGTCTATACCACAAGCTTGTGAACATCCTTTGGAAAATAATTTGGCATTGTACCTAGAAATCGATCCATTTGAGTTCCTCTTAAGTTTATATACCCATCTGCAACCAATTAACTTATGATTGGATGGCTTTGAAACCATGTCCCAAGTGTCCATCTCCTTCAAGGCATCTACTTCTTGTTTCATAGCCTTTTCCAATTAGGGTTTACCTTTGCATCCTTATAAGTTGAGGGTTCCTCTAAAATTAAGCCTTTTTCCAAGTAGATTGAATGCTTTATAACAAATGTGGAATCATATCCCTACCTTTATGGTTGTTTCTTCTCCTTTCTTGACCTTCTAGGTGCTTGCTTGAAGCATTCTCCACACTCTTACATTTTTTCTTTTCCTCTTGACTTCCATAACTTGTAATAATTTTCATTTTCATCTTGGTCATCATCTGGATCACTTATTTGATCTTGGACCTATGTATCATGCTTGCTTCCTAGTTGATGGAAATCAGAATCAAGATCATACAGTAGAGTTACCTTATGTTTGTCTTCTTCATACCAAAACCCGTGTTCTTCAAACAAAACATCCCTACTTGTAGTGAATTGCTTGGCTGAAGGATTATAAAACCTGTAACCCATTTGAGTTGAATCATATCCAATAAATACTACCTTTTTTTGCCCTTTCATCTAGCTTACCTCTTATTTGTGAAGGCACATGAACATAAGCTAAACATCCAAACACCTTGCAATGTCCTAGACTAGGTTTTCTTCCATGCCATGCATCATAAGGAGTCATACCTTGAAGTGATTCGGATGCTAATCTATTAACAAGATACACAATAGTTGAAATAGCCTCTATCGATAGATAATGTAGCAACCTCTTCTCTTCAAGCATTGTTCTGGCTGATCCAACCAATCTCTTGTTTCTTCTCTGTGCAATTCCATTCAGTTGAGGAGAGTACCTGGTAGTTACTTCTCTCTTTATATGTTTACCCTACAAGAACTCATCAAATTCCTTGGAGAAGTATTCTCCCCCTCCATCAAATCTCAACTTGTTGAGTGATCTACTTGTATAGTTCTCCACATGTGCTAGATACTTTTTGAAGCAATCAAACACTTCATTCTTACTTTTGATAAAGTTCAGAATATTCCATCTACTATGGTCATTAATAAATGAGATATAATACCTTGATTGTTCCAATGAAGGTTCTTGGCTTGGCCCCATACATCTCTATGTACTAAGTCCAATAAGTTGTTGTGGATATATCCTTTGTGGTTGAATGGTTGTCTTTGTGCCTTCCCAATCTAACAAGCATCACACCTATTGATCATGTGTTGCTTAATTCCTCCTTCATCTATAGTTTGATCCTCTTGATTCATTTAGCATCATTACCTGCGAGTATTATGTCATCAACATATATGTAAAGGTATATGACTTCTTCATGAGTTCTCTTGATGAAGAGTGAAGGATCTGCTTTGCTACCATTGAAACCCTTATCCTTCAAATAAGTCGCAAGCCTATGGTTCCAAGCTCTTGGAGCTTGCTTTAGAACATATAAAACTTTCCTCAACCTGCATACATGCTTATGAAAATGTGAATCTTTAAACCTATGGTGTTGAACCATATATACCCCTTCAAGATCTCCAATTAAAACCACTTCTTTCTATGTATAAAGTTAAGTCTACATTTGAAGGAAATATATATAATGTGTTGATATATTTAGGCAGTGATGTGTGTGAACACACTAGGACCACCGGGGCACTTTTTTCCCTCTCTAGGAGGTTTTTTTCCCTCGGCTTGTATATACGCCTTTTGCCCTAATGGGTCACTTATCTTTGTACATTCTAGTGGTAATACATTCACTATTCTGTGTTGTGCTCCAAGCTTCTTCTTCTTCCTTGTGTTGTTCGTGTGCTTCCATAGACATCTAACTCCAACAATTGGTATCAGAGAAGGTCGCCGCTTCATCTAGGGTGTCGTCGACACCCCTCCGATTACAGTCTCAAAATCATTTGGTGAACATACTCAAAGTGATTAGTGTTATATATGCTCAACAATCCACCCTCATGTTAATGGGGGGAGTGCAGAGGGGGGCTTGCCCCCTTTTGCGGGGTCCAGGGGGCCTATCCCCCCGGCCCGTAGGGACGAGATGGCAGGACTTCTGGTCATGGAGATATTGTCTGATCGTATATTTTATCGACTATTTTGTATCTCCCGACTATGTTTATCTATACCAAACCGCCTTGTAAAAGCTATATAAGCATGGACCAGGTTGAGCTTTACATAGCATTGCGCACTAGTAAGCCCTTCATCTAGAGTTTGTCTAGATTTCCATCTAAGCTCCACATTGGGAGCGCACAGGTGGACAACACCATCATTGTAACTGCATTACACTCGGCAATCTGAGAATTTGAGTTCTCTATCTCTCAATTTGCGTCTATCTTTGTCTGCGTTTTTCTCTCAACTCTATCTACAGGTCTATTCCGCTATGCTGTTATTTTCTTACATGGTGTCAGAGCTCACGAGGCTCTGAGTGGTGCAAAAGCAGAAATGCAGAGGTTGTAGAGGGCTAAGAAACAAAAGAGAGAAGATGTCAAGTGGCACATCATCATCTACGATTGGGAGTCAAGGTGGTTCATCAACAAGAGTAGGTGGCGCACAAGCACGAGAAGCAATGATGCCAGTCATCCCAACGTTGCGGATAACGAAGAAAAGAAGTTCAAGGGAGAGTGTTTCCACTGCAAGAAGAAAGGACACAGAATCCAAGACTGTCGCATCAAGAAGGCAGAAAGAGAAGAGTGGCTCTTCAAACAGTGGCAAGGGCAAGGAGTTTGCCAACACAACAGAAATAGAGCTTGAGGTATTTGTTATGATAGAGGAGGTGTGCTCCTCGATGGAAGATTCAAGAGCAGATGACTCATGGGTGTTGGACGGTGGTGCATCTCGTCACATGATGAGTAGAAAATACCTTTACAATTCCTTACGGCCTCTAAAGGAACCCATCACAATAAAGGTCGGGAACAATGCAAGATGTCTTGTAGAGGGGGAAGGTACGATTTCTTTCATTAACTCTAACAGAGATATCAGAAAGCTTTCAAATTTGTCGTATGTTCCACAAATAAACCAAAATCTACTTTCAGTAGCTTCTATAAATGATCAAGGTCATCAAGTATTTTTCAGTAAGATAGGAGCTAAGATTATGGACGATAACAACAACATTGTTGGGACTGGCATAAGGAGAAACAACCTATATGAGTTGTGTGCTCTTATAGCCACTACAAACGTGGGCACAAGTAAGCTATGGCATGAGAGATTCGGCCACATTGGATACCCTGTACTGAAGGACATGCATCCTAGGGGTATGGTTGCACACCTACCATCGATTGCAGAAATGAAGGAACCATGTGAAGCTTGCATGATGAGCAAGCAACAGAGGAAGGCGTTTCCACAAGAAAGCAAGAACAGGGCAAGCTATCCTCTAGAGTTGGCTACAACAGGAAGATGTGGGTGTACTTCCTTTGCGATAAGGCTCAAGCTTTTGGTAAGTTTAAAGAATGACTTCAGCTTGTTGAAACTGAAACAGGGAAGAAGGTGAAGAAATTCAGGACAGACAGTGGTGGTGAGTTCACATCAACAGAGTTTGAAGATTTGCAAGACAAAGGGAATCAAGCATGAACTCACAATGGCACATAGTCCTCAATAGAACGGTGTTGCAGAACGTTAGAATTGAACCATCATGGAGATGGAAAGGTGCATGTTGAAAGGAAAGGGTTTGCCTAATCAATTTTGGGCAGAGGCTATCAATACTGCTATCTATATCTTGAATCGAAGCTACACGTATCTTCCTAGGGTACAACAAAGATAAGAAGGCTTATAAGCTTTATGATCCTGAGGCTAAGAAGATCATGGCGAGTTGTGTTGTGGTGTTTAAGGAGGAGAAGCCACATGTAATGGAGGAGGAAAATGTATCTTCCACTTTATCATCAGGCAAAGGGGCAATCCACTATGAATCTGGCCCAAGAACTATCCCTTCTACACAAGAGAAGGAAGCATCATCTCCAGATGATGAGTCTAAAAGTCACCATTGAGGCAACTTCTCAGCCTTTACAAGTTTCATGCAATGATGCAGATCATTCCATTTTTTATGCAGATTTGCATGATGCACTTGTTGATGAGAAAGATGATATTGAGGAGGCAAAAAGTATGCCAAAATGGCTAGTGCAGACTTTGCGTGACATCAAATTATGTGCACCTCTATCATACTATACTCGTTTAGGCTCTCATAGTGCCTCTTTTGCATCAAATTGCTATGCTATGGATACCTCTAGTCTCTATGATGAGACTGAGCCTATTTCTTTTGATGAAGCATAAAATTCTGAACATTGGATGGCTACAATGCAATCTGAATATGAAGCTATCATGAAAAATGGTACCTGGACTTTATGTGACTTGCCTCCTGGAAAGAAGGACATTGGCACTAAGTAGGTATACAACCTGAAGCATAAACCTGATGGAACCATTGACAAGTATAAGGCTAGGCTTGTTGCAAAGGGTTATGCACAGGAAAGAGACATTAATTTTGATGAAACCTTTGCAACTACTTGTCGAATGACTACTGTTCATAGCATCTGTGCACTTGCATCTCATCATGGTTGGAATGTACATTAGTTGGACATTAAAACAACATTTTTGAATGGTGAGTTGCATGAAGGTGTATGTTTTTCAGCCCCATGGCTTTGTGCAGAAGGGGCATTTTATGGAGGTTAAAGAAGGCATTTTGCTTCATGCTTGGTAGCTCATGCATATCTTGGTTGAGAAACATAATGTTACAATTGAATTGCATAACGATCAGATTTGTATATTAGGTTCACTCGTAGATAAATGCACATTTTTAATTGCTCCCTTGCAATTCTATGATGTTATACGTGGTATTCCTTTTCATCGTCATTATAATCCATGCATTGATTATCATATACACAAAATTAATTTAAGTTTAACAATCAAGATATTTCTTTATCTGCAATGCATGAATTCCAACCATTTCCATTAATTAGTCATACCCAAGTAACATGTGCATTTAGGAAAGGCTACAATTTATGTATTATTTTTGTTAGTAACATAGTTGATTATACACATACATTTCCTAATGCACATAAATCATTTATGGATTCCTATCAAGATTGTTTTATGGCTGATTTTCCTTCTAAACTACCACCTTCTAGGAGATCTCTTCACCATAGTATATACTTAATTCCTAGTAGTTCTCCTTCCCATAAAGCAGCTTATATGCATATACCTTTACATAAAAGAGAAATAACTAATCAAGTTAATGATCTACTCCACAAAGGACTTATAAGGCCTAGTTCGTCTCCATTTGGAGCACCTATTCTCTTAGTGGAGAAGAAGAACGAGATTGCTAGCATAGATGATTTGCTAGATAAAATTCGTGGAGCACGTTTCTTTAGCAAAATTGATCTTAAATCTGGGTATCATCAGATACAAATGACACAAAATGACATTTATAAGATTGCCTTTAGAACTCAAACTGGTCACTTTGAATTCATGGTAATGCCTTTTGGACTCACCAATGCACTTGCTACATTTGCATGTATGATGAATAACATTATACTTGATTACCTAGCTTTTGTTCTTGTTTTCTTTGATGATATACTTGTCTATAGTGAGAATGACAATGGCCATGAAAATGATTTAGCAATTGTCTTTAAGTTGTTACACAAAAAAAAACTTTATGCCAATCTTGAGAAGAGTTACTTTTTCCAAAAAGAATCAGAGTATTTAGGACATATTTTTTTTATTCAAGGTGTTCATGTAGATCGAAAGAAAATTTAAGTAGTTGAAGAATGGCCAATACCTCAATCTGTGAATGATGTATGCTCTTTTCTAGGGTTAGCTATTTTCTATAGAAAGTTTGTAAAAGGTTGTTCTTATTTAGCACTCCCACTCACATTATTATTGAAGAAAAAGTAAAGTTTGCATGGGGATTAGCACAGCAACAATCTTTTGAAAAAAATCAAACATGCACTTTCTCATGCACCTGTTTTGCAAATGTAGTTACAAATGATAGTGGTTTAGGTATAGGTTTTGTATTAATGCAAAATGATCATCCTACTGCATTTGAAAGTAGGAAACTTAAACCTGCTGAAACAAATTATAGTACATATGATAAGGAACACTTAGCTATTGTGCATGCTTTAAAAATTTGGAAACATTACCTTATGGGTTCTGAAGTTATAATCAAAATAGACCAATAGGCTATTAAGCATTTATTGAATCAACCATTGATTTCTGATAGACACATTGAATGGGCTTCATTCATACAAAATTTTCAGCCTATGATTCAATATCAACCTAGAAAAGATAATGTTGTAGCTGATGCCCTCAGTCGCTTCCCATCCCCACAAACAAATATGGTTTCAATCAATACTATTTTTGCTATTCATATTCATTCATTTCATGACATGATTCCTACTTATGCACCTAATTTGTATTTTTCACAAACATGGAATGCTTTCAATAATTCTACACCATCTAATGAGGATCACTACACGTTTCATAATGGATTCTTGTATTTCCAACATAAGTTATGTATCACACAAGGTTTTAAAGAATTTTTTATGAAAGAGATGCATGAACCACCTTATATGGTCATAAGGCATACAAACTACTATTTCTACGTGTAAAGAATTCTTCTTTTGGCAAAATATGGAAAAGAATATTGCACAATATGTTTCCCATCGCATTGTGTGTCAACATGTGAAATGACATCATGGTAAATCATTTGGATTATTAATGCCACTTTCCATACCTAATAGACCATGGGAACAAATTTCTATGGATTCTATTATTGGTCTTCCTACAACTTCATCTTGTAATGATATGATTTGGACAATTGTTGATAGGTTTAGTAAACAAGCGTATTTCATTCCTTGTAAAAAGGCTCTTTCTACAACTCAAGCTGCTAAGTTATTTATTAAATGTATTTTTCTACATCATGGTTTTCCAAAATTTATTCTTTCAGATCATGATGTTTGTTTTTGTAATCACTTTTGGGTTGCATTATTTCAAAATTTAACTTCCAAAATAGACTTTAGCTTTGCATTTCATCTTGAAATTTATGGTCAAAGTGAAGCTACAAATAGTACTATTTTAGATTTATTACATTATTATTCTTTAGATAATCCAAGTAAGTGGGATGAGAAAATTCCTTTAATATAATTTGCATATAATAACACAATGCATACCACTACTAGATGTGCACTGTATGAAATTGTTTATGGTAAAAAGCTTCTCGATGCCATGACTCTCACTCAAACTCATATTCCTATGGTTGATTCTTTTGCACAAGATCATATTTCTACAGTTCATGAGGTTCATGAGCACATTAAAAAGAGTCAAGAACATTACATGTGTAATGTTAATAAGAAATGAGTAGCTAGATAGTTTAATGAAAATGACTTTGTATGGTTACAAATAATTAAAATACCTTTGAAATCACAACATCCTAAGGTTAAACTTGCACCATGTTATTATGGACTTTTCCATATTATTCAAAAAATTAATGAGAATGCTTTTAGACTAGACATTCCTTCTCATTGGAATATACATAATTCTTTTCATATTAGTTTATTGAAATCCTTTAAAGGAACTTTAACACTCACTCCTATTTTAGATGATCCTCCTTTATTGGAAAAGGATGATGAAATTTTAATTCCGGAGAAAATACTTCATTATGATGTTACTACTACATGCACTGCTAAGCAATATCATAGATATTATTGGAGTTAGACATCTGCGGAAGCACACGAACAAAAGGAGGAAGAAGAGTCTTGGAGCACAACACACAATACTAAATGTATTACCACTAGAATGTACAAAGATAAGTAACCCGTTAGGGTTATAGGCATATATACAAGGGGAGGGGGAAACCTCCTAAAGAGGGAAAAATGTGCCATGATGGTCCTAGTGTGTTCACACACATCACTACCTAAATATATCAACAATGTTGATATATTTAGGTAGTGATGTGTGTGAACACTCTAGGAATGCCGGGGCACTTTCTTCCCTCTTTAGGAGGTTTTTTTCCCCCGGCTTGTATATACGCCTATTGCCCTAATGGGCTACTTATCTTTGTACATTCTCTATTAATACATTCAGTATTGTGTGTTTGTGCTCCAAGCTTCTTCTTCTTCCTTGTGCTATTCGCGTGCTTCCGCAGACGTCTATCTCCAACAATTGGTATTAGAGCAGGTCGTCGCTTCTTCTAGGGCGCCGTCGACACTCCTCCGTTTGCAGTCTCAGATTCACACGAAATTCGGTGAGCATACTCAGGGTGTTTCCGAGATCAAAACATCTTCGCTCTGTGGTGCCGAAATCGCGATCTGAGCTCGTTTCTGCCTCCGAACGCACTATCGTAGCGCTTGTGCATGCTATTTCGTCCTTTTGTGCCAAAGGTATATACCAGTTTCTGTTCGCCAGTTTAAGCGTCTCAAAGTCTGCTACAGGTCTAGCAGAACTCGTCTGGGTTGTTCCGTTCAACTTTTTGAGATACAGTCAATTTTCTGCATCAAGGTATTTTAGTCACCGGCCATGGCTGAAAGCAGTGATGTATTCCGTATGTTGGCTGTTGAGGATAAGTTGGATGGTACCAACTACCCATTATGGGCTTATATGATGCGACATGTATTGGTTGCAAAAGGATTGTGGAACATTGTGTAGGGTGTTGAAAGACGTCCTGTTACACCTGTAACGACAGGTACTGCAAATACAGGTATTGGAGCTGATGAAGATGGTGTCGAAGATGATATTCCGCAGATTCCTATTCGTGCTGCTGTTTCTGTTGCACCTACTGCAGAGCAGATTCGTTGGGATGGCAGAGATGCCCAGGCACATGCCTTGATAGCTTTGTCTGTCAAACGTGCCATTATTCCTCACATTCGCTCTTGCAGAACAACAAAGGATGCTTGGGATACACTTACCACTTTGTACCAGGCTAGGAATAAGGCTCGTGTTGCTTACCTTCGAAAACAGTTGGAGAGTGAGCACATGAATGAAGGTGATTCTATGGACAATTTTCTTACAAAGATCAAAGACCTGAAGGAACAATTGATTTCTGCTGATGAGGTTATACCAGATAGCTCACTTGTGCAGACCGTTCTGAATAGTCTTCCTGATTCATATCAGAGTTTTGCCTCTACTCTTCGGTTGATGATGAAAGGCAATCCGAATGCCTTGTCATTTGAGGAATTAGTCTCTGTTCTGTTGCAGGAAGATCAGTCCAGGCAGAACAGGTCCATTATGCGTGTTGCAGATCAAGCTTTCCTGGCTAGTCAGAAGGGCAAAGGAAAATGGAGCTCTTCTACTAGTAAGCAGAAATCTGCAAATGCTGCACAATCGAAGAACCAGGATAAAGATGAGAAGAAATCAGAAAAGCAGAAATTGTTCTACAAGTACTGTAAAGGAAATGATCATATTATAAAGAACTGTCCAAAACTGGTTGCTAAAGAGGCAAAGAAGAAAGAGGCTGGAATGGTTGTTGCAGAGGCCTCTACACCAAAAACAGAGTCTGCAAATCTTGTGCAGGAAGAAGAATGGGCGTTTACTACTGTCTGCAATTTTGACCCATCTTCTCATGATCAGTGCATGTCTGCAGTAGACTCAGATGTTTGCCAGTACTTTGACAGTGGGGCGACCAAACATATTACCTCGCAGCGCAGTTTCTTCTCTTCACTCGAGCCTGCCCCTACAGGGAATACTGTCACATGCGCCAATAACTCCTCTTATCTTGTTATGGGAGTTGGTAAGATCATTCTGACTACTGCTGATGGTAGTTCTTTCACTTTGTCAAATGCTTTATTTGTGCGAGGGATAAAAAAGAACCTGTTATCAGTTTCTGCATTAGCCAAGATTGGCTTGGTTGTGAAATTCGTTGATGACAGGTGTACAGTCCATGATCTCTCAAATGGCGATGTGATTATTGCTTCTGGCATTTTATGTCGTGGGCTGTATAAGCTCATAGACTATGAAAGATCTGTGAATGATTCGGCATGTGCAGTTCATGATTCTCAGGCTATGTCAGATGCAAAGCTTTGGCATGCACGCTTTGGTCATCTGAATTTTGCTAGTTTGTTACGCATGCAGAAATCTGAAATGGTGTCCTCTTTGCCGAAACTTGAGGCACCTGGAAAACATGTTTGTGAAGGCTGTATTTTGGGCAAAATGCAGCGTTCTTCCTTTCCAAAAGATGGTTCAATTCGGGCTACGCAGAAATTGCAGCTTGTACATAGTGATGTCTGTGGTCCTATGCAGACACCCTCTTTTGAAAATTACCTTTACTTTGTGACTTTCATTGATGATTTTTCCAGGCATGCATGGGTATATCCACTCAAAGCAAAGTCCGAAGTGTTCATGTGCTTCAAACAATTTTTGGTTTTGGTTGAAAATCTGTCAGCATGTAAAATGGGCACCCTCCGTTCTGATCGAGGGGGCGAATATATGTCTTCAGATTTTAATGCATTTCTGGTTGAACGTGGGATAAAACACCAGTGTACAGTGCCGTATACACCTCAACAGAATGGAGTTGCTGAACAAAAGAATAGGTCACTCATGGAGATGGCGAGGTGCATGGTCAAAGGTCAGTCTTTACCACATAGTTTCTGGCTTGAGGCTGTCATGTGTGCAACATATGTACTGAACAGGTGTCCCACTAAAGTGTTGCAGTCTATCACTCCATATGAGGCTTGGCATGACCGCAAGCCATCTGTTGCTCATCTGCGTGTTTTTGGTTGTTTGGCATATGCATTAGTGCATGAACAACATCGCAGAAAATTGGATGATAAGGCAGTAAAATGTATTTTTGTTGGGTACAGTTCTGAAAGTAAAGGGTATCGTTTGTATCATCCACAGACTAAACGCATTCTGGTTAGCTGTGATGTTGTCTTTGTGGAAGATGCTATTCAGCCATTGCTTTCACGTACTAAGGAGACATCTGGTAGCTCCAAAGACATGTATGATACTTTGATGCCTCTTTTTACAGGTGGACAGGCTAGTGCTCGTCCTAATGAGGGAACTTCTTAGCCTTTGCAGGTTTCATATGATGATGCAGATCATTCCATTTCTGATGCAGATTTACATGATGCACTTGTTGATGAGAGAGATGATATTGAGCAGGCAAAAACTATGCAAAAATGGCTGGTGCAGACTTTGCGTGACAGCAAATTAGATGCACCTTTGTCATATCGTACTTGTTCAGGCTCTCATAGTGCCTCCTTTGCATCAGCTTGCTATGCTATGGCTGCATCTAGTCTCTGTGATGAGAATGAGCCTGTTTGTTTTGATGAAGCACAAATTCAGAAAATTGGATGGCTGCTATGCAATCTGAATATGATGCTATAATGAAGAATGGTACATGGTCTTTATGTGACTTGCCTCCTGGCAAGAAGGCCATTGGCACTAAGTGGGTATACAAGCTGAAGCGTAAACCTGATGGTACAGTTGACAGGTATAAGGCTAGGCTTGTTGCAAAGGGTTATGCACAGGAAAGAGGCATTGATTTTGATGAGACCTTTGCACCTACATGCCGTATGACTACTGTTCGGAGCATTTGTGCACTTGCAGCCCATCATGGTTGGAATGTACATCAGTTGGACATTAAAACAACATTTCTGAATGGTGACTTGCATGAAGAAGTGTATGTTTTTTCAGCCCCGTGGCTTTGTGCAGAAAGGGCATGAAAACCAGGTTTGCAGGTTAAAGACGGCATTATATGGTTTAAAGCAAGCACCACGTTCTTGGTATGAGAAGATACATGCCTATCTGATTGCACATGATTTTGAGAACAGTCCAACTGAAAGCACCTTATATGTTAAACGTGCTAATGATGTGCTTCTGATCATTGTTGTCTATGTTGATGACATGCTGCTCACTGGTCCTATTGAGACACATATTGCTGATTTTAAGGCTGATTTGCATGCCTCATTTGAGATGTCTGATTTGGGGCATTTGCATCACTATTTGGGCATTCAGTTTATGCACGTTGATGGTGGAATGGCTTTGTGTCAAACGAAATATATTGACACATTATTGCAGCGTTTTGGCCTTGAAGACTGTAAACCTATTGCCACTCCTATGGAGACAGGTTTACGATTGAGTCTTCATGATGCTGGAGATGCATTTGATGCTATTCTCTATCAGCAGGCTGTTGGATGCTTGATTTACTTATGCATTACTCAGCCAGATATTCAGTTTGCTGTCTCACAGATGAGCAGGTTTATGCATTGCCCAGGAGTCACGCATTGGAAAGCGGTTAAGCGCATCTTTCGCTACTTGAGTGGTACTCGGCTACTTGGGTTGTTTTATCCCAAGGGGGGATCACTAGTGCCAGATTTGCATGCTTTTTCTGACTCAGATTGGGCTGGTTGCTATGACACTCGTGTGTCCACGAGTGGTTTTTGCTTCATGCTTGGTAGCTCATGTATATCTTGGTTGAGCAAGAAGCAGCCTACTGTGGCCACTTCCAGTTGTGAGGCTGAGTATAGGGCAGCTTTCACAGCGACTGTTGAGTGTGTGTGGCTCAGACACCTTATGGCTGATTTGGGTGTTGGCCAGTGTTCTGCCACCACCATCTTCACTGACAGTCAGAGCGCATTGGCAGTTGTGAGGAACCCTGTGTTCCATGCTCGCACTAAGCACATTGAGGTGCATTATCACTATGTCAGGGAGAGGTTCTCTGCTGGGGAGATCAGCTTGGCATATGTGCCCACGCAGGAGAACATTGGAGACCTTTTCACGACGGCTCTGCCTACGGAGAAGTTTGAAGCTTTCCGCAAATCTTTGGGCTTACTTCCTTTTGTGGAGTGATTTCCACATAGCTTGGCACTTCCTTATACATGAGTGCCAGCTCCTTGTTCACCGCATCACTCCCAGGGGGGATTTGTTGATATATTTAGGTAGTGATGTGTGTGAACACTCTAGGACTACCGGGGCACTTTTTTCCCTCTTTAGGAGGTTTTTTTCCCTCGGCTTGTATATACGCCTATTGCCCTAATGGGCTACTTATCTTTGTACATTCTCTAGTAATACATTTAGTATTGTGTGTTTTTTCTCCAAGCTTCTTCTTCCTTCTTGTGTTGTTCGCGTGCTTCCGCAGACGTCTATCTCCAACAAACAAATCCCCCCTAGGAGTGATGCAATGAACAAGGATCTAGATCTCATGTATAAGGAAGTTCCAAGCTATGCGGAATCAATCCAAAAAAGGAAGTAAGCCCAAAGCTTTTGCGGAAAGCTTCAAACTTCTCACTAGGTAGAGCCTTCGTGAAAAGGTATGCAATGTTCTCCTACGTGGGCACATACACCAAGCTGATCTCTCCAACACAAAACCTCTCCCTGACATAATGATAATGCACCTCAATGTGCTTAGTGCACACATGGAACACAGGGTTCCTCACAATTGCCAATGCGCACTGACTCTCAGTGAACATGGTGGTGGCAAAAGACTGAACAACACCAAAATCAGCCATAAGGCATCTGAGCTACACACACTCAACAGTCGTTGTGAAAGTTGCCCTATACTCAGCCTCACAACTGGAAGTGGCCACAATAGGCTTCTTCTTGCTCAACCAAGATATGCATGAACTACCAAGCATGAAGCAAAAACAACTGGTGGGCACACGAGTTTCATAACAACCAACCCAATCACTGTTAGAAAAAACATGCAAATCAAGCGGTAATAATCCCCCCTTGGGTTAAAACAACCCAAGTAGACGAGTACCACTCAAGTAGCGAAAGATGCGCTTAATCACCTGTCAATGCTTGACACATGGGAAATGCATAAACTTGCTCATCTGTGAGACAAAAAACTCAATATCTGGCCGCGTAATGCATAAATAAATCAAGCATCCAATAGCCTGCTAATAGAGAACAACATCAAATGTATCTCCAACATCATGAAGACTCAATTGTAAACCTATCTCCATAGGAGTGGCAATAGGCTTACAGTCTTCAAGGCCAAAATGCTGCAATAATGTGTCAATATATTTTGTTTGACACAAAGCCATTCCACCATCAACTTGCATAAACTTAATGGCCAAATAGTGATGCAAATGCCCCAAATTAGACATCTCAAATGAGGCATGTAAATCAGCCTTGAAATCAGTAATATGCTTCTCATGAGGACCAATGAGCAACATGCCATCAATATACACCACAATGATCAAAAGCACATCATTTCCATGCTTAACGTATAAGGTGCTTTCAATTGGACTGTTCACAAAACCATGTCCAATCAGATAGGCATGCATCTTTTCATACCAAGCATGTGGTGCTTGGGAACTCCATTCTGTTGAGGTGTATACGGCACTATACACTGATGTTTTATCCCAAGTTTGGCCAGAAATGCATTAAAGTCAGAAGACATATGTTCCCCCCCTCGATCAGAATAGAGGGTGCCCAGTTTACATGCTGACACATTTTCAGCCAAAACTAGAAACTGTTTGAAGCACATAAACACTTTGGACTTTGCTTTCAATGGATATGCCCATGCATGCCTGGAAAAATCATCAATGAAAGTCAGGAAGTAAAGATAATTTCCAAAAGAGGGTGTCTGCATAGGACCATAGACATCACTATGAACAAGCTGTAATTTCTAAGTAGCTCAAATTGAACCGTCTTTTGGAAAGGAGGAACGCTGCATTTTCCCCAAAATACAGCCTTCACATACATGTTTACTAGGTGCCTCAAGTTTGGGCAACGAGGAAACCATTTTAGATTTCTATAGGTGTAGCAAACTAGCAAAATTTAGATGATCAAAGCGTGCATGCCAAAGCTTTGCATCTAACATAGCTTGAGAATCATGTACTGCACATGTTGAATCATTCACAGATCTTTCATAGTCTTTGAGATTATACAACCCACGACATAAAATGCCAGAAGAAATAATCACATTGCCATTTGATAGATCATGAACTGTACATCTGACATCAACAAATTTCACAACCAAGCCAATCTTGGCTAAAGTTGAAACTGATAACAGATTCTTCTTGATCCCTGGCACAAATAAAGTATCTGTCAAAGTGAAAGAACTACCATCAATAGTAGTCAGAATGACCTTACCAACTCCCATGACAGGATAAGAGGAGTTGTTGGTGCATGTAAGAGTATTCCCTATAGGGGCAGACTCGAGTAAAGTGAAGAAATTGTGGTGTGAAGTAATATGTTTGGTTGCCCCACTATCAAAGTACCAAACATTTGAGTCTATTGCAGGCATACACTACTCATGAGAAGATGGTCAAAACTACAAACAATAGTAAACGCCCGTTCTTCATTCTGCACTAGATTAGTAGACTCTGTTTTGGGTGTGGAGGCCTCTACAACGACCATTCCAACCTCCTTCTTCTTTGCCTCTTTAGTAGCCAATTTTGGATAGCTCTTAATAACATGATCATTTGCTTTACAGTATTTGCAAAACAATTTTTGCTTTTCTGATTTCTTCTCATCTTTGTCTTTCTTCTTCGAATGTGCAACATTTGTAGATTTTTGCTTACTACTAGAAGAGCTCCATTTTCCTTTGCCTTTCTGACTAGACAAGAAAGCTTGATCTGCAACATGCATAATGGACTTGTTCTGCCGAGACTGATCTTCGTGTAATAGAATAGAAACTAACTCTTCAAATGACAAGGCATTTAGATTGCCTTTCATCATCAAATGAAGAGTAGAAGGAAAACTCTAATATGAATAAGGAAGAACATTCAGAACGGTCTGCACAACTGAGCTATCTGGTATAACTTTATCAGTAGAAATCAAGAGTTCCTTAAAATCCTTGATCTCTGTTAGAAAATTTTCCGTAGAATCACCTTCATTCATATGCTCACTCTCCAACTGTTTTCGGAGTTGAGCAACATGAGCCTCATTTCTAGCTTAGTACAATGTGATAAGTGTATCCCAAACATCCTTAGCTCTTCTACAAGAGTGAATGTGAAGAGTAATGGCACGTTTGACAGACAAGGCTATCAATGCATGTGCCTGAGCATCTCTGCCATCCCAATGAATTTTCTCTACAATAGGTGCAATAGAAACCACAGCATGAACAAGAATCTAAATAATATCAGCATCTTCAACACCATCTGCATTAGCTTCAATACTTGTATTTGCAGGTGTAATATGAAACTTTTCAACACCCTAGACAATGTTCCACAGTCCTTTTGCAACCAATACATGTTGCATCATGTAAGACCACAATGGGTAATTGGTACCGTCCAACTTATCCTCAACAGCCAACGTATGGAATATATAACTGCTTTAAGCCATGTTGACTAATTAAAATACACTGATGCAGAAAAATGACTGTATCTGAAAAAGTTGAACAGAAGTACCATGATGAGTTCTACTAAACCTGTAGCAAACTTTGAGATGCTCATACTAGTGAATCAAAACTAGTATATTTTTTTGGCACAAAGTGATGAAATAGCCTATAGAAGCATTGTGATAGTGCATTCGGAGGCCAAAACAAGCTCAGATCACGATTTCGACACCACAAAGTGATGCTGTTTTGATCTCCTAATCAGCCTAAGTATGTGTACCAATTTTCATGCGATTCTGAGACTATGATCAAAGGAGTGTCGACGATGTCCTAGATGAACCGATGACCTGCTCTGATACCAATTGTTTGAGGTAGATGAGTGCGAAAGCACATGAACAACACAAGGAAGAAGAAGAAGCTTAGAGCACAACACACAATACTGAATGTATTACCACTAGAATGTACAAAGATAAGTAACCCATTAGGGTTATAACGTATATACTAGCTAGGGGAAAAAACCTCCCAAAGAGGGAAAAAAGTGCCCCGACAATCCTAGTCTGTTTACACAGATCACTACCTAAATATATCAACATATACTTACTTAAATATAAAAACCACTCACTTGAAGAATCTCAATGGATTCATAAGAAATCAGTAAATCCACATTAATTGTTGAAGATATTTGGAAGATAGTATTTTACTTATTTTTTGTTAAAATAATAGATCGATTTAGAAAGCGACATTTTTGTAAAAATAGTAGATCACTTAGAAAGCGATAAGTTCATAAAGAAAGAAGATTTTGTAAACGCATGTTTTTCGAAGTGCCACCCTCATGTATCTTATAATCAAGACGTTATGAGAAATACTTATAAATACACATACTTTGATAGACTCGTCCATCAGAGTATGTGAGGGGAGATTATACCCAATCTTGTGTTGAGTCTCTTCTCTCTCTCTCTCTATTCTGTTTATGCTTTTGTGAGATTTCATTTCTATCCTATCTCTACATGCATGCATCTGCAAGATCCGACCAACTATATATATATATATATATATATATATATATATATATATATATATATATATATATATATATATATATATACACACACACACACACATATATATATATATATATATACACACACACACACACACACACACACACATATATATATATATATATATATATATATATATATATATATATATATATATATATATATATATATATATATATATATATATATATATATATATATATATATATATATATATATATGTGTGTGTGTGTGTGTATGTGTGTGTGTGTAGTGTGTGTTTATTTGTGTGTATGCATCTATGTATGTATATGTATATATATATATATATATATATATATATATATATATATATATATATATATATATATATATATATATATATATATATATATATATAAATGAATTAATTATGTACTTAATAATTCTCTATTACTTCATTTCCCTATAACTCAAGATCTTATGTGCAAATCTTGCTTTTCCATTTCTAGTCCCTTGCTGATGGACTTTCCTTGTTTGCAATCACATACATGTTAACAGAGTGATCACTTGAGCTACTACCTCTCCTCTTATATCATTAAAAAAAGTTATCTCAATGCTACCTAAAAAAGGATTCTTAATATTTTGTCCAAAACAAGATTAGGTTCTATCATCAACTAGATGCTACTAGCTATTGTCTCCATCATCTCCTTCCGTCCTAGCCAAAGACACCTAGTCATATATATGACTAGCCAGAAAAATACTTACCTCATCGTGGTTATCAACAATAGACTTTGTGATAATTAAACTTAGATTAAGCTGCAAATAAAACTTGTATCTGATTTCCAAAAGATATGTGTGACATTGATACAACTTTCATTAGTCTATATCATAGGGACACAAAACACAAACTTGTCTTCTCCAATCCACATTTGCATATCATTGGATATATGCATTTAAATTCAGCCAGAGTCTCCTTTGGTCTTTGTAAACCATAATCGTCACATAACATAAAATATGGAACTCGGCTAGGTCACAATGATCACACCATCTCAAAGAAGCAACAAGTCAATCCTATAAAACTTCTATTGTTTCAAATAACATTCCTTTCAATAAAATTCATAAGAAATTGCATGCTTTAAGTCAACTTTAACCAAGATTCACTCATGTAAAATCTATAAAATTCTAAAAATAGATCAAGCAACTTGTGGTATTACAAAAGACATTAAAGTATTACCATTCAAATGACTATGCATGATGCTATGATCAAATCTTTATAGCGCTCTCACTACTCATGAGAGAGTTGGGAAACAGTAAATGCCATATTGCTAAACACCTTAGCTTGATCAAGTGAACTCTAAAATTAAAATACTCTAGGTATAGAGTAACCCCTCCAATCTATGTATTTTTGTTCAATAAATCAAATACTCTCTCAAATGTATATATTTGTATCTACTACATTGGAGAGATGTGCTACCTGCCAATAGAGGTTAGCACTTGGAAATAAATTTCAAGTATGAAGACAAAATTAAACTTCTTTGAACTTTATATATGGTAATGTTACCAAGGATTGACTACCAAGGTTATATAAATATTTGTGTCTTTTAATTGTAACTTATCAGGTGTGTGTCAAACATGTGTAGAGACATGTGTGAATCTTTGATAGGATTGGTATGGGTTACAAAGATCATTTGATCCTTTGAAGGATCTTCAAACAATTTAAAAATTGGATATATGATGTCATCTTGTAGTATAGGGCATGCTTGTATACTTGTAATATCAATCCACAAAGAGTAGACCTCAACCTAGTTGTCATTTGTGGCATAAGAAGATGGGATGGATGGGTGTCAAGTCGATAAGTAGAGGTATGATCTCATGATAGCATCAAAGAAGTTCCTTTGATGATCAAGTTCACAAAGTTTCACAAGCCACTAAGTTCTTAGCTTAGTGATCCTTCCTTCTATGTAAGTCCATCATATCTCCATTAACACTTGCTTCCATCACCTAAGTAAACGTTAGATCATTCAAAATTGCTTCAAGATGATGCAAATATGGTAGATAATACTTTTTGAAACTTCAAACAAGTGTCACACATGAGCAATATTCTCAATGAAAATGCATGGAAAATCTCAAATTCACCTTCACTTGCTCCCATCACCTAAGTAAACATTTAATCATGCAAAATTGCTTCAAAATGATGCAAATGTGGTCGATATAATACTTCCATAAACTTCAAAAAAGTGTCACACACAAGCAATATTCTCACTCAAAATGCATGAAAAAGCTCAAACATGAGTTGTGCAGTTAACACCATATTTATTCATGTTGAGGTGTATAACCCTATTAAGCTACATAGAGAAAGAAGCAAGGTTTGAAATGATGTTTCTAATAACTTTCATAAGGACTCTACAATAGGTATATCAATTGAAGGTGATCCTTCCATCTTTCTAGGGGTCTATTTCTTCCCCGTTCTTGAGTTTTGATGGATTGATTGTTCCACTTGTGCCATTGTGTCACTTTCTCTTATGTGGGGACTCATTTGTTTTCTTTGCTTTTCGTGAATAGATGATGGTTTGTTTGGCATCCATACCCGCTTGTTATTTATCTAGTACCATTGTGATTAAGTTCCTTTCCAAGTGGGAGGTGTTGTTGTTGGCTTGATTTTTTAGGGTTATTTTTCCTTTTTCTTCTAGACTACTTGATGCAGCTCTTCTTTGAGGTGAGAATAAGGGATGTTTGTAATTGTTGATATATTTATGTAGTGATGTGTGTGAACACACTTAGGACCTCCAAGGCACTTTTTTCCCTCTTTAGGAGGTTTTTCCTCCCCGGCTTGTATATACACCTATAACTCTAATGAGTTACATATCTTTGTATATTCACTTGATATTTTTTTCAGTTTTCTATTGTGCTTCAAGCATCTTCTTCGTCCTTGTGTTGTTTGTGTGCTTCTACAGATCTCAAACTACAACATTTGGTATCAAAGTAAGTTGCTACTTCATCTAGGGCATTGTTAATACCCCTCCAATCATAGTCTTGGAATCGTTAACTCTTAATCTGAGCTTTGTGGCATCAAAATTTTGATATGAGCTCATTTTGGCATCTGATGCACTATTGCAATGCCTATGTAGTCAATTTTGTCGTTTTTGTGCCAAACATATATACAAATTTTGAAGTGCCTCAAAGTCTACTACAGGTTTAGAAAAGCTAGATAGAGTGGTTCTGTTCAGCATTTTGAGGTACAATCATTTTTCTACATCAATCTCTCGTAGTTCTTCCTTTGCATAAGATTGTTATGCAATGACTTACTCTAGTCTTTGTGATGAGAATGAGCCTATTTCTTTTTATGAAGCATAAAATTCAAAAAATTGGATGGCTACTATGCAATCAAAATATGATGCTATTATGAAGAATGGTACCCGGTCTTTATGTGATTTGCCTCTAGGCAAAAAGGCAATTGACAATAATTTGGTATACAAGTTAAAGCATAAGCTTGATGGAACATTTGACAGGTATTGTTAAAAGTCAAGCTTCAAGCTACAAATTCGTGGGGAATCTTTTATGGACATGTGGAGCAATCAAAGGAAGCCAAAAGCCACGAGATTCCATCAAGAAAAGTCACTCAACCACTCCCCAAGTCATCTCAACTAATTCCTCCAAGTTAGGAGGCTGATTTGGAAAGGTAGTTCCTAGATTTTAGGGGCACACTTCTCATTATAAAAGGAGCATGTATCCCGACTTCTTTTGGGCCATATTCTTGGAGTTTTAGCTCATGTAAAGTGAGCACTAAGTGCTGGAGTTGTGATAAGCAAGCCCCTTGCTTAAGCTAGCCCCTTGCTTGCTTGTTTGTTTTCTTTTAGTAGGCATATCTATGTGTGTGCGCAGGCAGTGTTGCAACTCTCTACCCCTGAGTTGTTAGCATTGGTTCTCCCTCATATTGTATCCATTTGATGTAATTCTTGTCTCATTGGATAGCTATTAGAGTCTATTTTATGCTCACAAATTCTCTGGATCATTCTCTGAGTAATCTGGGAGCAACATTCATTTTAGTGAAGTTGTGTGATTGATATCTCTCTTAGTGTGTAGGCTCTGTTTGAAATATTTTGCTCTCTGTTGTAAGGGCTGGTTCTCCTTCTCTATGTATCCATTTGCTATGATTTTGGTGTCATTGGGTAGCTATTAGAGTGCTCTAAAGTTGACCAAAGTTTGATATTCATTCTCTGTATAATCTCTGAGAAAAGCTTGCTGGAGTGAAGTGAGGTATCTTCTTGATTGGCAGTTGTGAGCATTCAACTAGCTCATGTTGTAGACATTGTTTCTCCTTGTGTAGGCATCCATTTGAAGTGAAATTTGGTTTGTTGGAAAGCTCTTGGTGTCTACTACAGGTCTACAAAAGCTCACTGGAGTTCTCTGCATATGCTCCGAGTAAGAGCATTTTTGGTGTGCAGAGGTCAAAGAAGGATACCTGTGGAGGTCATTCACGCTTCGTCGTTGCTTAGGGGTTGAGATACTTCCCCCATCAGTGGTATCAGAGCATTTGGGAATCTTGGAGGCATCACATACAAGCAAGAAGACCTCTTGGAGTTGGTGGTTGAGGATTTGCATCAACAAAAGCTTCTTGGAGGTAGCTCACATCAAGGGGGAGCTATTCTACTCAAATTTGCAAGAGCACAAGATGTCCATCTAAGGAAAGCTTTGGATTGAGGTAACCTCAGAGCCTCATTTTCATTTTACACACATTGGAGCATTAGCCAAGGGCTAGGTCAAGTATCAAAGACTAGATATGGGAGACTTCAACACTCAAATTGAAAAGCTAGACAAAGGTAACTATCAACCATGGAGATTTAGGGTCTCCAACTATCTTATGGGCAAGGGCCTTTGGGGGTTGATTAGTGGAAGTGAACCAAGACCTAGGTTGGATGAGAATCCAACCAATGACCAGAGAAGGGCCTTTAGGGAATGGAATGAAAGAGACAAGAGGGTTATCTTTATTCTTTCCCAACACATTAGCAATAGCATGATCGGCCATATCCAAGACTTGGATTCAAGCATGAAGGTATGGGAGACACTTGAAAGGCTTTATTCAACAAGCACCAAAGCAAGGAAGATCCAACTCAAGAATGAGCTCAACAACCTTAGGAAGAGCTCAGGGAGTAGCATAAATGACTACATACTTAAGGTCAAGGAGTTATCAGATGCATTGGGATCCATTGGAAGCCACGTAGACGATGACGATCTTGTGGCTTATACTCTCAATGGTTTGAGAGATGATGAGAAGTGGAAACCCTTTACCACTTCAGTATATGTAAGGGATAATCTTCCCGATTTTGAGCAATTGGTTGCTCTCATGGTCACCGAAGAAATGAACATAGGTGGAAGTTCAACTAAAAGCAAGGATGCACAAGTTTTCTATGCAGGTAATCAAAGGGGCAAAGGAAGACGAGGACAAGGAAGGGGCAAAGGAAGGTTTGGAGGAAGGCAAGGCCACTCAAGCAATCAAGGAAATGACCAAGGCACCTCATCACAAAGAAGGAGAGGAAGAACAAGAGGAAGAGGAGGACGACAACAACAAAACAAGAATCAAGATGGTGAAGGATGTTACATATGTGGCAAGTTTGGCCACTATGCTAGAGATTGCTACCAAGGAGGAAACCAAAGGAGCTATAATCAAGGTTCTTCATACAAAGGCCAAGGTAATTATGCTTCTACAAGTTCAGAAAATGACAATCTCTTGATGATGCACATGAATGGGAATTCAAGCAAAGTAGATAACACTTGGTATATTGATAGTGGATGTAGCAACCATATGAGTTGCAATGCTTCTTGGTTTACTAATCTACATGTTCCCAAAGGTAAAGGACATGTAGAAACAGGTGATGATACAGCCCATGAGATCTCCCATGTTGGAGATGTAGCTTTGGATGACAAGGAGGAAGGAAGATGTCTCAAGGATGTCTTGCATGTACCTACTATCACAAAGAACTTGGTGTCCGTTGGGCAAATGGTTGAAAGAGGCTATCAAGTAAGGTTCAACAAAGGTGGATGCTTTGTGGAGAACCCTAAGCAAGGTTACAAGGTCATAGCAAGAGGAAAGAAGCAAGGGAGACTCTTCACCTTGGAGGTAAATTCTCATTCCACTCAACATGTCTACTTCACATATGGAAACAAGAGGATTTCGGAGTTGGACTTGTGGCACAAGAGGATAGGACACATCAACATACAAAGAATGAAGGAAATGCAATTCAAGAGGCTGGTTGAAGGTCTTCCCAACTTCCAAGGACAAGGTATGAAGCATTTATGTGAATCTTGTCAACTAGGGAAGCAAGCGAGACTTCCATTCAAGAAGAGTGGCTACATAAGCCAACATCCATTGGAGTTGATACATACAGATGTGTGGGGGCCAACCAAAGAGCAATCCATTGGAGGTAACAAGTACTTTGTCACTTTTATAGATGATTGCACAAGGATGGTTTGGGTTTATTTCATCAAAAACAAATCAGATGTGTTTACATGTTTCAAAGCATTCAAGGCAATGGTAGAGAAGGAAACAGGTACATATATCAAGAAGCTAAGGTCCGATGGAGGGGGAGAATATTTCTCCAATGAGTTTTCTAATTTTTTAATGGATCAAGGCATCAAGAGGCAAGTAACATGCAGGTACACCCCCCAACAAAATGGAGTAGCAGAGAGAAAAAATAGATACATTGCCGAGATCGCTAGAGCAATGCTTAATGAGATGAATGTACCTAACATGTTTTGGAGTGATGCAGCAAATACCGCCGTGTATCTTATGAATAGGGCTCCTACCTCAGGGATCCATGGCTTGACACCATATCAAGCCTATTATGGTAAGAAACCTGATCTTTCCCACTTGAAGATATTTGGATGTACTTGTTATGTACATGTGCCAAGTGAATTGAGGCACAAGCTACAACCAAAGGCAGAAAAGTGTGTGTTTCTAGGATATTCAAATGATCATAAAGGTTACAGGTGCTTCAACCCAAACACAAAGGACTTGAGGATATCAAGGGATGTAGCATTTGATGAGCTACTCCCTTGGTATAAGAAGTATGATTGTATGCAGGACTATGAAGAAGAAAAGCATGGACATGATGAAGAACAAATCGACCTAGAGCTAAGCGGCCCAAGGTGTTCCATCAATGAAGATAGTTCAAGCATGAACTCACCATGGAGGGGGAGATCTTCATCAAGCTATGAAGCACAATCAATCAACAAAGGCAAAGCAACATTGGTGGAGTTGGATGAAGAAGGTAATGAAGTTGAAGATGATGAAGGACACATGATGGAGAAAGAAGCCATGTCAAAGAAAGAGATCAAGTTCCCAAGGCAAAGGAGGTTTATTCCTCCAAAAGGTGAAGAAAGGAAGTCTTCTAGAGTTAAGTATCCAACTCAAAGGTTTACTTATGATTCATACATGGCAACTCATTATGCATATATGAACAAAGTAGTAGAAGATCATGAGCCCGATTGCTATGAAGATGCAAGCAGGTACACCGAATGGAAAGAGGCAATGCAAGAAGAGATCGACGCACTTGAGGAGAATCAAACATGGACTCTAGTGCCCAAGAAGGATAACATGAAGGTAATAGGTAATAAGTGGGTGTATAAAGTAAAGAGGAATTCAGATGGATCTATTTCTAGGTTCAAAGCAAGATTGGTGGCCAAGGGTTTTGCACAAACATATGGAGTGGACTTTGAAGAGACATTCAACCCCGTGGCAAAGATGAGCACCATTAGGACACTCATTGCAATGGCTGCTAGCAAAGGATGGAAGCTTTTCCAATTGGATATCAAGAATGCCTTTCTCAATGGAGACTTGGAAGAAGAGGTATACATGGAGCAACCACTAGGTTTTGTTCATAAAGAGTTTCCACATCATGTTTGTAGGTTGAAGAAGGCACTTTATGGCCTAAAGCAAGCTCCAAGGGCTTGGAACCAAAGATTGGTGGACTATTTGATCAAATGTGGTTACAATCAATGCAAGGCGGATCCATCTCTCTTCATCAAACAAAGAGGAGAACTTGTAGTCTACATGTGCGTGTATGTAGATGATCTTATCATTACAGGTAATGATGCAAAGGGCATTGAGGAGATCAAGGCAAAGCTTGGAAACGAGTTTAGGATCTCTGATCTTGGAGATCTTAGGTATTTTCTTGGCATTGAAGTTGTATACAAAGAAGAAGGTATTATGCTCATACAAAGGAAGTATATTCTAGACCTACTTGAGAGGTTTGGGATGCTACATTGCAAGCCTATTTCAAATCCCATGGAAGTTAATGTAAAGCTAAGCTCCATTGATGGAGAGCCATTAGAGGATGTAACCTTGTATCGATCTATTGTAGGATCTTTCAATTATGCCACAATAACTAGGCCCGACATAGCATATGGAGTTGGAGTGTTATCACAATTTATGCATAGTCCAAGGACTACACACTTGCAAGCTGCAAGAAGAATGTTACGATATCTCAAGGCCACTATAAATGAAGGATTGTTCTATTCATTTGATGATGATATGCAGGTCAAAGCTTATTCTGATGCCGATTGGGCCGGTTCGAAGGAGGATAGAAGAAGTACAAGTGGTTACCTAGTCATGCTAGGTAGCAAGATCATCTCATGGATTTCAAAGAAGCAACCCACGGTGGCATTATCTTCCACCGAGGCTGAGTATAGAGCTTTGGCTCAAGTCACATGTGAGCTAATGTGGATTAAGAAGTTATTTATGGAGCTTAATTTGCAGGTTGACACATATCCAATTTTTTGTGACAATATGAGTAGCATTCATCTAGCATCGAATCCTGTCTATCATGCTAGAACCAAGCATATTGAAGTGCACTATCACTTCATAAGGGAAAAGGTGATATCGAAGGAAGTTTCAGTACATCATATTGGTACCAAGGACCAAGTTGCCGACATGTTTACAAAGGCTTTGGATGGGATGAAGATTTCAAAATTCAAGCAATGCATCAACATGAAGGAGCTTGGATGAGGACGAAGAATTGAAGCTTGAGGGGGAGTGTTAAAAGTCAAGCTTCAAGCTACAAATTCGTGGGGAATCTTTTATGGACATGTGGAGCAATCAAAGGAAGCCAAAAGCCACGAGATTCCATCAAGAAAAGTCACTCAACCACTCTCCAAGTCATCTCAACTAATTCCTCCAAGTTAGGAGGCTGATTTGGAAAGGTAGTTCCTAGATTTTAGGGGCACACTTCTCATTATAAAAGGAGCATGTATCCCGACTTCTTTTGGGCCATATTCTTGGAGTTTTAGCTCATGTAAAGTGAGCACTAAGTGCTGGAGTTGTGATAAGCAAGCCCCTTGCTTAAGCTAGCCCCTTGCTTGCTTGTTTGTTTTCTTTTAGTAGGCATATCTATGTGTGTGCGCAGGCAGTGTTGCAACTCTCTACCCCTGAGTTGTTAGCATTGGTTCTCCCTCATATTGTATCCATTTGATGTAATTCTTGTCTCATTGGATAGCTATTAGAGTCTATTTTATGCTCACAAATTCTCTGGATCATTCTCTGAGTAATCTGGGAGCAACATTCATTTTAGTGAAGTTGTGTGATTGATATCTCTCTTAGTGTGTAGGCTCTGTTTGAAATATTTTGCTCTCTGTTGTAAGGGCTGGTTCTCCTTCTCTATGTATCCATTTGCTATGATTTTGGTGTCATTGGGTAGCTATTAGAGTGCTCTAAAGTTGACCAAAGTTTGATATTCATTCTCTGTATAATCTCTGAGAAAATCTTGCTGGAGTGAAGTGAGGTATCTTCTTGATTGGCAGTTGTGAGCATTCAACTAGCTCATGTTGTAGACATTGTTTCTCCTTGTGTAGGCATCCATTTGAAGTGAAATTTGGTTTGTTGGAAAGCTCTTGGTGTCTACTACAGGTCTACAAAAGCTCACTGGAGTTCTCTGCATATGCTCTGAGTAAGAGCATTTTTGGTGTGCAGAGGTCAAAGAAGGATACCTGTGGAGGTCATTCACGCTTCGTCGTTGCTTAGGGGTTGAGATACTTCCCCCATCAGGTATAAGGCTAGCCTTGTTGCAAACGGTTATGCTCAAGAGAGAGGCATTGATTTTGATGAGACATTTGCACCCGCATGCTGAATGATTACCGTTCGTAGCATTTACGCACTTGCAGCTTATCATGGTTGGAATGTACATCAGTTGGACATCAAAACTACATATTGAATGGTGACTTGCATGGAGAAGTGTATCTATTTGAGCCCCATGGTTTTGGGTAGAAAGGGCATGAAAACAAAGTGTGTAGGTTTAAAAAAGCATTATATGGGTTGAAGCAAGCACCACGTGCTTGGAATGAAAAGATACATGCCTAATTGATTGCACATGGTTTTGAGAACAATCCAACTGAGAGCACCTTATATGTTAAGCATGCATATGATGTACTTCTTATCATTGTTGTGTATGTTGATGACATGCTTCTCACTGGTCCTAATGAGAAGCATATTGCTGAATTTAAGGCTGATTTGCATGCCTCTTTTGAGATGTTAGATTCATTCAGTTTATGAACGGTGATGGGAGAATAGCCTTGTGTAAAACAAAATATATTGACACATTATTGGAGCACTTTGGCCTTGAAGATTGCAAACCTATTGCCACTCCTATGAAAACAAGTTTAAGGTTGAGTCTTCATGATGTTGGAGATGCATTTGATGTCGTCCTCTATGAGTAGGCTATTGGATGCTTGATTTACTTATGCATAACTTGGCTTGATATTCAATTTGATGTTCCTTAGATCAACAGGTTTATGCATTGCCTAGGTGTCAAGCATTGGTAGATAGTTAAGCACATCTTTGATTATTTGAGTGGTATCTGTGTACTTGGAATGTTTTTTGCTAGGGGGGATCATTATTGCCAGATTTACATGCTTTTTCTTACTCAAAGTGGGCTGGTTGCTATGACGCTTTTGTGTCCACTAGTGATCTTTGTTTCATGCTTGGTAGCTCATGCATACCTTGGTTGAGGAAGAAGCACCCTACTGTGGCCACTTCTAGTTGTGAGGCTCAGTATAGGGTAGTTTTCACAATGACTCTTGAGTGTGTGTGGCTCAGATGCCTTTTGGCTAATTTAGGTGTTGGTCAATATTTTTCCCCCACCATCTTCATTGGTAGTCAAAGTGCATTGGCAGTTGCAAGGAACCATATGTTTCATGCTCACACAAAGAACACTGAGGTGCATTATCATTATCTCAAGGAGTGGTTCTCTTTTAGAGAGATAATTTTCGCATATGTGCCCACACAGGATAACATTGCAGACATTTTCACAAAGGCTCTACTTAGGGAGAAGTTTGAAGCTTTCCGAAAAGCTTTGGGCCTACTTCCTTTTGTGGATTGATCTCTTTCCACATTGCTTGGCACTTAGTTATACATGAGTGCTAGCTCCTTGTTCACTATAACTCCCAGGGGGGATTTGTTGATATATTTAGGTAGTTATGCTTGTGAACATACTTAGGATTGTCAGAGCATTTTTTTCCCTCTTTAGGAGGTTCACCCCCCTTGTATATACACCTATAACCCTAATGGGTTATTTATGTTTGTACATTCACTTGGTAATTTATTTAGTGTTGTGTTGTGCTCCAATCTTCTTCTTGCATGCATTGTTCGTGTGCTTTTGTAGACTTCAAACTCCAACATTAATAGCTTCTCATCTATCTATATCTATGATTTACCTTGTTGAGATTTTACTATATTCTTCAAAACCTAAATTCCTATACTTTGGTGCTTCATAAAATCAATGCATTGGACCCTTTGACTTCTTTCCTTTATTTTTATTTGGTTTGGTATATGATTAGGCACTTTAGCTTTTTATGTTCGTTTAGAAAGGGTTTGACTTCATGGCTATCTTGCATTGTGGAGTCTCTTAACTCTAGCCTCACCTCTCAAATGGTATGAGATTGATTCTCACAATCACATTCAATATAGAAACAAATTGTCCACTATCATAAAATGGCAACACACTTTGCATAGATTTTTCACATAAACAAAATTAGATGCAAATCCAACCATACAAAAACTTTTTCTTGAGCAATCTCATCCAAAAATGAACTTTTAAACCATTTTCCGCAATCAATCACCAATAATTCTTCATACAAGATTAATGATTGAGCATTCACCATGAGAATTATGTAAGAATTTGTTTTTCATCTCCTCTTGATGTTATAGCTTTGAGCATCTTTTTGGATGCATATGGTGACTTGGAGATTTATGTACATGTTATAGAGGAAAAGATATGTGATATTGGGCCACCTCCCTATATTTGCAGCCACATAGCTTGATATACAATCTCCGAGTAATGTGCTCAATTCCTTTCCACAGGTCTTTCCTACTTAAAAAATGGTCTATATCTCAAGGATCCCTAGCCTTCCATTCAACCTCTAAGGTCTTAAACCTTACTTGATAACCTTTCCTTCCCCTTAGTTTCATAGATCCACGAGAATCAAATCACAGATTATTTGGTGAAATAATCAAATCAATCATGTTCCTAAAGTGTAGGAAAGATGGAATCTCATAGATCAAGGAGAATCAAATCACAGATTATTTGGTGAAATAATCAAATCAACCATGTTCCTAAAGTGTAGGATCACTTTTAGGTGAGGGAAAATTCAAATTCAAACTTAGATTATGAGTATGGATGGACATGGTTTTAGTCACAGGATAGCAGAGCTATTCTGAGACACATTGAGCTACTTAAATGAGCACACATTGAGCTCACCTCACATATGATTAGTACACTACAATTCCCTTATATCATATGTTCATTAGCATATACATTATGATACATTTCTTCAAGTACATCTATATCTACTATTCTCTGTTGCATCTTCATCATTACAGTGACTTTGTGGAATCAATTTCTCTGCATGTACTCACTCATTTGCTATAATTTAACTTGGATTAGTTAGATTCAAGTGTCTAGCAGACGATTGCATATTAGTTTCCATCAATTTTGGTTCAAAGGATCTCGAGTTATGAAGCATAGAAGGTGACTATGTCTGCATACCTTCTAGACCCTGAAAAGTCGGGATGACTCCTTGACTTGTTAGATTAATTTCTCACTGTATGGTATAGCTAAATTGATGAAATAACTTTCTTTAGTTAGCGATACACCCCAATTAGATTTGTGCAAAATCTCACTAGTCAATTCGTACTATTTTGTGAGCTCTAAGTATAATATTGAGCACTTCTATTCCCAAAATAGAAGGTTTCTTCACATTCCGTGCATATGCAAGTTATCTATTTTGATGCAAACATTTGGGAATGATGCTCCAAGGGACTTGCAGGTAGTTCCAAATGCATTATTGTGAAGCTAAAGAAGTATACTAAGCATCCCTAGAGTTAACTTGGTAGGTGTAGAGGAGGTTTTGTGCAGCACCAACTCATCTCTGGAACATATCTATCCATCTCCTCATAGAAGTGAGGCCCCCATTATATGGAGTAGATGGAAAAATACCTTTCATATGGAATAAATGAGCTTTCATGAGAATGAATAGGGGTTTGGACAAAAATGCTAGAACATGGGCATCTCAACACCCCTCCTCCATGTAATGACCCTTTTGTTGTAATGGTGGGGAGCTAGTGACAAATGGCATCACTGCGTCCATTGGGGTTTTATATATAAGGGAATATGGATTCTTAGACATGAATTGGACATATGGAATCCGAGTGAAATATGACATCCCTTAGTTTTCATGGACATATGGCATACATGTGGTTTTGGTTTTATGAGCATATGGCATCCATGGTTTTGGGACATATGGAATCCTTGGGGGTCTAGAGACATGTGGCATCCCTAGGCATATAGAAGCGTGTACATCATGGATTATTTAAAGGTTCATATCCATTTTTCCTTTATCTTCCTTTGTTCTTTGTTTTTTGGATGGATACTCCCTTCGATCCATGGATGGGATCATCACATGTCTTCCTCTTTGTATTGTAGAAGCCTTGGCCCTTTTCTTTCCATTTCTACATATTTGTCTTGTAGGTGATGCTGTAGTAGTTATCTCGTAAGAGCTTGGCCTTGGTTCAACATTGTATACCATGTCCTTGAGAGAGTAGTAGTCAGGTAAAATAATAGGGGTGATTTATTATCCCAATGATGGGTTTATTGGATTCTTACAAAAAAATGTTATTTTTAATAAACTTGAGGATCTTAAAGTATCCCAATAAAGTATAGATTAGAAGCAATCAATTAGTTACATTCATCCCTTTCATATAAAGTATGTATGTCTCTTATATTAGAGTTTTGCCAAAATTGTAGATTAACATGTATATTTAGGGGATCATCCGTCCCTCTCCTTCTTCTCCTTCCATGGAGCTCACACTTGCAAGAGCCTTTATCCCACATATGCTATTTTTTTGCACTCACCTACATAAAGGAGGCTCCTCTTTCTCCAACATGCAAGTATCAAGGCAGCTACCTTAGGGAAGAGCACATGTCACTTGTGCTTAAGCATGAAGAGAAGATGATAAAACAAATTCCCTATCCCTTTTTGCCCTTTCAAATTTGTGGACGACTCTCTTTTTCATTGCATGAGAAATATGGTAGGATGTCATTCTACCTCTTACAACCATGCATACAGGACTGAGGTGGATACATATTGTAACTTATGAGAGGGAAAGGCAAGGTTCCATGAGCCTCTCACTCCTTTGCATATGTCATTGAAATGGAGTCATACATGTTGTTTAACTTCTATATTCCCAATGAAACGTATCATTTATTCACACCAAAAACTTGATACTCTTTATGAAGCATATGTTGGAAATTTTCCTACATTTATATAGTTATAAGCTAACTAGGAGACTCTTATTTTTTCACCTAGTAGTAGTGGATTTTTATCCTTCTTGACATTAGTGTCACATAAAAGAGAAACTATGTGTTCAGAATCCATAGGGAAGGTCTTACCACTTGATGTGGTAGTGTCTACTCCCTTCATAAGAGAGCCATGTGTAGGGCTATAAATGTGTACATGTGAAATTCTTGGAGATCTTTTTATGATCTTTGAGAGAGAAAACATAATAAGAAATAATATGTTGAGAATAAAGTATTTAGAATTTCACCTATTTGAAATATGAGCACTCATAACTCACGACGAAAGATATGCATCTTGGCATCTTTATTACTATTTATCTTCATTATGAATCATCTATGGGATATTTTTGATGTGTTAAAAGCTTCCATGTTGATTCCACTTTTTTCATGGCTATTGGCATATCTATCTAGTCTCCAAATATGGCTTCTTTTTGCTATTGATAAATTTTGGTAGTGATGTGTGTGAACACACTAGGACCATCAGGGCACTTTTTCCCTATTTAGGAGGGGTTTTCCCCATACTTGTATACATGCCTATAACCCTAATAGGTCACTTATCTTTGTAAAATTTTCACTTAGTAATACATTTAGTATAGTGTGTTGTCTTCCAAGCTTCTTCTTCTTCCATGTGTTGTTTGTGTGCTTCTGCAGAACTCAAATTCCAACAATTGGGATGAGAGCAGGTCATTGCTTCCTCTTGGGCATTGTCGACACTCCTTTGGTTACAGTTTTAGAATTGCTCGAGAATTGGTGAGCATACTCAAAGTGATTAGGAGTTCAAAACAGCTTCGCTATGTGGTGTTGAAATCATGACACAAGCTCATCTCCTGTTGATATATTTAGGTAGTGATGTGTGTGAGCACACTAGGACCGCCGGTGCACTTTTTTCCCTCTTTAGGAGGTTTTTTTCCCCCGGCTTGTATATATGCCTATTACCCTAATGGGCTACTTATCTTTGTACATTCTCTAGTAATACATTCAATATTGTGTGTTGTGCTCCAAGCTTCTTCTTCTTCCTTGTGCTGTTCGTGTGCTTCTGCAGATATCTATCTCCAACAATTGGTATCAGAGCAGGTCGTCGCTTCATCTAGGGTGCCGTCAACACTCCTCCATTTGCAGTCTCAGATTCACACGAAATTTGGTGAGCATACTCAAGGTGTTTCAGAGATCAAAACAGCTTTGCTATGTGGTGCCGAAATCATGATCTGAGCTCGTTTCATCCTCTGAACGCATTATCACAGCGCTTGTGCAGGCTATTTCATCTTTTTGTTCCAAAGGTATATAACAATTTCTGTTTGCCAGTATAAGCGTCTCGAAGTCTGCTACATGTCTAGTAGAATTCATCGGGGCAGTTTTGTTCAACTTTTTGAGATACAATCAATTTTCTGCATCAAGGTATTTTAGTCACCGGCCATGGCTGAAAGCAGTGATGTATTCCGTATGTTGGCTGTTGAGGATAAGCTGGATGGTACCAACTACCCATTATGGGCTTATATGATGCGACATGTATTGGTTGCAAAAGAATTGTGGAACATTGTGCAGGGTGTTGAAAGACGTCTTGTTACACCTCTGACTACAGGTACTGCAAATACAGGTGCTGGAGCTGATGAAGATGGTGTCGAAGATGATATTCTACAGATTCCTGTTCGTGCTTCTGTTTCTACTACACCTACTGCAGAGTAGATTCGCTGGGATGGCAGAGATGCCCAGGCACATGCATTGATAACTTTGTCTGTCAAACGTGCCATTATTCCTCACATTCGCTCTTGCACAACAGCTAAGGATGCTTTGGATACACTTATCACATTGTACCAAGCTAGAATGAGGCTCGTGTTGCTTAACTCCGAAAACAATTGGAGAGTGAGCACATGAATGAAGGTGATTCTATGGACAGTTTCCTAACGAAGATCAAAGACTTGAAGGAACAATTGATTTCTGCTGATGAGGTTATACCAGATAGCTCACTTCTGCAGACCATTCTGAATGGTCTTCCTGATTCATATCAGAGTTTTGCTTCTACTCTTCGGTTGATGATGAAAGGCAATCCAAATGCCTTATCATTTGAGGAGTTAGTCTCTGTTCTGTTGCATGAAGATCAATCCAGGCAAAACAGGTCCATCATGCGAGTTGCAGATCAAGCAATCCTAGTTAGTCAGAAGGGCAAAGGAAAATGGAGCTCTTCAAGTAGTAAGTAGAAATCTGCTAATTCTTCATATTCGAAGAAGGAAGATAAAGATGAGAAGAAATCAGAAAAGCAGAAATTGTTTTGTAAGTACTATAAAGGGAATGATCATATCATAATGAACTGTCCAAAACTGGCTGATAAAGAGGCAAAGAAGAAAGAGGCTGGAATGGTTGTTGCAGAGGCCTCTACACCAAAAACAGAGTCTGCAAATCTTGTGCAGGAAGAAGAATGGGTGTTTACTACTGTCTGCAGTTTTGACCCATCTTCTCATGATCAGTGCATGTCTGTAGTAGACTCAGATCTTTGGTATTTTGATAGTAGGGCAACCAAACATATTACCTCGCAGCGCACTTTCTTCTCTTCACTCGAGCCTAGACCTACAGGGAATACTGTTACATGTGCCAACAACTCCTCTTATCCTGTTATGGGAGTTGGTAAGATCATTTTGACTACTGCTGATGGTAGTTCTTTCACTTTGTCAGATGCTTTATTTGTGCCAGGGATCAAAAAGAACCTCCTACCAGTTTCTGCATTAGCCAAGATTGGCTTGGTTGTGAAATTTGTTGATGACAGGTGTACTGTTCATGATCTGTCAAATGGAAATGTGATTATTGCTTCTGGCATTTTATGTCGTGGGCTGTATAAGCTCATAGACTATGAGAGATCTGTAAATGATTTGGCATGTGCAGTAAATGATTCTCAGGCTATGTCAGATGCAAAGCTTTGGCATGCACGCTTTGGTCATCTGAATTTTGCTAGTTTGCTATGCCTGCAGAAATCTGAAATGGTGTCCTCGTTGCCCAAACTTGAGGCACCTGGAAAACATGTTTGTGAAGGCTGTATTTTAGGCAAAATGCAGCATTTATCCTTTCCAAAAGATGGTTCAGTTCAGGCTACTCAAAAATTGCAGCTTGTACATAGTGATGTCTATGGTCCTATGCAGACACCTTTTTTTGGAAATTATCTTTACTTCGTGACTTTCATTGATGATTTTTCCAGGCATGCATGGGTATATCCATTGAAGGCAAAGTCTGAAGTGTTCATGTGCTTCAAACAGTTTTTGGTTTTGGTTGAAAATCTGTCAGCATGTAAAATGGTCACCCTCCGTTCTGATCGAGGGGGGGAATATATGTCTTCTGATTTTAATGCATTTCTGACTGAATGTGGGATAAAACACCAGTGTACAGTGCCGTATACACCTCAACAGAATGGAGTTGCTGAACGGAAGAACAGGTCTCTCATGGAGATGGCGAGGTGTATGGTCAAGAGTCAGGCTTTACCTCATAGTTTCTGGCCTGAGGCTGCCATGTGTGCAACATATGTACTGAACAGGTGTCCCACTAAAGCACTGCAGTCTATCACTCCATATGAGGCTTGGCATCATCACAAGCCATCTATTGCTCATTTGTGTGTTTTTGGTTGTTTGGCATATGCATTAGTGCCTGAACAACATCGCAGAAAATTGGATGATAAAGGAGTAAAATGTATTTTTGTTGGGTACAGTTCTGAAAGTAAAGGCTATCGTCTGTATCATCCACAGACTAAACACATTCTGGTTAGCCGAGATGTTGTCTTTGTGGAAGATGCTATTCAGCCATTGCTTTCATGTACTAAGGAGACATCTGATAGCTCCAAAGACATGTATGATAATTTGATGCCTCTTTTTACAAGTGGATAGTCTAGTGCTGGTCCTAATGAAGCATCTTCTCCACCTTTGCAAGTTTTATATGATGATGTAGATCATTCCATTTCTGATGCAGATTTACATGATGCACTTGTTGATGAGAGAGATGATATTGAGCAGGCAAAAACTATGCCAAAATGGCTGGTACAGACCTTGTGTGACAGCAAATTAGATGCACCTTTGTCATATCGTACTCGATCAAGCTCTCATAGTGCCTCTTTTGCATCAGATTTCTATGATATGGCTGCATCTAGTCTTTGTGATGAGAATGAGCCTGTTTCATTTGATGAAGCACAAAATTCAGAAAATTGGATGGCTGCTATGCAATCTGAATATGATGCAATAATGAAGAATGGTACTTGGCCTTTATGTGACTTGCCTCCTGGAAAGAAGGCCATTGGCACTAAGTGGGTACACAAGTTGAAGCGTAAACCTGATGGTACAGTTGACAGGTATAGGGCTAGGCTCGTTGCAAAGGGTTATGCGTAGGAAAGAGGCATTGATTTTGATGAGACCTTTGCACCTACATGCCGTATGACTACTGTTCGGAGCATTTGTGCACTTGCAGCCCATCATGGTTGGAATGTACATTAGTTGGACATTAAAACAACATTTCTGAATGGTGACTTGCATGAAGAAGTGTATGTTTTTCAGCCCTGTGGCTTTGTGCAGAAAGGGCATGAAAACCAGGTGTGCAGGTTAAAGAAGGCATTATATGATTTAAAGCAAGCACCACGTGCTTGGTATGAGAAGATACATGCCTATCTGGTTGCACATGGTTTTGAGAACAGTCCAACTGAAAGCACCTTATATGTTAAGCGTGCTAATGATGTGCTTCTGATCATTGTTGTCTATGTTGATGACATGCTACTCACTGGTCCTATTGAGAAGCATATTGCTGATTTCAAGGCTGATTTGCATGCCTCATTTGAGATGTCTGGTTTGGGGCATTTGCATCACTATTTGGGCATTCAATTTATGCAAGTTGATGGTGGAATGGCTTTGTGTCAAACGAAATCTATTGACACATTATTGCAGCATTTTGGCCTTGAAGACTGTAAGCCTATTGCCACTCTTATGGAGACAGGTTTACGATTGAGACTTCATGATGCTGGAGATGCATTTGGTGCTGTTCTCTATCAGTAGGCTATTGGATGCTTGATTTACTTATGCTACTCGGCCAGATATTCAGTTTGTTGTCTGACAGATGAGCACGTTTATGCATTGCCCAAGAGTCACATATTGGAAGGCAGTTAAGTGCATCTTTCGCTACTTGAGTGGTACTCGGCTACTTGGGTTGTTTTATCCCAAGGGGGGATCACTACCGCCAGATTTGCATGCTTTTTCTGACTCAGATTGGGCTGGTTGCTATGAAACTCGTGTGTCCACTAGTGGGTTTTGCTTCATGCTTGGTAGCTCATGTATATCTTGGTATAGCAAGAAGCAGCCTACTGTGGCCACTTCCAGTTGTGGGGCTGAGTATAGGGCAGCTTTCACAGCTACTATTGAGTGTGTGTGGCTCAGATGCCTTATGGTTGATTTGGGTGTTGGTTAGTCTTCTACCACCACCATCTTCACTGACAGTCAGAGCGCATTGGCAGTTGCGAGGAACCCTGTGTTCCATGCTCGCACTAAGCAGATTGAGGTGCATTATCATTATGTCAGGGAGAGGTTCTCTGTTGGGAAGATCAGCTTGGCATATGTGCCCACGCAGGAGAATATTGCAGACCTTTTCACGAAGGCTCTGCCTAGGGAAAAGTTTGAAGCTTTCTACAAAGCTTTGGGCTTAATTCCTTTTGTGGAGTGATTTCCACATAGCTTGGCACTTCCTTATACATGAGGACCAACTCCTTGTTCACCGCATCATTCCCAGGGGGGATTTGTTGATATATTTAGGTAGTGATGTGTGTGAACACACTAGGACCGCTAGGGCACTTTTTTCCCTCTTTAGGAGGTTTTTTTCCCCCGGCTTGTATATATGCCTATTGCCCTAATGGGCTACTTATCTTTGTACATTCTCTAGTAATACATTCAGTATTGTGTGTGGTGCTCCAAGCTTCTTCTTCTTCCTTGTGCTGTTTGCGGTCTTCCGCAGACATCTATCTCCAACATCTCCACCTCTGAATGTACTATCGTGGTGCTTGTGTAGGAAATTTCATTCTTTTGTGCCAAATGTATACACAGGTTTTGGTTTGCCAATACAAGAATCTCAAAGTCTACTATAGATATAGAAGAGCTTGGCAGGGTAATCTTGTTCGACTTTTCGAGATACAATCATTTTCTTGCATCAGGGTATTTTAGGTAGTGGCCATGGCTGAAAGCAATGATGTATTCTGTATGTTGGTTGTTGAGGATAGATTGGGTCATACTAATTAACCATTATGGGTAGATATGATGCATCATGTATTAGTTGCAAAAGGACTATGGAATAGTATGTAGGGTGTTGAAAAACAACCTACCACACATGCAAATATAGCTAATGAAGGTGATGCAAATGGCATTGAAGATGATGATCTTCAAATTCCTTTTCGTGCTTTGGTTCCTGTTGCACCTACTGCAAAGCAACTTTGTTGGGATGAAAAAGATGTTCAAGCACATGCATTGATAGCTTTGTCTATTAAACGTGCCATTATCCCTCTCATTCAATCTTGCAAAATAGCAAAGGATGCTTGGGATACACTTACCACTTTGTACCAGGCAAGAAATGATGCTCCTATTGCTTATCACCGAAAACAATTTGAGAGTGAGCATATAATTGAAGGAGATTATATGGATATTTTTTTTACAAAGATCAAAGATTTGAAGGAGCAGTTGATTTCTACTACTGAAGTCTTACCAGATAGTTCACTTGTGCAAACTATTCTTAATGGTCTTCGAGACTCATATCAAAGTTTTGCTTCTACTCTTTGATTGATGGTGAAAGGCAATCCAAATGCCTTAACATTTGAGGACTTATTCTTTGTTTTATTGCAGGAAGATTAGTCGAGGTAGAACAGGTCCATTATGTGTGTTGCAAATCAAGATTTCCTAGCTAGTTAGAAGGCAAAAGGTAAATGGGGCTCATTTACCAGTAAGAAGAAATTTGCTAATTTTGCATGGTTGAAAAAGGAAGACAAAGATGAGAAGAAATCAGAAAAGAAGAAATTGTTTTGCCAATATTGTAAAGGAAATGATCATGCCATAAAGAGTTGTCCAAAATTGGCTACAAAAGAGGCAAAGAAAAAAGAGGCTAGAATGGTTGTTGCAAAGGACTCTACACATAAAATAAAGTGTGCTAATCTTGTGTAGAATGAATGATGGGCATTTACTACTATTTGTAGTTATGACCCATCTTCTCATGAATAGTGTATGTCTGTAGTAGACTCAGATGTTTAGCACTTTGACAGTGGGGCAACCAAACATATTACCTTGCAGTGTAGTTTCTTTAGTTCACTTGAGCAAGTCCCTACAAGGAATACTATCACATGCACTAACAACTCCTCTTATCCCATAATGGGAGTTGGCAGGATTATTTTGACTACTCCTGATGGTATTTCTTTCACATTGTCAGATGCTTTGTTTGTGCCATGCATCAAGAAAAAATATGTTATCAGTTTCATCATTAGCCAAGATCGGCTTGGTTGTGAACTTTTTTCGTCACAAATGTACAGTTTATGATCTGTCAAATGGGGATGTTATTTTTGCTTCTGGAAATTTATGTCATGGATTGTATAAGCCCATAGACTATGCAAAATCTGTGAATGATTCAGCATGTGTAGTTCAAGGTTCTCAAGCTATGTCAGATGCAAACGTTTCACATGCATGCTTTGGTCATCTGAATTTTGCTAGCTTGCTATGCTTGAGAAAAAATGAAATGGTGGCCTCTCTACCTAAATGTGAGGTACCTTGTAAACATCTTTGTGAAGGCTATATTTTGGTGAAAATGCAACATTCCTCCTTCCCAAAATATGATTTAGTTTGAGCTACTAAAAAATTGTAGCTTTTTCATAGTGATGTTTGTGGTCCTATGCAAACACCCTCTTTTGGGAACTACCTTTACTTCATGAATTTCATTGATGATTTTTCCAGGCATGCATGGGTGTATCCATTGAAAGTTTTTATGTGCTTCAAACAATTTTTGTTTTTGGTTGAAAATATGTCAGCATGTAAAATGGGCACCCTCCATTCCTATTGAGGGGGAAATACATGTCTTCTAGATCTAATGCATTTATGGTTGAACGTGGGACAAAACATCAGTATATAGTGTTGTATACACCTCAAAAATTGGAGTTGCTAAAAGGAGGAGTGGGTCACTTATGGAGATGGTGAGGTGTACAGTCAAAAGTCAAGCTTTACCACATAGCTTCTGACTTGAGACTGTTATGTGTGCAACATATGTACTTAGCAGGCGTCCCACCAAAGCATTGTTGTCTATAACTCCATATGAGGCTTGACATGGTCGCAAGCCATGTGCTTCTCATCTATGTGTTTTTGTTTGTCTAGAATATGCATTAGTGCCTGAACAAAAACGAAGGAAATTGGATGATAAAGTAGTGAAATGTAACTTTTTTGGGTACAGTTTTGAAAGCAAAGGCGATCATCTGTATCATCCATAGACAATGCATTTTGGTTAGTCATGATGTTTTTGTGGAAGATGCAATTCATCCATTACTTTCATGTTCGGATGAGACTTTTGTTAGCTCTAGAGATCTGAATGACATGTTGCTAGCTCATTTAGTAAGTAGACATTCAAATGCTAGTCCGAATGAGGAAATTTCTTAGCCTATACAAGTTTCATGTGATCATATAGATCATTCCATTTCTTATGTAGATTTACATGATGCAATTGTTGATAAGAGGGTTGATATAGAGGAGGCAAAAACTATGCCAAAATTGTTGATGCAAACTTTATGAGTGTTAATTCTCTGTTCTAACCGACTATGTCAAATATCCCCACAGTAACAGGGAATAGCTTATAGGTTTCTTGGGATGGACAGGGGTCTATAAACAGAGGCCCTAGAATATTTTCCCTCCCCTCAATAAATCTACTACCGATCTAACTACACAGATAGACGATAGATTTTACACAGTAGGTTGATTAGACAACATTGCAAAGACAATTCTCCTTCAATATTGAAAAATATTACCACCATAGACAAATTAACCTAGCTATTAACTAATTATCACTGAGCCACTGAAGATAATCAACAGACTACATAGATATAATGACACAATTCAGAAAGACAACACCGAACCAAACAAACTTCGGTCTCCACTGTGCGTGATGAAGGTCAGTTCTATAGATACTTGTCATTGGCTTCACAGCCTCTGGCCGACAGCATACTTGTGGACCTCATTTTCTCCCGCTACATGCTTCAACGTTCTTTTAATTACATTGAACAAGTACAATGATGCAATTCTTGCCTTTTGAGATTGTTCAGTGTGTTTTTAGTAATTACAAAAAGGATCCAACAGCCCTAACATTGGCACACCGGGAGGACCTGAGCCCAATGTTTACAAACGCAGTAATTCTAATCTTCATCCATATCATCTTTGGACGAAGGGAAAGTGATGGCAGCAAACGATGTCTTGGCATCCGCAAAAGTTTGTTTATTAATTGACTTGAGGAGGCGTTGTGCTTCAACGGGATTAAGGGTAACTGTATCTCCTTGGGTAGAAGTCGATGCCTAAGACAAAATGGCATGAATGTGCACATCCGCGAGCTAAAGGCCAAATTATTCTTGTAGGTGAAAATCCTGCTAGGTGATATGCTTTCAACATTGGCGTTTAGCATCAAGCTATTGTTTGGCTTCACTCTGATGGAGATTTTCCACTTCCAATTGAGTTTAGAGGGATTGCTACTGCTCCTGAGCACATTGTTCCACTGCCACCTTTGCTATGCGAGCTTCATCAAGATTTTTTTGCATCGCTACAACCTTCTAGTTGAGGGTCCAGAGCTACTCTGCTTGCTGTGTCAGCTGTAGGGAAAACTGCTCATTGGTTTCCCGCAACGCAGAGGCTGTCTGCAGCAACAGGGTGTGAGCCTCAACTTCACTTGTAAGTTGATACTTCAATTCGTTGATGGCAACATCTTAAAACATGATTTCTTTCTTCAAGTTTTGGATCTTCTGCAGATGTTGTTGGTTGGCTTGTTCGATGTTGGCTGCTTGCTTCTGGTACATATCCATTTCTCAACAAGCTTCTTCAAAAAATGCTTTGAAGTATTGCATCTGGTGCAACTTGATCCACAAAGTGTCAATCAAGCGTTGTACTTCAAAGTGCTATTGGTGAGCGATCAGTGCACTTGGTGGAGGTGGACTGTGGCCACTGGTTGTATGCATGAAGATTAGTGTAGGTATGCAGAGGAGCTAATTCAAGAAAAAAAAAATCATCCTCCTCAATAGACTTTACCAGGTTCCATGGAGATGTCTAAGGAGAAGGCATAGACCATCTAGAAGGAGAAGGAAGGGGTGAATAGGAAGGAGAAGATGTTGTGGGACTGGGGCAAGGAGAGGGTTCTAGTTGAATAGGGGGCAGGGAGATGGGTGGAGGGGAGACTTGAGGGGACAAAGTCGAGGACGTCAGTGGCATTATCATTTCCACTTCGGGTGGAATGGGAGGCAGAGGTCCATAATTATTCTTAGGGGGAGGAGAGGGTGAATGGGATAGAGTGGGGTTGTGGGAGTCGACACGGGATGCACTAGAGGAGGATGAAGTCACAAGAATTTGTCGATGATAGGGCCGATGCAAAAGTACATTGATACTTTCATCTTCTTCTTCTTCATCTTCAACGGAGTGGATGGGTTGCTGGGCAAAGGGGCACAATACCAATATGATGTGAGCACCTATGGGGAATTCTCCAGGAAACAGAATGGATAGGAGGAAAGGGAGGCGATTGTTGGGGCGGTTACCAACATCCAAATGCTAGACAATGGTTTGGCATTCACAATGGATGCGGTTAAAGATGATTAATGACTACTTAACTGATTGATTAATGGCCATGGCGATAATGGAATAGAATTGGGGGGATATACCATATGGGAGGTGTTGTAAATTAAGGGCGAGGACGAGCAATTGCAAGATAGAATGCTCAGGTTTGGGCCCACAACTGATAGCATACTCGTTAGAGGTATGTCGAGGGAACAACTACTCCATAGCATCGCAGGATATGGTCACGATAAAAATGACACCTTCAGTGGGAAGAAAAAAATGTTGTCTGATCTCCGTGGCAATGATACGAAGCTCTTGACCATTCCAAAGAATGATCCAGAGAGCAACATTAGTCGGTTCAACCACGATGTTCCTAATAATGCTCTGTACAGCAGGATGAGCCAAAGCTACATCCCACTGTAGGAGGAAAAATGTACCAAGATGGCAAGGTTCTAGGAAGGCTTGCATGTTGTCCATCACGGTGGCCATCAAGGGTTTGAAGGGAGAAAGCACTTCCTTGGGAGGCGATAGCAACACAACATACAGTAAATAGTGAAGTATAAAGTCACAAAGACACACTGTTAAAATGCACAGTTACATTACAAGCATTTTAAAGTTCTTTCGGGTTCTTGGGAGTGGTAGGGGTCTGATAAATCAAAAGCCCTGTAACTTAATTTTCCCAATTAACTTATCTAGGCTGCTGTACATTAATGTTTAGTACTGAACTCTTATGCAGGTTAATGTTTAAAATTTTGGTTAGACTTTTCACGATTCGTAACACCGGAGTTATTCATTACCATCACACAGACTTATTAACCGCACTTAACCTTATTGTGTTAATCACAAATTAATGTAATTAAACAAAGGTAAGAATGACAATACTCAGACTTCACGAATACTGCACTACGATGACTCCACAGAACGCACTCGCCTAGACAGACAGTCTGGCGATACTATTCGTCGTCACCGGAGAGTCACCGCAATGTCTTTTCATTGATTGATAAGCAGATACATCTCTTCGCAACAACCTTTCGGTTCGTGCGGGATAAGAAAATATAGAAATTATGAAAATACAGAATGCCAATCTGGCGGCTTACACTGGCACGCACGGTGGACTTGAACCCGCAACTGAAACAAAATTTAGGGCTCATCTACGATGCCCTGTATGTACATGGTGCGAGCTAATTTAAAAGTTCTGGAAATCTTCTGCTTCAAAGAATCCAACATTAACTTTAAAGTTTCTGGTTCGACTAACTGTGCGTCAGTACGAATAGAGCTTGCGGCAATTACTTGACGCATTAAAATGTCAGCTTGTGTCTGCAAAAATGCCTCTTGTAGGTAGAAATCTTTTGCAGGGCTGCTTCACGGCTCAATTTCATATCTTCAATCTGTTTATCTATTCTGGATAAACGCTCTGCTTGATAACCGAGCTGCTTTTCTCTTGTCTCCAGTTCTTCAGACTGGAACTGCATGGTTTTGTAGTAGGCTTCTCTTTCTTTCTGCACTCCTTCAAATTCCTTCTTCAATTTGAGATATCTGCCAAGCTCTTCCTGTAACTCTTGATCATGCTTGAACAGGGTTTCGGTAATTTTATGAAGCTCTGCTTCAGCTTTAAGTACATTGCTGACCAAGGACTGAGAGGCTTCTTCTAATATGCTGTATGCTTCCCGCGTGCTATGCAGTTCATTGCCTATGGCAGTCATTGCATCTGTTTTATCAGTGATTTCTTGCTTCAACGTGCTGATTTCTGTATCCTTTTGACACAGCAAAGCATCTTTCTGTGCTAGCTGATCTTGAAGCTGTTGAATTTGTAAGTGTAGGCCATGATTTTTTGCCTTAACCGCATCGACTTCTCCCTGTAGTGGAGTAATATCTGCTTCTAAGATATCGACTTTATGCTGCAATTCTTGACGAATAGTATCAATGACCATTTTGTGTTGCATCGGTAACTACTGTGAGAATTGGATTAGCATTCGACCCATAGAATCTAATTCAGTAAACATGGGAACCGGAAGAGGGGGAGGAGGAAGTGGTTGGGATGAAGAGGCTGATAAGAGGTGAGGGGAAGATGGTGGAGAATAATTAGGCGAAGAGGATGAGGAATCCGGTGCTTCAGGGACAAGAGGTTGAACAAGTACAATGGGCTTGACTGGAGGCATTGGTGGAGGAGTGGGTATAAGAGTGTTGGGCAGCAACACTATTCTGGGATTCTGCTACGTAGTTGCGTCAATTCTGTTAATTGTCGTTTCCACCAAAGCGATCACTTCATTAACAATGTCGGCGACAATGGCTTGCACATCTTCGTGGGTCTACTGCTGAGAATCCTCCCGAGAAGAACTTGCTTCGGAATCAGTAGTAGACACGCCTTGTTCCTTTTGCCAGATAGGAGAAGAGTGGTCGGAAGAATCAAGGTGGATTGAAGTTGCGGTGTCATGGAAGATCTCTTCTTCATTGGCTGCGGTGGAACCTTGCACTTGACTTTCAAACGGGCTTATGTGACGGCATTTCCAGCGAAGGAGTTGGAAAAGATCTTCATCCTCATCCTCGTCTTCATCTGCAAGCATCCGAGTAGATTCTTGATGCAATAAAAACGGTGCATTGGGTGGAGGTTGCGCGGCTTGAATGGTAGGAAAAAGGAATGTAAGGATGTGGGGAAGGTGTGATCGTGGAAGATCACCTTTGTTAACGTGCTTAATAACTGTAACGCATTCACGATGAATGCGCCAGAAATAATAAGAGGCAAAATTAACAGGCTCCCGAGAAGCCATGTCAATCATCGAATAAAATGGGCGTGAAATCCCGTAAGTAGGTTTCTGTAAATTAAGGATAGCAACTAAGAATTGTAATGCAGTGCGTTCAGGGTCAGGGCGACACAAAATGGCATACTCATTCGATGAGTGCCATGGGAATAATTCGATCATGGTAGCGTTCGGAGGAGACGACCATTCTCCAATCCTTCCATAGGGAGACAGAAAGCTGCAGCGAAGGATGCTAACATGATTACTACGTGAGACGGTAAACATGTAACCAAGCAACTCTGCTCCGTAGCAGGTGTGGCGGCGATGGCAGCGATAATTTGTGCGTAAAAAGGGTGACACTCCACTGAATGCCAAGGCAATTCAACGAAGTTCAACAGGCCGTGGATACACAAGAACTCACTCACGTCCTGAGGGAGTCCGTCACGGAAGGTAGTGAAATCAGATAACACTTCCATGATGCGCACGTGAAGTCACAAGACACGAGTACACAGGACACAGAAAACACAGCGCATAGATCACACAGACACAATAGCGATTAACAGTGAAAAGAAGAAGATTAAGTAGACACTTGGCAACGGGAAGAAAATGAAAACCATAATCATCACGCGGTATGGAAATGATAACCTTCATAATTATGGCATGCATGCATGAGCAGAATCCGTAACACAGGGCGGCTTAATCATATTTAGGTAGCAAAACGAGGAGGTTTACGATTTATAGTCAGCCAAAATACGGAAATAAAAAGAAAATAAGTGACACGTGGAATAACGAGGGACACGTCAGCGATGATAAGACGGTTGGTGATATGGGTGTAGCTTTGAGCCATTAATCACTTTAGGAAGAGGAATCCTGGTCAAGGTAGTCAACCAAAAAGTAGCTGGTCCCACTTGCTCACTAATTTGGTAAGGATCAAACCATCGTAATTTAAATTTCCCAGCAGCACGATTTGCTTTAGCATTGTAAAAGAGCACAAGTTGGCCCACCGTAAAAACTGGAGTCTGGAGAAAGCGATCATGAGTACTGGCTTGCCGCAACTGAATTTATTGCAGAGTCAGAAAACTTTCCCAGTGATGTTCATCCAATGCTCTGAGTGTGTCCAACCGAAATGGCAAAGAATCTTCGGGTAACAGCTTCTGAGTTATGGCCACACGTAAGCTTGGCACGACAATCTCTATCGGCGCGATTGCTTCCAACCCATAAGCAAGCTTGAAAGGGGTCATTCCAGTTGCTACCTTGTAAGTAGTCCGGTATGCCCATAAGACTGCAGGTAGTAACTGATCCCAATGTTCTGGTGATTCTACGACCAATTTGCGAAGTATACTCAATAGCGTCTTGTTCGTACTTTCAGCTAAACCATTAGCATGGGGATAGTACGGTGAACTGAATTTATGCAGAATTTGAAAAGTATGCGTTAGTACTCGCATTAAATTGTTAGCAAAATGGGTTCCTTGGTCTGTCACAAGTTCTAGAGGTAATCCATAACGCGGAAAAACATCCTTCATCAGGCATTTTGCTATCGAAACAGCTGTGGCGGACCATAAGGCCCAAGCTTCTGCCCATCTGGTAGCGTAATCTGTACATGTCAGGATGTAGCGATTGTTGCTAAGGGTTTCTGGTGGTGTGATAGGTCCAATAAAATCAAGACCTCACTTCTGAAAGGGTTCCAAAGGTAATACAGGTTGCAGAGGAAAGAAGTGGCACTGTAATGGCTGTCCAGATTGTTGACAAGTGTCACACTGCTGCACAAATTGAGTCGCGTCTTTATACATGGTAGGCCACCAAAGCCCACTTTGCAGAATTATTCGATGAGTAAGATCTGCTGCAAAATGTCCACCGAAGGGTATTGAATGTGCCATAGCAATAACCGAGTTTACTTCATGTGGTGGAATACAGCGAAGTAAGACACCAATATGATCCATGTAGTACAACTGTCCTACAATCAACCGAAATCTGCGACTGTAAACTGTAATTTTTTGCCGCATAGCAGGAGGCGTATGAGGGGGAAGACATCCGTCAGTCAAAAAAGTTAACAACATATCATAGTAGGTAGACGGCACAGGAGGTTCTGCCGATTCGTCACGAGCCGTTTCAGTAATGTAAATTCCTGGTGTGGTGTCATCAACACCCACCGGAGCTTCACCGGAATCCAACCGAGAGAGAAAATCTGCTAATGCATGTGCTGTGCCAGGTCGATGAATCACTTCATAATCGAACTCCTGCAGCAATAAAACCCAACGAGCCAAGCGACCACCAAAATGTTGCTGCCGAACCAGATATACCAGTGCGACATGATCCACGTGAAAGGTGAATTTTTGGCCGAGTAAATAATGCCGGAATTTCTTCATAGAATACACCAACCCGAGACATTCTCTTTCGGTAACTGAATAATTTCTTTTAGCAGGAGCTAATCGGCGACTTGCATAATATATAGGCTGAAACCATTTATCTGTTTGCTGCATTAAAACACTGCCAATGGCTATATCCGATGCATCTACAAAGACATGGAATGGGCGGTCCCAATCAGGAGGTTGCAAAATTGGAGCCTATGTCAATAATCCTTTTAGACGATCGAATGCAGTTTGGCATTCCAGAGTCCATTCGAACTGTCGTGAAGTACGAGTCATTAGCCGGTTAAGTGATGTTGCTAAATGGGCTAACCACCGTAGATGCCTACCATGCCACCGGATTTGACCCACGAAGCGCATAACTTCTTTCGGCGTTGTAGGGACGGGTGCTTCCAACACAGCTGCAACTTTGTCTGGATCGTCTTGGATACCTTGTGCAGATATAATATGTCCAAGGAGTTTACCACAAGAAACCGCAAAAATAGATTTTGTCGGATTCAGTCAGAGTCGGTATTCACGGCATTTCTCAAAGCAGCACCGTAAATGATACAGGTGCGCCGCAATCTTGCCAAACAAGGAGAATTCATCTAAATAGACTTGCATAAAAGTAGTCAGGTAGGATGAAAAGACTTCCTGCATGCAACGTTGAAAAGTGCTGGGAGCATTCCTTAATCCAAACCACATGACCGTACAAGCAAAAACACCCCAGTTCGTAATGAAAGCTGTTTTCGGTATGTTGTGTTCAGCCATTCTGACCTGGTTATAACCACTGTAACTGTCCAAAAAGGAGTACATCTCGTGCCCAGCCACTCTGTCGAGCATTGTGTCAAGAAAGGGAAGAGGAAATGGATCAGGAACCGTGGCCGCATTCAGTTTCCAGTAATCCACACAGATTCGTAGCTTCTTATTTTTCTTTGGAACAATTATGATCGGAGATATCCATTCAGCGTGTTCGATTGGTACAATGAATCCCACCTTCAATAACCGATCGACTTCTGCCTTGACCTGTGCTGCATAATTGGGATTCATTTGGTAACTGGATTGTTTAATTGGCTTCACCTCTGGTTTGAGTACGACCCAATGTTGATAGATCTGTGGATCAAGACCTTTCATATCTCGATAGTCCCAAGCAAAAACATCAGAAAACTCACGCAGGAGTCGGATCAAGTCATCTTGAAATGCCTCGGACAGTCTTGCCTTAATCTTAACAGGTCGCAGGTTAGCATCATCACCCAAATTATAGGTTATTAACTGATCTTCTGGGACATAAAATTGACGAGGTTTCCCCAAGTCGTCAGCTGACTGTAACAGTTGATGTAGAGTGGATCCATCCATAGCGACACTATCATCTGCATCTGCATTTCTGGTCACGGGGCAAGCTACCGGACTCCAGTTGTCTGCTACAACTTGAAGATCTATAGTACCTAAGGAAATCAAATCTTTATTGTTCTTCAGAAACGCCTCTTCTTCATCGTCAGATAAGCCGTCCAACATGTGGACCGGCTCTGCTACATAGGGTCTGGCATGCAGCTCACAAGGCTGAATGGCATCCAGTTTGACAACATATTTACGGTGATTATCTTTGAAAGTCAACTCCTGCGCTGACCAATCCTGTATAACTTTGGCCTGTTTCAACCAGGGCCGGCCGAAAAGAAGATTATAGTCGAGGCTGGATTCTGGTAGTTCTAAGACTACGAAAGTCATTTTGAACGTGGTACCCTGCAAAGTAATCGGGATATTCCGTACGAGTCCCACCGGATGGACTCGGGATTGGTCTGCCATTCTGACAAAAAATTGGACGGGCTCGATCTGTGTCCACCCCAGCTTTTTGCAGAGAGCTACAGTTGCTATATTCACACCCGAACCACCATCAATTAACACTTGCATAATCTTGTGATTTTTATGCTAGACAGTTATTAAGGGGACTGAATGATCCACCGTAGAGTCAGTTTCTGCTTGTATTGCGGCCGTCGCCGGAGTACAGGGAGTTCCAGGACTAACCTGTTGTTGGAATTGCTGCCGAACTCCTGGCACTAATGCAAGCAACTGTCCCAAGGGGAGTGTAATTGAAGCCTTAGTAAGAATCTCCCATACCTAATCGGTTTGCATCGTACTCTTCACCGAGTCTGATGATGAGGCTACTGTTACTGGGTCAGTGTTTTGTTCATTCGGCCGCGCCTTTGGCAGGAGAACCTGTGTCATCGGAATTGGATCAAGAAATACAGTTTGCTCTTTAGCAGCCCACTGACTGGCCTTGGTATACATTTGCTGCTATTCGTGGATACCAGGTTCAAACACCTCAGCTGCTGGTTGCAACTGCTTACCCGATCGTGTCTGGACCACTGCTGCAGCCTACGTAAGGAGAGTTTTAAGGCCTTCAAAGCTCAGCTGGCACTCTTCAGTCTAGTGAAATTGGCAAGGGGACATAGTGATCATCGGGGTGAGTGGAATAGTCAAATGAGCTAGCTATCGAAGATGCCGTCCATGCCAATGGATCTGTTACAGGAAGCACATGACATAGGTGTTTTTGATGGAGGTGCATCTAAGATCACTTGGACTTTATCAGGGTTCACCTTTTCAGTAATCAATCTAATTCCTCCATAACTTGTTGAGCATAGTTTGGATTCATGCGATAACTCTATTGTTTAACTGGTCAAGCATTTGGTTTTAAGACAATGTGGTGCTGGTAAATGTGAGGATCTAAGCCCTTCATGTCTCGATAGTCCTAAGCAAAGACATCTATAAATTCTTTTAATAAGTTCAGAAGCTCTTCTTGAAAAGCATGACTCAGGCCAGCTTTGATTTTAACTAGGCATGGATTAGCGTCATCACCTGGGTGGCAAGTTACTAGCTAGTCTTCCGGCACATAAAATTGTCGTGATGAAGAAGGATCATCCGTGGATTGAAATAGATGTTGAATATCCATAGGTTCTCCTAGTTCCTCAGTCTCACTAATAGTCTCATCAACAAGTGGTCGTATTGTACAAGAAGCCGGAGACCATTGGTCCAACACCTGTTGGAGATCTACCATTCCCAAGGAAAGCAAATCGTGGTTCGTAGTCAGAAAAGCATCATCCTCATTTTCAGATAAGCCATCTAACATATGCATAGGATCCACTACATATGGTTGTGCATGAATCTCACAGGGTTTCATGTCATCTAAAGGGACCACATATTTAGAGTGTTTGCATTTAAAGATAAGTTTGTGTGAAGAATAGTCTTACAAAACTTTGGCTTGCTTAAGCCAAGGTCAGCCAAATAGTAAATTATAATCCAAGCTTGATTCAGGTAAGTCCATAACAATGAAAGTCATTTTGAATATTGCACCCTATAATGTGATAAGGATTCTATGTACTAGTCCTAATGGATGGACTCTTGACTAATCAGCCATGCTCACAAAAAAATTAACAGGTTCGATGTGATTCCAGCCAAGCTATTTGCAAATTGCCACGGTGGCAATATTAACTCTTGATCGGCTATCAATGAGAACCTGTGAAATTTTCGGATTCTTATACCAAATCGTAATGAGGGGAACTGGGTCAATCTAATGTTGGAACTACTATCTGATGCCAAGAACTAGGGTAAGTAGTTGTCCAAGTGGAATGGTAATTAGCACTTTAGCTAGAATATCCCATGCTACACTTAGATTGGGTAGTTTTGGTGTGACTTTTGATGAAGTTACTGGTTGTATTGGTGCCGAGTCCGATGCAGATGCTGCGAGCTGATCAACTTTTTATTGCATCAAGGGTATGGGGTCAAGGAAAATTAGTCATTCCTCTATAGCCCACTTGGATGCTCTGACAAATGTCCATTGTTATTCCTTTAACCCTGGTTCGAACACAACTACCATCCTATGGAGGGTTTTGCCTGATCGAGTCTACACTATAGCTGTTTGCATATTTATTGTCATGATGTAGACCATATTTTCCATTGGACTCTGCCTATCTTTTTTTTGTAAGTTGTACTCATGGGCATCCTTACAATGACAATGTATGTGGCCTTCTTCCTTACAAAAATGACATCAAGGTGGAGGTAAAGTTATACTGCTACTTGTTTGCCCTTGGTTCTATCGAGTTTGACCAAAATTTCCTATCCGAGGTCCCCTGTAATTTTTGTAAGCTAGATAGGCTGCATTTCTCAAATGAGGTGGTACATACATTGTGGATGATTGTCCCTCCTTGTGAAGAACTGCATTAATGGCCAATCTATTCCATGTCCTTTCACTCTAGGGGTAGTTATCAGTTGAATGGCTAGCAGTATCACAGATGGCGCAATAGACTTGATTAAGGGCATAGTTCATTGCCACATGTCTAGGATTATTTTGTACAGTAAACTTGTTTCAAAAGATCATCACTTTTAATTTTGTTGGAATTGAGCCACTCGAGACCTTCGCTGAAGCCGCCCATTTTATGTTCCAACTGCAGCAGCATAGCTATGACTACATCTAAAGTCATTCCTCCCACACGACCGATGATCATAACCTATTTTAATTGAGGATTTTATCCATTTATAAACCATTGAATGATTACACCATCTAGGAGATTTGCATGGGCTTGGGGTAGTTGTCGTAAGTGTGTGTGGAACAAAGCGGCATGTTCCTGAATGCTTTGATGCATTTTTTGTCCGTTATTTTGTAAATAATCAAAGATTTCTCCAACATTTTTCTTTAGTCTAAAGCGTTGTAGGAAAGCATTCTTCACATCATCACACTGCCTAAAATGATTAATGTCATACTCGATCAGCTAGCATGCTGCTTCATTCACTAAGGTTGATTGGAACACTATGGCCTTGTATGTTGGGTCCTTTGGGTTGTTCAATACTGCATAGTTAATTTCAAAAGTTTGCACGTGCGCATTTGGGTCATACTAGGAAAGCCACCGAATTTTGCATAGATGACTCTCATAGAGGATTGCCATCATTGACCACTGTGTTGTTGTTGTTGTTGCTGCTCATTCTGGTTGTCTACCATGACTTTTGGATTTGGGTCTACCGATTGTTCAACTTCTCAACTATATAATGAATCAGCATGTTGGTCTATTCCACAGTTATCTGCTGATTCCTCTTGTTGTTCTAGTTCAGTAATATTTACTAGTTCTATTGGTTTGTAGTTAAGAAACGAGCTTTCTGAAAAATTAAGTTTGAATAGGCGTGTTGGATCCCACTTTGCTAACAAATAATCGGTGAGAGAGACCTTCCTGTTGTTCCACGACTTTAGGGATTCATCTTGAACAAATTGCTCAATAGAAGTACTTGGTTCAAGGGTATGATCAATGGTTTTCTCAATAGTTCCAACAGGTCCATTGGTATCTTCACTAACTTGTTCGGTCGATTCTGTTGGTATCAGAGCACCAGTGAATTCAACACTACCATCGGACATCGAACTGCTATCAAAAGACATCGGATGGTCACCAAGTTAGGTATCAATACCAATCACCGAACTGTCACCAAATTGTATCGAACTAAGTTTTGGTATGCTTTGTAAACAAAAATTAAAGAAATGTTGTGCTTCTAATCCACTAGTTCGTGATATGCCCTCCCCCTCAGATGAACTCCCTTCATTATTACTACGCAGTGGTGTCCCTAATGTAATATTTACTCTCCAAGGATGTTTATCATTTTGGTATTTAGGATAGCTTTTGTCGAAATGCATTACAAGCATGGAGGATAAGACCTCCACTCAAAAGCTTCTATCAAGGACTATATTGCAAGCCCCATGGCCGACAGGAGTGTTAATTTTCTGTTCTAATTGACTGTGTCAAATATGCCCACAATAATAGGGAATAACTTACAGGGTTCTTGGGATGGATAGGGGTCTATAAATAGAGGCCCTATAATATTTTCCCTCCCCTCAGTAAATATAGTATTGTCATAATTACACACACAGACGGTAGATTTTACACAGTAGGTTGATTAGACAACACTGCATAGACAATTCTCCTTCAATACTGAAAATTATTACCACCACAAATAGAGTAACCCACCTATTAACTAATTATCACCAAGCCACTCAAGATAATTGTCAGATTGCATAGATGGAACAACACAATTGAGAAAGACAACACCGAATTAATCAAACTTTGGTCTCCACTCTGCACGTTGAAGGTCAGTTCCTTGTCGCTAGCTTCACGGCCTCCGAATGACAACATATCTGTGGACCTCATTTTCTCCCACTACGTGCTTTGACATCCTTTTAATAAAATTGAACAGGTATAATGATGTAGCTCTTGCTTTTTCGACAAGACTGTTCGGTGTATTTTTCGTAATTACAAAAAGGATATGGTATCCCTAACATGAGATAGCAAATTAGATGCACCTCTATCATATCATACTTGTTCAATCTCTCATAGTTCTTCTTTTGCATCAGATTGCAAAAGAAGAATTATGAGAATGAGCATGTTTCCTTTGATGAAGCACAAAATTCAAAAAATTGGATGGTTTCTATGCAATTAGAATATGATGTTATTATGAAGAATGGTACCTAATCTTTATATGATGAGAATGGTACCTAATCTTTGTGATGAGAATGAGCATGTTTCCTTTGATGAAGCACAAAATTCAGAAAATTGGATGGTTTATATGCAATTAGAATATGATGCTATTATGAAGAATGGTACCTAATCTTTATGTGATTCGCCTCTTGGAAAGAAGGCCATTGGCACTAAGTAGGTGTACAAGTTAAATTGTAAGCCTGATGGAACGATTGATAGGTATAAGGCCCGGCTTGTTGCAAAAGGTTATGCTCAAGAAAGAGGCATTGATTTTGATGATACCTTTGCTCCCACGTCCAAATGACTACTGTTCATAACATCTCTACACTTGTAGCTCATCAAGGTTGGAATGTACATTAGTTGGACATTAAAACAAAATTTCTAAATGGTGACTTACATGAAGAAGTGTATGCTTTTTAGCCCCCTAGTTCTATGCAAAAAGGGATTTAAAACAAAGTGTGTAGGTTGAAAAATGCACTATATGGTTTGAAGCAAGCACCATGTGCTTGGTATGAAAAGATACATGCCTACTTGATTGCACATGGTTTTGAGAACAGTCCAATCGAGAGCACCTTATATGTTAAGCATGCAAATGATGTGCTTCTGATCATTGTTGTCTATGTTGATGACATGCTGCTCATTGGTCCTAATGAGAAGCATATTGCTGATTTTAAGGCTGATTTTCAGCCTCATTTGAGATGTCAAATTTGGGGCATTTGCATCATTATTTGGGCATTCAGTTTATGCAAGTTGATAGCATAACAGCTTTGTGTTAAACAAAATATATTGACACCTTATCAAACCTATTTCCACTCTTATGGAAACAAGTTTATGGTTGAGTTTTCATGATGTTGGAGATGCATTTGATGTTGTTCTCTATCAACATGCTCTTGGATGCTTGATTTACTTATGCATAACCTGGCTTGATATTCAATTTGTTGTCTCACAGATGATCAGGTTTATGCATTGCCCAGGAGTCAATCATTACCAGGCCCTTAAGTGCATCTTTTGCTACTTGAGTCGTACCTGGCTACTTGGATTGTTTTATCCCAAGGGGAGATCACTACCACCAAATTTACATGCTTTTTCTGACTGTGACTGAACTAGTTTCTATGACACTCGTGTGTCCACTAGTGGCCTTTTCTTCATGCTTGGTAGCTCATGCATATCTTGATTGAGAAAGAAGCAGCCTATTGTGACCACCTTTAATTGTGAGGCTAAGTATAGGGCAGCTTTCACAACGATTGTTGAGTGTGTGTGGCTCAGATGCCGTTTGGCTGTTTTGGGTGTTGCTTAGTCTTCTACCACCACCATCTTCACTGATAGTCAGAGCACATTGGTAGTTGCAAGGAACCGTGTGTTCCATGCTCGCACTAAGCATGTTGAGGTGCACTATCATTATGTCAGGGAGAGGTTCTCTACTAGAGAGATGACTTTGGCATATGTGCCCACACAGGAGAACTTTACAGACCTTTTCACAAAGGCTTTGCCTAAGGATAATTTTGATGCTTTCCACAAAGCTTTGGGCATACTTCCTTTTGTGGATTGATTCCACATAGCTCTGCACTTCCTTATACATGAGTGCCAAGTGCTTGTTCACTGCATCACTCCCAAGGGGGATTTGTTGATATATTTTGATAGTGAGGTGTGTGAACAAACTAGGACCATCGAGGCACTTTTTTCCCTCTTTAGGAGGATTTTTTCCTCCAGCTTGTATATACACCTATAATCCTAACGGGTCACTTATCTTTGTACATTTTTCACTTGGTAATAAAATTAGTATAGTGTGTTGTCCTCCAAGCTTCTTCTTCCTTGTGTTGTTTGTGTGCTTCCATAGACCTCAAACTCCAACATTTGCTACCTTTTTGTGGCCCCAACCATGTGGCAATGTGAACATTTGAAATGGGTAGTGTAACTAGAAAATAAATTGATGAAGCTTTATTTAGAATGCAATCCTACAGCATTCATGATGTCATGTATCAAGGAAGTGCATGGAGAGTATGTCATATTGATCATCATAACAGAGGTTTCCATCCATGCATCCATATTGATCTCCTACCCTTTGAGTTGGAATGCGTCCCTATTCATTTGTGGTACCTTCACTCTCCACAAAATAAACCTATTGCACTCCACTTTATCTTGCTTTCTCTAGAAATCAATATCCTTCAATTGATGAGCCATAAGACTCCAAACTTTGGGAAATCAATAGTTTAGTTCCTATTGGTATTAATTTTGTTCCAATTCTACATCTATTGGGTCACGCCCAAGTGAGAACATCATAGTACCTAGCTCTATAAAGCAATATTAAAATCTCCATCTTTCTCAAACAAATTGAATGCTTCTTTGAACTCTCCAATCTAATCCTTGTTTAGATCCTCATCCATTGTGGAGATAAAAGGAATAATACAAAAGATAATAGTCTCAAAAGTATCTTTGTCCATATGCTAGTTTTGCATATTAAGCACACTATCTAAAAGTTGAGATGATTCAACTCTTACTACAAAGAAGATGTCGAGATCCTTTTTATAGTGGGCATCTTCAGGTGCACATGTAGCAACTCATATTTGTTGCTCTTCCAAGTCACACATATCGTGCATATCATCTATCTCCATAGTTCAATTGGCTACTCTATCAATTGAAGCCAAAAATTATAGAGCTACATCTGCAGTGTGTATGAAATTCTCCCTCATGTCATAAGAACTACAATATTATGAGTGAAGCCTTGCACTCCACCTCCAGGTTGATTGTTTGCACTAGCAACCTGCAAGAATCATATAAAAAACACACTTTGATTTGATTCTTTTTAGTGTTTGTACCAATGGGTGATACTTCATCTTGTATTCCATGCACATCTTACCTCCCTAGTTCTTCTAGATGGCTTATTTATTGCACCTTGTCCTCCTCATCACACTCTCTTGATTGTGAGTAGCTACATACGCCTTCTATTTGACCAAAAAAGAATTCATAGAATTATCATGCAAATAGCACAAGAGAAGGGAGACAAACAATGCTACAAAGATGGTGCTCATGGAGCTCAGAGGGAAGATATTTGTTGCTTGGCACAAAATGAATAATATCATAGTGATTGATGAGAAAACCCTTCAAGAATCTATTGATAAGATCAATTAAGCCCTCCTTAAGTCTAATGTGTCTTTCAAGCTGGTCCAAAGCCTTGCAACAAAAAACAAGAAAAATATGGATCCAATTGATCTCACAATAGGACACAAGGGCATATCAAAGTGCTCAAAGGCACTTTATTGCAATGTCTACCGCTAAAAAGCACTTTACTCTATAATATTAAAAAAACTCTAAGATGCAAAATTTGTAAGGATGGAACATCTTACAATGCCAAATATGGTGTAAGCAAGGGAGAGAGGGAATACTAAAATACCTAACATCATATAGATGACAAAAGAAAAGAAAATCCTAAACATATGCTCAACCTATGTCCAATACCACGTTAAGAAACATGGCCCAAGATACACATGAACCACAAACAAGCTATGGAGCCTCAAAATAAACTAGAAACAACATAATGATGAAATGAAATAGGAGTGAACTAAATTATGAAAGGAAAACTTACATAAAGCATCGACCTTGAGCCTCAAGGTGAAAGCCCCATAAATTACACATTAATTATGAAAGGTGAAGTGATTCTCTCCTTATAGGGAGTAATGGAAAAATACCTTGCACGTGGGATAAATGATCTTGCATGAGAATGAATAGAGGTTTGGACAAAAGGGTGGAACATGGACATCTCGATAACTACAACATATACATTCAACACCTAACATCTATGCATCAATGTTCACACTCATCCCAATCGTCCACACAAAAACTATCAAGGATGATAGAAAGCAAGGGGGGGTGTTGGAGGAAGCTCAAAAAGGAGCTAAAAAGCCAAAGTCAAAGGTATGAAAGCTTAGTCCAAGGATAAAGACTATCATGAAAGGGGAGTACAAGCGTGGAAGTGAAATAGGAAGGGATCTACCAATTTTTCTTAACTCAAACCTCCTCAAAATAGGCTTTTTCCCATTGTTTAGCCCAAATACTTGTAGATTTTCTTTTAGAGAACAAATTTTGTGCATCACTGATAAGCTCAAAATGTTTGTTTCTTAGGTATCCAAGAAAAACTATACAGAACCATGCAAATCACTTGGGACACCCTAAGAAATAAAGTTTCTGAACTTATCGATGATACACAGAATTTGTTCTCCACAAAAAAAGGAAGAAATTTTACTATTACAACAAGAAGTTAAGAAATAGTGTACATCGAATATCACAAGAGATCCAAACAAAGAAAATCAAAGAAAAAGTGTAGAACCTAAACTTGTAGACATCCCTGGATCAAATGGATTTATTGTAGTTGAACAAATCACCACTACAAGAAATCCCTTACTCTCTAGATGTGCCATGAACAAAAGATGCCCAATCACCACTAGAACTATCTATCATACCATTGCATATTAGCCCCCCTACACTTTTTGACTTGATAGTACAATGCTAAATTTAAAAATACCCGATGTAATCAGGAGACGATAATAACAGTTACAAATCCTATGGAAATAAAAGAGACCAATCAAGGGACCATGGATTCATGGACTTTCTTTTTGTTGTTTGGTATATGCATTGGTGATTGAACAACAATGCGGAAAATTGGATGATAAGGTCGTGAAATATATTTTCATTGGGTATAATTTTGAAAATAAAGGCTATTGTATGTGTCATCCATAGACTATATGCATTCTAATTATTCATGATGTTGTTTTTGTGGAAGATGCAATTCAGCCCTTACTTTCATGTATCAAGGAGACATCAGTCAGCTCAAATGATATGAATGATACTTTTCTCTCTCTTTCTACAAGTTGAAAATAAAATGCTCCTCCTAGTGAGGCAATTTTGCAACATTTACATGTTTCAAATGATAATGAAGTTCATTCTATTTTTTAGGTAGATTTACATGCTCATAGCATTTTTGCACTTGCAAATCATCATGGTTGGAATGTACATTAGTTGGGCATTAAAACTACATTTCTGAATGGTGATTTACATGAAGAAGTGTATGTTTTCCAACCACATGGTTTTGTGTAGAAAAGGCATGAAAAAAAGTGTGTAGGTTGAAAAAGGCATTGTATGTATTTAAGCAAGCACCATGTGCATGGTATGTAAAGAAACATGCCTACTTGATATCACATGGATTTGAGAACAATCCAACAGACAACATCTTATATGTTTAGCATGCAGATGCTCTAATTTTCATCATTTTTTTACATGTTAATGCTATGCTATGCACTCATCGTAAAAAGAAGCATATTGCAAAATTTGAGGCTGATTTTCATACCTCTTCTAAGATGTTAGATTTGAGGCATTTGCACCATTATTTGGGCATTCAGCTTTTGCAAGTTGATGGGGTAATAGATTTTGTGAAACAAAATACATTGACACATTATTGCAACATTTTGGCCTTGAAGATTGCAACATATTGCCACTCCTATGGAAACAGGTTTGTGGTTGAGTCTTCATGATGCTAGAGATGCATTTGATGTTGCTCTCTATTAGCAAGTTGTTAACTTATTGATTTACTTATGAATAACTTGGCTTGATATTCAATTTGATACCTCAAAAATGAGAAATTTTGTGCATTGCCCAGGTGTCAAGCATTGGTACATGGTTCATTGCATCCTTCACTACTAGTGGTAGATTTTCTTATCCAAATAGGGGATGCTTAACATTATATTTACATGCTTTTTTAACTTATTTTGGGTTGGTTTCTATGGTGCTTGTGTATCCATCAGTGGTTTTGGCTTCATGCTTGGTAGCACATGCATATCTCGATTGAGAAAGAAGTAGTTGACTATGCCCATTTCTATTAGTGAGGCTAAGCATAAGGAAGCTTTCACAGATATTGTTGAGTTTGTGTGGCTCAAATGCCTTTTTGTTGACTTGGTTGTTGGTTGGTCTTTGGCCACCACCATCTTTATTTATAGTTAGAGTGAATTGCCAATTGGGATGAACCCTCTGTTCCATGCTCCCATAAAGCACATTGAGATGCATTATCATTACATGAGGGAGAGACTCTCTGGTGGAGGGATCAATTTGGCTTATGTGCCCACACAAGATAATGTTGCAAACCTTTTCACAAAGGGGAGAAGTATGAAGGTTTTCACAAAGTTTTGGGCTTATGTGCTTTTGTAGATTGATTTTAGTTCACATAGATTCGCACTTTCTTATACATGAGTTCCAGATCCTTGTTCACCATGCCACTCCTAGGGGCTAGTGGTTGATATATTTTGGTAGTGATGTGTATCAACACACTTAGGAATGCTAGGACAATTGTTTCCCTCTTTATGAGGTTTTTTCCCCCGAATTGTATATATACCTATAAGCCAAATGGGCCACTTATCTGTGTACATTCACTTGGTAATACAATCTATGTTGTGTTCTTCTCCAAGCTTCTCATTCGTCCTTGTTCTATTTGTGTGCTTCTACAGTTCTCAAACTCAACAATGAGAACATAGATCATTACATTTTTTATGTAGATATTCATGATGCAATTAATGATGAGAGAGAAAATATTAATGAGACAAAATCCATGGAAAAGTTTTTGGTGACCACTTTGAGATATAGTAAACTTGATGAAAGTTTACCTTATCATACTTTCTTAGGATCCAGTGGTGCTTCCTTTGCATTTAATGGTTATGCAATGACTATCTCTAGCCTTTGTGATAAGAATGAGTATGTTTCATTTGATGAAGCACAAAATAAAAAAAAAATGGATGGCTTCTATGTAATCTAAATATGATGCTATTATGAATGGTACATGTTCTTTATGTGACTTTATTGAGATGACATGTATCACTTTTTCATTTCTCTGACATGTATAGTGGTCACACCAGTATATGTTAGGGATACTTTAGTGAGCTTTAGTAGATTCATCTACTAAGAGTCATGGCACAGTTGTTTCTTGCTAGCTCACTCATTTGCAGACATTAGGTTTATCTTATGTACTAATCTTTGTATATTGCACTAGTTGTATTGTTGTATTAGGTCATTTTTCTTGTATATTCCTATTATGTTATAGAAGAAGAATAAGAAGAAGAGATAATTATTCCTTGCCTCAATCTATGTGTGTGCTTCTCTTTGAGTGTGAGAGTGTGAGAGTGTGTGAGTGAGCTCTCTTCCTTATCTCCTTCCTCATGACATGGTATCAAAGCCAATGTGGTTGTAAAGAGCTCTTGGGGAATGCAGATAGTGAACAATATGCAAGAAAACATGGAGAAAGCATGATTCACAAATGACCTCAGATTTCTATGAAAATTGGAGTGAAGGTAGAAGGTGTCAAACTATTTTCGGGAGTTCTCCCTCTAAGGTCACTTGTTTTGCTCATATTTTTGTTTTGGATCCATCTCGACCTTTTTTTCAAGCTCACAAGCTGGGGACCATGGAAAAATCACGTGACTTTGCAAGATCATAACTTGTGTTTTGTTCGCCAACACTTAAATATTCTTGATTCAAAACTCAAGTGATTCTGTGTACTGTTGATACAAGAAAACTATGTTTTTTTGAGATCGAATAGTCACATCGCAGTGTGACCATATTCAAGGAGAGGTACCGCTTCTAGTGTTTTTGTTGTGTTGTGAATTGCTATAGAAATGGCATGCAGATGGTATGAGTCAGCTTATGAGCAATAATGTAGACAAGAACAACTTCCATGCTTGGAGATTTAGAATGACAAATTTCCTAATGGAAAAAGGCTACTAGAAGAACATCAAAGGAGAGAAGGAAAATGCTCCACAATTACTAGAGAGGAATTGTATTGCACACGAGTTAAGAGCATATGAAGAATGGAATCAAGCAGCACAAAAGTTTATGTATTGGCTACCTATTAGCATACAAAATAGCATGATTGGGCACATACAAGATGCCAAGACTCTGAAAGAGGCTTGGAATAGTTTGCTCACATTGTATGAGACCAATACAAAGGCATGAAAATTGTAATAAAAAAAGGAGCTACATACATTGGAGAAAAAGGGCATGTCGATAAGTGACTACACCCTCAAAATCAAAAGCATATGTGAGTAACTTGCATCTATTGATGTAAATGTAGATGATGATGATAAGGTGGAAATGCATCTTCATGGTTTAAGAGTTGCATATAAGCATTTCAAAACTTCTATATAGTCCACAAAAAATATTCTAAATTTTGCTCATCTCATGTCTGTGCTGATTATTGAAGAAAAGAATCTTGATGAGGATTCGAACTCCCAAGGAAAACCTAGTTTTGAGCAGGTATTTTACTCTAGTAGAGGAAGAGGCACAGGTAGAGGTTTTGGAAGTGGAAGAGGAAACACTAACCAAGACTAAGGTCAACATCAGAATCATGTAAAAGGTAGAGGACAATTTCAAGGCATGGGGACCCAAAGAGGCCACAAAAAATTCCAAAGAAATGATTCAAGTAATAACAATAAAGGATGCTAGAATTCTGGTAAAGCTAGGCACTTTGAACGTGATTGCATGTTGAAGAATCAAAATAATAGAAGGCAACAAAACAACTATGTATCCACAAGTGTAGATGATTTTGAGAAGTTGTTCATGGTCTGCCATCACATGATGAATACGATGTCTGCTCATGTTTCAAAATTGAATGGTAATGTTTGGTATGTTGATTCAAGTGCTTCAAATCACATGACCAATCATGCAGAATGGTTTAGTAGTTTGCAAAAATTGTTAGTTCCTAGGTATGTTGAAATAGGTGATGACACATCACATCCTATCAAACATACATGAAACATAGCATTGTATATGGAAGACGGGAAGGTAAAACATCTTGTAGATGGGCTACATGTTCCAAATATAACAAAGAATCTAGTTTTTGTTGGACAAATGCTTGACTAGGGATTACAAGTTAGGTTCAATGCTAATGGGCTATATATAGAAGAGTACAAACAGGATGGAAGATTAATTGCCAAAGGAAACATTTTGTTATGCATCTATCAGCATAACAAAATCTAAACCTGGAACATATATATCAGGTGGATGTGACACACGTGCAAAACGTCTCAATGGTTGCTGAACAAAAACATGTGCAAACTGATCTGAATGGACATTCTCTTGAACATCCCTATGTGCATCATTTTTATGCATGCTAACTGGAGAACTAGTATCCTCAAACACCACCTTCTCACTTCAACCTCCTTAATGGGCTGTTTATGCATCATAGACTCATTGAAAATGACATCACTACTTCTGATCACTGATCGTGTTTCAGGATCCCATAAGCAATATCCAAATTTTCCTTCTCGGCCATATCTAAGAAAAATGCATTTCTTTGACTTATGGTCCAATTTTTGTCTAAGATTCTTGGGTATATGAACATATGCTTCACACCCAAAAACTCAAAGATGATCATAATATGGTGGCTTCCTTGTCCACAACTCTTGTGCCATGTTGATACCTTTGGTAGTACTAGGTGAAAGGTTAATCACATGAACTGCAGTCAATACTGCTTCTGCCCAAAAACCTTGTGAGAGGTTTGCATGATGCAACATAGAGACTACTCTATCTTGAATGTTTCTATTCATCTTGTCAGCTACACCATTATGTACTAGTGTATAAGGAGCTATAAACTCTCTACCAATCCCTTTAGACTGACAAAAAAGGCTGAATTCATGTGAGGTATACTCACCCCTATTATCTAAATGTAAAGCCTTAAGCTTAGTTCCTTTTTCAGTCTCAACTGAACCAAGTCATTTTCTGAAAGTAGGGAATACCTCATCCTTCAATTTGATAGGATATACACAAACTTTTCTAGTAGCATCATCTATGAAAGTGATAAATTAAAGAGAACCACCTAAGGACCTAGTGGGCATAGGACCACAAACATCTATATGAACAAGATCTAAAGGCTTAATTGAAGAGTCAATGTGCATTCTATGCACATTTCTGGTTTGCTTTCCATATGGACAATGCTCACAAAATGAAAAATTGGAGAAAGATAACACAAGTAAGTAGCTAGAATGAGAAAGATTTTCCATTCCACTACGAGATATATGGCCCAAACAACCATGCCAAATACAAGCCATAGGTTGTTCAGTAACAGCTAACAAGTGTTCTTTCTATGATCCAATTAAAGGATAAAGTGAGCCAACTTTGCTTCCTTTTGCAATAACCATATTGCCCTTTGATATGCAAAAGGACTGAGCATAGAAGACCACTTTGTAACCAAGGTAATCAAGTTGACCAACTGACATCAAACTGCATGATAGCTGAGGTACATGGCGTACATTATGCATAATAAATTTTGAGCCATCAATGAACTGCACAACCACATCTCCAATCCCCACATCAGAAGAGTAAGAGTCACCAAGTATCATAGTACCGAGAGACTTTGCTGCATAATTAGAGAACCATTCTCTGTGTGTTGTCACGTGGAAAGAAGCACCAAAATCTAGTAGCCACGTGTGGGAAAGAGAATCAGCCATAAGAGCCTCTGTTGGCAGAGTACTATCAAGTGCCAACACATCAACATCATCAAAAATAGCATTCATTTCTTCAATCTTCACAGTCGAAGTAGATGGTGCTAGTAGCTGTTTAACATGCCCATCAACATTTTGTCCTTTACCTTTAGCATTCTTTAAGGCATAACACTCTTTCTTCATGTGTCCTTTCTTATGACAATACTAATGGCATTCGATATCACTCTTCCTTGATTTACTTCTACTCTTATTCCGTTGACCATTCTTTTCCTTGTTCTTGCTCCTGCCACGTTGCTGATCTTTCCTTGGTAAGAATCATGAACATTATATGCATCTCCACTCTGAGTGCCAACCATATATTTTCTATGAATCTCCTCACTCAAGAATGCTCCACATATGTCATCATAGATGAGTTTACCACCAGGTGCACTATTGCTAATAGTTGTGCAAAATGTATCCCATGATGATGGCAAGGTGCATAATAGCAATACTGCTTTCATTTCATTATACATATCCATTTTTTGAGCTTGTAACTAGGAGAATATAGCATCAAACTCATTTAGACGAGCAACAACACTATCTGTGTCCTTCATATGAAGGTCATACAATTTTCTCATCAGATATACTTTATTTGATGCCATCTCTTTTTCATATGTATTGCATAACTTCTTCCAAAGTTCCTCTGCACTTTCACAATCTAACACTGTAAAATAAACATTATCTGCTAGGTGCAAGAAAATGGTAGACTTGGCCATTTCATCTCACTCATCCCAATCATCTTTATCCATGTCAGCAGGCTTCTTTGAAATTCCATTTACTGGCTTCCATTTCCTTCTTTGAATTAGCACATCTTTAATCTGATGCTTCAATAGAGCAAAGGTTGTGCCATCAAATTTTTGGATCTCAAAATGGTTTTTGCCCTATAAGTTATAGCTCCTCCTCGGAACACTGGCACTAGACCCTGATCCACCAGAAGTGCCTGAGATCTCTAATGCCATGATGGTGGAGAACTAAATGGAATGATAGTGGAGCTAGAAGAGTCCAAACACCAACAAATAAGTGTGTCAAGGAGTAAATCAACCACTGTATGACTTCTTAGGTCTTACAAATGTGATCGAACTTACAATCTGTGACTGACTAGGTCACTATATGTTTTATTAAAGAACATATGCAAAGAAGTGTTCAATGGCCATTTGGCCTTTCACATGGACACTAACAGTAATAGGCATCATCTATCGTGACATATTGAAATCCATGATAGACAATAGATGACAGACAATGTCTATCATGACAGACACCCATCTATCATGGCAGACAAGATCCCATGATACACACCATCTATCACGACAGACACCCGTCTATCATGATAGACACCCATCTATCGTGACAGAAACTTGTCTATTGAGACAAACAAAAGGCCATGACAAATGACATATAGCATCTATCACAACAGACACCCATCTATCATGATAGATAGGTCTATCGTGATAGACACCCATCTATCATGATAGACAAGCACCCATGATAAAGATAGTCTATCGCGATCGACACCCATATATTGTTATAGACAAGTCTATTACAATAGGCATTGTCTATCATGATAGAAAGATAATTTTGGCAAAAATTAAGGTTGTAATGTTTGAAAATTGGGATTAAATTTTAGCATTTTTGAAGCTCTTTTACCTACACAAGTGTGGATGCTTTCTGAACTGACATAACTTTCTCGTCCAAAATTTGTTTTTTGAGCTCTAGAGTTCCTCAAAAGCTTGTTTTGAATCCCACGTGACCTCAATTGTTTTTCTTAAAAATAATGTGTTGATTTTTAGATAGGATAATTTGAGGTTGACCTTTCGGTGGGATTAGGAAGCCAAGGGAGCTCTAGAGGGCTTTTTAGCAATACATTGGGCGAAAGGGTCTTTAAAAAATGTCTGAATCAAAATTTTCTATCAAATAAATTAAAGATAAATTTTGAGCTAAACTTGGAACTTTTACAGGTCCATTAAGAGCCATTCAAGGGTGTCCAAAGCAAGGTGCAAGTGTGTGCAAGCTTGGGAACATGCATCCTAGGCATACAAGTGCAAACAAGGAGAAACAACTCGAGGTTGGAAGCATTCTTAACCCCCTCGGTCAATTTTTAGCTCAGGCTAAGCATGGCTAGTGGTATTAACTAATTAAGATGATGTTAAGCACTACATAAGTACAAGAAACCCTTTACTCAAGTGCAAGCATAGCTAGAATATTGTTGTAGAAAACCCTACGGGAAAAGAATATAAGATGCTTGACAAAAACTTCAAGTGCAATAAAAACTCAAGTATTCCTTATGACATAAACTAGTGGGCAAGAAGTGAAAATCCAAGTACAAATAAAGAATAATTAATTGATACAAAAAGGACATTGTAACACGATTGTACTTGGGAAATCGGGGATACTCGATCAGGCTTATGACCCTTAGATCAGGTAGACATCTATGTCAGGATACACAAAGCACTAAATCTTTTGAGGCTAGGGTCAACCGTATAGTTAGGCCATGGGCTCAACAACTCAGTGATTATCCCTACGTGTTGAGTTCACAGACAAGTGACTCAAAGATGTTATATAGCATGGAGAGGCCAACAGGTAGTTATGATGTTGCATACCTAGAGAAGCTAGAAGGGCCATATAAGACTCAATTGAAGTACATTAGGACCAACTAATAAGGTGCTCACATCTATGAGGATGGTTTGAGAATGTGAATTGTCCAACTTAGGAATCCAAATCACCCAGTTGGACTTGAACACCCAGTGGTCAAGTTTGAAGAAGGCTCATACATTGATAAAGAGGGAAACATGTATGTGGTCACAAGCTTGCTCAATAGGACTGATGATTCTAGAATTATCATTCTTGAGATGGAAATGGAAGACCTAGGACAAGGAACCCTAAGAGGAGAGCCTAGGACCCCTAGAGGCAAAGCATTCTTAACTAGAGTGATTACCCCAGAGTGGATTCCCCAAGATAATAAGAGCATAGAGTTATTCTTGAACAGAGAAACAAACGTGGCATTCTAGAGGTATAAACATGGACAGCAAAATGAAGTTGTTACAGTCACCATATATGAATTTAGATCCTCATACACCAGGAAACATGGTCTACTTAGAAAACACCTCAAAGAGAGTGTTTGTGGTGATGGAGCATGGTCTGCATGCCTACACTTGGAAGGGTGAACTTATCTTTCCCCAACCAAGATCAAATGTCTCTTTTGACCACCAAGGAGTTGGACGATCTCAAGCTCATGGAACTCAGAGGGGCAAGAGTAGAGACAAACTTGAAGTAAGTTTTGCACTTGGAAGAGAAAGAACTGGAGCAGAAATTTGTAGAATGGATAATGAGAGGCATAGAGGCCCAAGACTTTAAAGAGGCATGGATGAGTTTCCCTTGCAAAGGCCTAGAGAACATCCTAGGATCTTGAGGTCTACACATTTGGTTAAGTCCATGAAGAACTGCTTCAATAGCACAAGAGACCCATACAACCACATAGTAGAGTTTAGGCAAGTTTTGAGAGTTGAACAAGTGGAAACCTTGTTCACTCAATACGATTCTTTTGGCCTAACACTCAAACAACATTGCCTTGACTTGGTTTCAACCACTTCACTAGAGGAGATTCAGAAACATTGACCAACTATTGGAAGCCTTCATCACCGAATTTTCTAAGAGTGGCATCAGGCATAACACCTCATCTCTAATACATAGTTTCAAAAAAACACCTCAAGAAACAGTTCAACTTGCAGGAAGATAGTATAGACAATACTTAGAGAGATGCCTTGTTTCAAAGTTACCCATGCCAGCCAAACAAGTGGCTTTATTACTAGATGGATTGTTATGTACCAAATTGAGGTCTTATGTGTACTTCAAGGACCCTATATCCATAGAACAGTATGTACGCATGTGCATAGACATTGAGGATAATCTGGGTGATGAATTAGAGCTTTCAAAAATCTATAAATTTTTAGATAGATTTACTAGCCTCACCTCCAAACCATCTACATCTATTGAGGAACTTGTAGAGAAGGTAGCCCAGAAGTTAGGTGTCTCTAACAAGCAGACACCCAGATTTGTCTCATTGAAACGATGCTACAACTCTGGGGAAGCCACATGCCAATCATGGATCAATCCCAAGAAAACCCTAACAGCCAATACTACATAATAGAAAAGAGTTATACTAACCACACCACACAAGATTGCCCATAGAACAAGCAAGTGGTTAGACAACACTATCCTTAGCCTTATCAACAACAAGGAAGAAACCCAAACCAGTATCCACCACAACAGTACTTTAGGCCTCAACAAACCTACCAGAAACCCTATCAAGCTCAACAAAGGCCTCAACCAGTGTTAGTTCAACAACCTCCTCCTCCAGCCAATGTGATCCTAGTGAAGTATGTTGCTAGTGAAGAAAATTTGAATAGAGCCTTAGTGCCAGCATCGCCATTGATCTTAGAAACAAAAATCCTAGTGAACTTAGTTGGGAACTAGAATACTCCAATATCATGTATGCAAATCCTAGCTCTAGGACCCAGCAAAGATTGATAAGAACCCCAACACCTAGAGGACCATGCTACAAATATAATGGAGATCACTTCATGTTTGATTGTCCTATACCTGCACCTATATGTCACTCTAGCACAATGGCAAGTACCAACGTGAGGAGCTTCACCTCATAAATGTCAATCCATGGAGACGTGAGGACCAGTATGAAGACCGTGAGCAAGTGATGGCACAAGTGCATGAGTGAAAGCACACAAGCATGCAAACACATACACACACACTCGCACAAAGTAAGAGCAAAGAGTGGAACAATGGAAGGACTTTGATTACAAAAGAACACTCTTACAAAGCTCAAATCTACAACAAGCTCAAATCTCTCCAGGCTTTTTTATAGTTTTTTGAGTGGTTTTGGTCCTGTCCATACCTAGTGTTTGGCCTAGTTAAAAAATAGGTTCCAGGGCTTATTTGGGGGCACAAATGGAGTCTAAAAATTATGAAAAATGGCAGGATGATAGTTCTAATACTCCTCAAGCTTGAGGACTCCTCGGCTTCAAAAAAATAGAGTTTCAAAAATAGAAAATGGTATTTACAATGGTTTTTACTGATAAAAATCACTATTTTTAGAGGGATTTCTTCTAAAAATTTGACATGTGCTTCTTGGAGCTCCCTACATGCTCCTTCTTCTTGTGTGTCCACTTCTTTGATGCACTTCCATGTTTTGTCCTTAAACATAAGCGTCAACACTCCCCCCCCTCTAGAGTCTGTCATCCCTGATAGACCCTTGTTGGAGTAGTTGTTCCATGTAGTACTTGGGAAGGTAGTGTCCTTCATGTATCAACAAGAGTGGTCCATCTGTCAGATGTAGCTTGGTTGGTTGTCTGGTTCTTCATTTTGGCACTGCTCGCCTATGCAAGTTCTAGTTCCGTTGTATGTACTTCTTCCTATGGTAGCCAGATGTCATAGTTGTGAGCTTCCAAAAAGTGTTAATTGCTCAAAAGAGGTTGTCAATGTGGATTTTGAGTAACTGTCAACTGTGAATTACTCCATAGGATCTAATGTTGTAGTCTGAATGTCCTCTGGATCTTCCAAACATGGCTTTCACAATGTATGTCAAGTACTTGTAACCCATAATGAAGGATGGGTAAGTGTGTTAGTGCATGGGTTGAAGAAAATATGTGCCTTGTGCATGGCCTTGTAATGTGGCCCTATGCATGCGTACTTGAGAAATGCATTGGAAGAAGTATGGTGCAAGAAATGGGGTCTTGAGCTAAGTGCTCAAGGGTATGCTGACAAAGAGGTTTCCTAGTCTATCATGGGTATGGTGTTGCCGAAGTAGGTGATCCTTACCATGGTGAAAGGTACATCGCTATTCATCTCTTCGTGTTGTACTCCAGCATGGTGATTGAACATCGACTTGTCTTCCGTTGTTGATGGATGTCCTTGTTGATGGTTCACGTCAAAGATGCCTCAGGCACACAGTCCTGTCCTTTCTCTTTTTATTCTTTTTTTCTCTTTTTTTTTGGAACAGTGTCACAAAGCAAGAAGAAAGATTTTAGCATCAATAAAATATGTTACATATGTCAAGTGTATCACATGTGCCTGGGAGTTCTCAATCGTGTCTATGCACGGCCGTGTAATGTGGCCCTATATTAATGCATACTTTGGAAATGCATGACCTGAATGGTGCAAAAGACAAGGTTATGCCAAAGGCACATGGTTGTTGCATGCTAGGCTTTCAATGTTCTTGGTGGACGTTGATGCAACTTTTGTTGGAGGTAGCCAGTGCATCTTGAATTGATGTGATCAGTCGATGGTGAAATGACAACTGACCATGCCTCTATTTAGGGACCCATTTTAAAATAGTAGTTGGCCTTATAGAGATCACCTCTTGCCTCCTCCTCTTTGGGTGGTTGCTAAAAATATGTGTCCAGCGTGGTTGGCTCTTCAATTTTGTGGAAGTTACTGGTACTTTTGGCTTCCAAACCCATATGCTTGATGATTGTCTTCTTACTTTTGCCAAAGGGTTGAGTTTATCTTCTTTTGTTCTTTGTTCTCGGTTCTTACCCTTTTATTTCCTTGGCTTCTTTGTTGAGATGTTTTGCATGGTGGAGAGCATAGGCCTTTGTGCATGTAAGAGTGCTTTTGGAACCCAAATTTGTTGAGTTGCAACTAATTTTTTTGGTACCCAATTTTGTCGGAGATCTTTGGGTTGAGGTGGTCCTTGTTGCTTGTTTCTTGTCTTCGCATGGTTGGCTTGCTTGAGTGGGAATTGTGTTGGCAAGGCTGGTGGTTGCTCTCCTTTTCATACCTAGATCTGCTTCATGCCCGTAACTACTTTCTTCTTGACATCTCTTTGTGTATTTGATATAGCCATTGTCCTATACTGTTTTGCTTGCCTTTTTGGTTGAGTTGTGGTTGCGGCATTAGTCCTTGCATGAGAGGAGGAGTCCGCTTGTCTTTGAACTAGTTCTTCCATGATTGAGTTCTTCTGGAATAGAGAGCTTTTGACACATACAACATATTTTTTGCTAAGATTAGTCCGAGAAGAACTAAGAGAATGTGTGACACCTAGATTTGTGAGCATGTAATTCTCTAATTCCAATGTGATGCATTGCTCCTGTATCCAAACTTGAAGAAGTTGACTTCTTAGGTTCAAGTTGACTGCATGGTCGTAAATCCAATCTTGACCCAAGACAAGTGGCTTTGTAAGGTCCTCATCATGGCACACTAGCATTTTGACTTTCATTCAAGAAGTGCGTACCTCTATCACTTACTAACTCTATTGGTAACCCATATCTGGTGAACACGTTCTCAAATAAGAACTTAGCTGTCATTTGGGCATCGTTCTTTGTTGTGGTTTTTACTTCTACCCACTTGGGGAGGTAATCGGTGGCTACAATAATGTATTTTGCATGGGAGTTTCTAGCTGGGGGGTTAATAGGACCAACAAAGTCTATTCCCCACTTTGAGAATGCATGTTCTCCCATCATTGGTCTCAATGGCATCTCATCTTTTCTTATCAGATATTGTGCACGTTGGCATGTGTCATATTTCTTCACATAAGTATGTGCATCCATATGAAGAATGGGCCACCAAAGTCCTAAGAATAGAATGGCCTTGATTACTCCATCAGGCCCAAAGTGTCCATCTGCTGCACTGCTATATGCAGTTTCTAAGATTTTCAAGTAATCTGATTCATGAATGCAAAATCTTAAGTACCCATCTTTTCCTCTTCGGTATAGGTTTTCTCCCACTAAGGCATAGTCCTTAGCCTCTTGCTCCATTCTTCTTCTTCTTGCTAGACTAACCTCATTCGGTAGTGTTCCTGAATTCTACCAATGGAGCACTCCAATCTGGAATTAATGACACGTGATACAGAGTTGCATGCTCCACTGGGGGGTCTCTCTTGGCACACTGGACAATTCTTAATCCACTCATGTATTTCTTTGTCCATGCTAAGCCAATACACTCCTAGATGTTTTAGATTCTGCAATGTTCACTGATTAGAATAGTGATTTCCTAGCAATCCTTCATGGGCTTGTTGCAACCAACTATTATGTTCATCATCTTCGACACAACAAGCTAATACACCCTTTGTACCTTGTTTGTACATGCTTCCTGCTAATATTTGATATTTTTGCGGGGTTTTCATGTTCTTGTTCGCAGGTCCGAAGGTTAGGACAGGTACCAACTTATTTGCCCACTTAGAAACAACTTCTAAATTGAACAGATAAGCATCGGGCAATTCGTCAGACACTCCTTGCGGTGGCTCTCCTGAAGTGATGCGAGAAAGATGGTCCGCCCTAAGGTGGGTCCTACGTTTCTTGACAGCAACTTCAAAGTTATATTCCATTAGTAAAAGGAACAATCTTGCTAAGCGACCTGTATTGCAAGGTTTATTGACGAAATATAGTAAAGCTTGATGATTAGTGAAAAATTTGAACTTGTTGGCCAATAGATAGTGTCTAAACTTCTTCACAATATAAACCATGCCTAAACCTTCTGGCTTAGTTGTGGTATAGTTGCATTCAGCAGCATTCAGTTGCTTGCTAGCATATGCTATTGGCAAATCTAAATTTCCTTCACATGTTGGTTGTAACAGCACACATCCTATTGCATAATTGGATGCATCCACGTGGACATGGAAGGGCTTATTCCAATTAGGAGTGGTTAGTATTGGTGTTGTGCACAAGCGTCTCTTTAGCTCATTGAAGGAATTCTCGCATTCGTCAGTCCACTCAAAATTTGTCAAGAGGCCATAAAGAGGTTTGGCTATGATTGCATACATGTGGATAAACCTACGGTAGTATCCACAATGGCCCATAAAGGCTTGTACCTCTTTAATGTTCCTCGGCCTTGGCAACTCTGCGATGGCTCTAACTTTGTCCTCATCTGTTGATATTCCATTCTTAGAAGCAATGTGAGCTAAGATTTTACCTTGTCGTACCATGAATACACACTTTCGGTTCAAACAGACTCGATATTCTCTACACTTGTTGAAGATCTGTCTGAGCTCAGGGATGTGGTATCTTCTCTCTTGGGAATGAGCGCATAAATCATCCACATATACTTCTAAGCTCTTTCGCAAGAATTCTTTGAAGACATGACACATGAGCCTCTGGAATGTTGCAGGTGCATCGGTGAGACCAAATGGCATCACATGGAATGCAAAGATTCCCCATTCTGTGGCAAACACCATTTTGTGTTGATCTTCAAGGCGACAATGGCTACTTGGTTGTAACCTGAAAATCCATCAAGGAAGCTATAAACTTCCTTGCCTGCAACACGCTCCAATAGATGCTCAGTGATTGGAAGCGGATAGCTGTCTCTTATTGTAGCAGCATTAACTTTTTTAAGGTTAATACACACACGCAATTTTCCATTCTTCTTGGGCACCACTACAATGGGGGACACCCATTCAATATGCTCAATCTCATAGATAAATCCAGCTTCAATCAACCTGTTGATTTCTTCTTTTATTTTAGTTGCATAAGTGTCATTATATGTGTAGGGCTTTTGTTTGGTGGGTTTGGCATCAGCAGTCATGGGGATCATATGAGAGCAAATTTTTGGATCTACTCCCTTCAAATCTCTATGGTGCCATGCAAACACGTCTCTATATTCCCTTAATAGAGCTACAAGCTCTACTTCTTCTTTTGCACTTAGGTCATCTCCTATGTATGTACATCTCTCTTTGTTCTCCTCAATGGTTACAACAATTTTTTTGGTTTTCTCTTACCGCTCAGTCGACGATACGATATCGTGACCAACACAATACAATACCACCGCGGTGACTGCGATCGTGATACCAACACTTGACGATACAATACCAGAATGGTATTGCGATACCTCAAGTGGGTATGCACGACACGATACCTCAACAACTGTCATGATACACGGGAGTTCTATTATCGCGATACGAAAAACTCAATCGAACATGATACTTGGAGTTTTCGACACCAAAATTCAAAAACTTTTGCAATTATTTGTACCTTATGTTTTCCTTGTCACTCCTATGTGCATGTAGATTCAAAGTCACCCTTCAAAGTCACGATACGACACTCATGATACCAGACGCAGGTCTTATCACTTCGTGATACTACCACTCAGATTTTCAATGTTTTAACAGCACGAATCTCTGTATTTCATCCACGCTTAAGCTCTGAGCTCTCTCTAAACTCCTCGTACAGCCAAGAATGAAGAAGAAGAGGCAAAAATAGGGGATGTACAGTCAAAAAAGCAAAAAAAACAGAGAAGGTGAAGATGGGAGGAGATGGTGGTGATGATGATGATGGAGATGAAGAAAAACTCAACTGAACTGAAAATGGTGATTTTTTTTTTACTTCCAATGTTGCTACTCTACGTCATACCGTCACACGCTCGTCGTCCAAGCTCTCTCCCAGGCAACAACGCCAAATTTGGTGTCATTCTAGCACAATGGCAAGTACCAACATGAGGAGCTTCACCTCATAAATTTCAATCCGTGGAGACGTGAGGACCGGTATGAAGACCATGAGCAAGTGATGGCACAAGTGCATGAGTGAAAGCACACAAGCATGCACACACATACACACACGCGCACAAAGTAAGACCAAAGAGTGGAACAATGGAAGGACTTCGATTACAAAAGAACTCTCTTACAAAGCTCAAATCTACAACAAGCTAACCTCAAAAATGAGCTCTCCAGCCCTTTTTATAGTTTTTTGAGTGGTTTTGGCCCTGTCCAGACCTAGTGTCTGGCCTAGTTAAAAAATAGGTTCCAGGGCTTATTTGGGGGCTCAAACGGAGTCTACAAATTATGAAAATTGTCAAGATGATAGTTCTAATACTCAAGCTCGAGGACTCCTCGGCTTGAACAAAAATGGAGTTGCAAAAATGAAAAATGGTATTTACAATGGTTTTTAGTGATAAAAATCGCTATTTTTATAGGGATTTCTTCTGAAAATTTGACATGTGCTTCTTGGAGCTCCCTACATGTTCCTTCTTCTTGTGTGTCCACTTCTTTGATGCACTTCCATGCTTTGTCCTTAACCTTAAGTGTCAACACTATACAACCCCAATCAGTGATAATTCAAGGTTTTTGTCCTGATTGTGGGAAGGAGCACGTTTTACAAGATTTTCCTAAGAACCCAAACAATGTACCAAAGATCACTCCTACTAATGTCATTGGGTCAATAATAGATTCTAATGGAAGTGTGACTTCCATTGCCCCAGTGCAAGTAGTCACTAGAGCTCAGACATTACAGCGGAACCAAGGCTTAGGTCAGGAAAAGAGTTCTGAGGTTAGTGAGACCAAGAGTCTAACTGAGAAAAGGAAAAGAGTTGGGAAAAATGTTCATGAGAGAATGAAAAGGATGGTTGAAGAAGATAAGCAAGCTTAAGGAAAGCTTAAGAGAAAAGAAAGCCAAGATAATCAAAATCGCATCTCAAAGCACTCACAAAATTCACCATTCCCATCCATCCTAAACCTTCCCATTAATTCACCACCACCTATAGTAGGATCACTCTTACCAGATCCTACCCCTAAGGACTTAGACATGACGCTTAAAGCATATCAGGCCACAATCCAAGAAGGGTCAAATGTGATAGAACATGAAAAATGTTACCTTAGAGCTGGCCTAGAAATTGAAAGAACAAAGCTTTGTGCAAAGATGGTAGAATTGGCTCAAACTATGTTTGAGGTCATACGTCTCTTCAACTACACAACCTCAGCCAAAACATAGTTACACTTCGATAGATTATTAGAAATATTGGAAAAGATGATAGCTGAGTTGAGAAAGCAAGCTACATCATAAGTGACTAACATTAGAAGTGAAAGGATAAGCCTTCCTCCTAAGGATGCTTACGTTCCCAACTCCACCGAGTCAAGAATCTTTGCTTCTGTAAATCAATACTCACAAGAATTTCTAAGAGAGATTCAAGAAGAGAAATGGGCTAAAGAAAGTGAAAATCTTCCTCCCATTGAAATTTTGGATGACCTACATGATCAATTCCCATAAGATATTCCTTCTATCCATGGAGAACAAGAGGATACCTAGTCTAGTGAATGGTTAGACTTCGAGTCTAATTCCTTACAAGAATTTCCTCATTTCACAGGTCCATGGCAAGCAAAGTCTACCTGCATGAGAGCACCCACTATCATGGTAAGGAACAATGACTCAATCTTACCTAAAAATACTATAGTGAAGAAAACTAAAGTGCAATGTCATCTCATTTTAGAAGATCTACTCAAAGTAAAGTCAAAATTGTGGAAACACTTAGCAAAACAAGTGCCTAAAGTAGCAAAAACCCATTGCTAGGTAGGATCACGTCAAATAGTGCCAAAAATACCCTTGGATAAGATAGGAGACATGAGCAAAGGAGAAGAAGGAAACACCTATCTCCCTATCACTCATCAGGGTTACACAACCAAGGCTATTTTGGACTCAAGCATAGGATTTGCAAATGCTACCACTTCCCTATGGAAGCATTGGGGAAAGCCAACACTTAGGCCAACAAGAATGAAATTATAGATGGCCGATGGTCACATGGAGAGACCCTTAGGACTACTAGAAGGGATAACTCTCACTACTTGCAGTATAAAGTTTGAGCATACTTTTGCCATATGTGACTTTAGCAAAAGCTAGGCCTATGAGATGATTTTGGGAAGGCCATTCATGAGACAGTTGCAAGTAGTACAAGATTGGGGAGCCAAATCCTTGTATTTGCAACATTTAGGTGTTACAACTAAAGTAAATCTCAAAGACTACTCTCATAGAGACGTGCCCCCTATGTAGTGGAATCCCATCCATAGAACCACAAATGATACAAATTCAATGCGTTCCATAGGATCAGGATCCTAGGATGCATAAAGATACTCACTTATGGATGTGAAAAATTACAGTAGGAGAAGAGAAAAGAGAAAACACTAGAGAGATAGGTGCGAAGGAAACTTTTAGATCAATTAGAGACCCAGCCTATGCATCTGTAGTATTTCCAAGATGAAGAGTTTGATCCTCATGGTTGGGTAGAAATCCTAGCCATAATGAACGTAGCTATCAATGAAGAACAATGGACACCCCACTGTGATGAAGATGGCTATGACATTCTAGTTTTCACTATAGAACCAATCATGTGTTGTTCAACTATCGAAGAGTGGTAGGTGTGAAGGAAACTTTTAGATCAATTTGAGACCCAGCCTATGCATCTGTAGTATTTCCAAGATGAAGAGTTTGACCCTCAAGGTTGGGTAGAAATCCTGGCCACAATGAATGTAGTTATCAATGAAGAACAATGGACACCCCACTGTGATGAAGATGGCTATGACATTCTAGTTTTCACCATAGAACCAATCATGTGTGATTCAACTATTGAAGAGTGCAAGCCTAGTATGAACAAACTTGAACATGCAAGTGACTCGGATTTAGAATCAATTATTATGGATCTTTTTTGTGCATCAAAAGAGGAATACCTCTATGTAGTAGAAGCTCACCCTCAAGGATGAGAAGATCTTACAAATGATGTGAGGTTAACCACATAGATAACCATCAAGAGTGAAGGCAAGAAAAGAAAGAAGAGAGAACTCCCACCAGAAGAGGAAGAATATTTATTTGAGTTTCCTAAAAAATTTAAGAAATATGAGGTAGAGGATAGGAAATTCATGGTTAAAATTCCTAAATGAGAAGCACTCTTAAGAGTGGCCTATGATAACAAAGAGACAAATAAAAAAATTAATGTGACCATAGAAGAAGGTGAAGAATGATGCATGTACATAGGACACGACCTAACTGAAGAAGAGGAAAAGGAGTTGATTGATTTATTAAGAGGAATATAGAGATGTGTTCGCATGGAGTTATAAAAGGAGTAGAATTTGACGTATGCTCACATGCAATTCCCATGACCTTAGAACACAAACCCTCCAAGTAGAAGCCATACTCATATAACAACAATTATGCCACCAAGGTCAAGGAAGAGATAGATTGATTTGTAGAAGCCAGATTTATCTATGAAATTGATCACATTGAATGGGTGTCACCCATTGTAGTGGATCCCAAAAAGAATGGCAAGTTATGTGTATCCATTAACTTGAAGAAGGTTAATGCAGCCACTATTATAGATAGTTATCTGCTTCCTATCACTGAGCATCTATTAGAAAGAGTAGCACGAAAAGAAGTATACAACTTTTCTGATTGGTTCTCTGGCTACAATCAAGTGGCCATAGCCCCAGAAGACCAACATAACATAGCTTTTGCCCCAAAATGGGGCATATTTGCATTTTGGGCAATTCCATTTGGGCTCACCAATGCGCCAGCTACCTTCCAAAGGCTAATGTGTCATGTATGTAAAGAGTTCTTGCACAAAAACTTGGAAGTCTATGTTGATCATCTATGTGCTCATTCCAACATTACACAAACACATAAACCTGATTTGTGATAAATCTTTGACAACTATAGAGAATATCATGCCTACTTGAACCCAAAAAAGTGTGTTTTTATGATTAAGCAAGGCAAGATTCTAGGACACATAGTCTCAAAGAATAGAATTCCCATGGAGGAGGATAAAGTTAGAGCTATTGTAGAGCTACCTAGGCCAAAGAATGTCAAGGAAGTACAAGCTTTCATGGGGCATTGTGGCTATTATCGACGTTTCATTCATATGTATGCAATCATTGCAAAGTCTCTGTACAACCTTTTAACTAATTTTGAGTGGACAAAGGAATGCAAAAACTCCTTTAATGAGCTTAAGTGATGATTGTGTTCAGCACCAATCTTGACTACACTAGATTGGAACAAGCCATTCTATGTTCATGTGGATGCATCCAATTACGATATTGGGTGTGTTAGGGTGTGTACTAGCACAACCTATTGGCGAAGGTAATGTAGATCTTCCCATTGCTTATGTCAGTAGACAATTGAATGCAGCTAAACAAAGTTATACCACTATCAAAAGATAAGGATTAGGCATGGTCTATGTGGTTAAGAAGTTTAAACATTATTTGTTTGCAAATAAGTGTAAATTTTTTTACAAACCATCAAGAACTACTATATCTAGTGAACAAACCTTGCCATACAGGCAAATTAGTAAGATGGTTCCTCTTACTAATGGAATTTGACTTTGAAGTTGTGGTTAGGAAAGGCAGGACTCACTTGAGACCAGATAACCTTTCTAGATTAGCTTCAGGAGAGTCCCCTCAAGGAGTATCAGATGAACTTCCTAATGCTTACTTGTTCAATTTGGAAGAAGTACCTGACTAGGCCAAAACTATAGTGCCTATTCTCACCTTGGGACCTAAACATCTTATACAGAGAGCCAAAGATAAAGAAGTAGTGAGGTCTCAAAAATACCACATGTTGGCAGGTAGTGTGTATAAGCATACCAATCAAGGCATACTAGCTTGCTATGTAGATGAACATGAGCAGGTGAAGTGGTTGCAAATAGCACATGTAGGTGCACTACAACAACACCACTCTAAACATCGAACTGTACAGGCTCTACAAAGATTAGGAATATACTGGCCAACCATGGAAGCACATGTCCATAGGGTATGCAAGGAAAGCCCAATCTGTAGTATTAAATTGTGAATGGAACATGCCACTCTATATCAAGTGTCTTTAGTGCCAGACTGGAGTGAATCTTTAGTAGCTTTTTTTTAGGACAAAAAATTTCCCTCAAGAGATGACATTGGCTAGACAAAAGAGCTTAGAATAGGAAGCACTAGACTACACACTCGTTGGAGATAACTTATACAAGCATGCAAGAGATGGATACCTAAGACTATGTGTCCATGAGAGTGAATAACTTAAGATCTTAGAAACTACTCACCTGAGTGTGGCAGGAAGACATTTTGGACCAGAGTTTGTGATCAAGGCAATTATATTTGTAGGTCTTTGATGGCCAACCCTTCACATGGGTGTACATACCTATGTGAAGCGGTGTGATATATGTTAGCAAACTCAGTACCCAATACGGAAGGATGAGATGCCACTGAAACCCATGATGGATAGACGTGCATTCTCTAAGTGGAGAATAGACTTTGTTGGTCTTAGTACTCCCCCAATTAAGGGTTCACATGTTGAATACATTATCATTGCCGCATATTATTTAACCAAATGCGTAGAGGTGAAAGCCACCAAGAAGAATGATGCACAAACCACTGCCAAGTTCTTGTCTGAGAATGTATTTGCAAGATATGGTTTGCCAATAGAATTGGTTAGTGATTGCAACACTCACTTCTTGAATGAGTTCATCAAATAATTGTTGCAAGAATTCATGGTTATTCACAAGAAGTAAGCTCCATATCACCCACAGGCCAATGGTGAGGGTGAAAGCACAAATAAGATACTTTGCATTGTTCTGACTAAATTGGCAAATAACAAGCACTCTAATTGGGACAAATAGCTACATCATGTTGTTTCGGCATATCAACTCGCCTATAAAAGAGTGCTCCAAGTCACACCCTTTCATATGGTATTTGGCATGTGCTCAAATCTGAATATTTCTAGAACCTTGCACATAGGTGTCTCATCACCTCTTTTGAGCTACAATCTCGGCCATATTTTGTTATTTTGGTGGACTACAACATAGATATTAAAAGGTTATAGGCAAAACACCATCATTTGCCACACAATTCTAGCCAAAAGATTTACCTACTTTTGCACATAAGGGAATAATTTTTTAACCAACTTGGAAAAAAAATCTATTAGAGACATATCCAAGGATGCTATGAACATGGAACAACATGCCACTCCATATCATTTACAATCCATGTTACGGACGAGTCCCCAGGCATAGAACATGGAAAGCATTCACCATCAAGGTACAAAACACTGCATGTTGTGTTGAATGGGTAAACTATCCATACTTAGCACCACCACAAAGACCACCCTTGATATCATACATGATGGCCACAATACACCATTGGATACCTCTTCTCAAGCCCATGCCAAATGTGGTATCTCAAATGATGTTAAAGATTTTTTGCATTATGCAAATTGTATTCAAAACATTCAAGAATGCCAAGGCACCACACATCTCAGCCCTAGGATTTGTCGATTGCAACAATGATCTAATCTATGAAATGAGTACTACTCCAAGTATCATTGTTGTCTATGTCTGGCACATGAGAATAAGGTACCTCCCAGTTTGTTATAAACAAAACTTTGAAGACATGTTTGCAATAGGTTTCTCAGAGTACCATTTTGAGGTGTTCCTATCAAAATCCACTCATCTTCTTCAATTGTTTGCATGTGAGCAAGCAATGTACTTAAAATTCTACAAAACACCCCATCCTGAGATCCTGGGTGACATTGATTGAGAACGTCTACAATTTGATCTAGGGGACTCCAATTATAGGCACATCATCTAGCAACGCAGGTCATACATAACTACATTGATCGTCCCACCCAACAGAGGTCTATCAGGGATGACATATGCTAGAGAGGGGGGAGTGTTAGAAGTGTCAAAGGAAAAGAAGGCCAAAGAAAGGAGTTAGAAGGAACAACAAGATAGAACCATCATTCAGATCAGGCAAAGAATAGGCCTAATCAAATTTTCATAAATCATTTTTAATCAATAGCGATTTTTATCACTACACCAACATTGTAAACATCATTTTTTATAGTTCTAGCTCCATTTTGTTCAAGCCAAGGAATATTCAAGCTTGAGGAGTATCAAAAGGATCTACGTATCAATTTTCATAATTTTTGGACTCCATTTGAGCCCTCAAATAAGCCCTTGAACCTAATTTTGACTAGGCCAAACACTAAGTTTGACAGGCTGGAAGCTAGTGAAAAAGTATAAAAAGAGCTAGAGAGCTCATTTTTTAGGTTGGCTTGATAGATATTGAAGATTTTGTAATAGATTTCTTTTGTAATTGAAAGAATTCCATTGTTCCTCTCTTTGTGTTTGCCTTGTGTGCACGTGTGTGTGTGTATGTGTGTACATGCTTGTGTGCTTCTCACTCACTCACTTGTGCACTTCACTTGCTCATGGTCATCATACCACCCTCATGTCTCTATTGATTGACAATTATGAGGTGAACCTCCTCATGTTGGCGCTTGCCATTGTGCTAGAGTGACAATGGTGGAAAAGCAGACAAAGAAGTATATTCAAACATTAAGATTTGATAGAGGAGGTGAATACTATCAAATGAGTTCAGTACCTTTCTAAAAAGTCATGGAATTTGATGACATTTTTCATAGATACACACCACAACAGAATGGCATTGCTAAATGCAAAAAATAGGCATATTGCAGAAGCCTTGATGGTGGAGAAGAATATGCCTCATTGTTATTAGGCAGAAGTTGTGCACACTACTGTATACATCATGAACAAAACTCTTATTGCTATAATATATCATGTTACATGTGAAGAGAACTTTATAGGTAAATCGAGATGAGTTGAGGATGAATCTTGATCCAAAAGCAAAAAAAATGTATCTTCATTGGGTACTCCCTTGAGAAAAAGGGATATAAATGTTGTGACCCAGTCACATAACAGGTGAAGGTAAGCAGAGATGTGGTGTTTGATGAAATGTTAAGATTCTATGCAGATGCCAAAGGAGGACTTAATCTTGACTCAAATGACAAAGGAACTGCTGAAAAATCAAGTGCAGAATCTCAAGTTTTGAGTGGACATGATGTGACACCAAACAATAGTTCGAACTCAAATCCATGGAGTGGAAGATTGTGCGGAAATTTGAATCCAACAAGTTCATCAACCACATCAAAGAAAGGTAAAGAAAAGCTTTCTACTGGTAGTAAAACATCTACAACTTTTGAAAAAAATGGAGATTCAAGCGGTTCATGAAAGAGCCTTGATGAGGAACTTGGATTGCCCTCTATGAAGACTACCGGAGTAAGAAAGGCACATGCAGATGATACAAGGAGAAGTGACCCAGGACCAAGAAGATCTGGGAGCATGCAGAATTTTGTGCAACGATTGATGTATGATGGTTACATGGCTCGTCATTATGCCTACATGAACAAGGTAATACAAGATGTTGAACTTCTAGTTTTGAAGATGCAATCAGAAATGTAGATTGGGAGAGAGCTATGAATGAGAAGATGGTTGCATTTTATGGAAATAAAACATGGAAGCTATTTCCATTGCCATAAGGAAAGAAACCCATAGGTTGCAAGTGGGTTTACAAGGTAAAGCACAATGTTGATGGTAGCATAAGCAGGTATAACGCGGGACTAGTAGCAAAAGGATATGCACAGACATGAGGCATTGATTATGAGGAAATGTTCAGCCCTCTAGCTAAAATGTCCACCGTTAGAGCATTTGTTGCATTAGCTACAACAAAAGGATGGACTTTGCATCAGATGGATGTGAAGTATGCTTTCTTACATGGTGAGTCATAGGAAGAAGTATACATGGACCAGCCACAAGGATATAAAGATTCAAAGCACCCAGAATATGTTTGCAGGTTGCAAAAGGCTTTGTATGGGCTTAAATATGCCCCTCCTGCTTAGCATGCAAGGATTGTTGACTAATTAAACACCATTGGATTTTCTATGTGTGATGTAGATCATTCATTATATGCAAGGAGGGATGATTATGGCATCACAATTGTGTCTATTTATGTTGGTGACTTGATTTTAGGAGGCGATAATGAAGAAAGCATAACAGAGATAAAGAAACTCATTATGCAGGAGTTTTACAAGAAAGATCTTGGTGTGCGTTGCTATTTTTTGGGCATTGAGTTTATACATATAGAAAAGAAGTTGGATACTACATCCAGTGAAGCATTAGAAAATGCTACTATGTACAGAAAAATTGTGGGAAGTTTGATATATCTCACAATTACAAGGCTTGATCTAAGCTACATGGTTGGACTTGAAAGTCAATTTATGTAGGTTCCCAAGAAACTGTATTTAGATGATCTGAGGCACATTCTATGTTATGTGAGTGATACTTTGGATTATGCAATGTTTTATGATGTTGGTGTAGATTTTCAGGTTCATGGATACACCAATGCACATTGGGTTGGTAATATTCTAGATAGGATATCTACTAGTGGCTTTCTATTCTCAATTGGGAGTGCAACTATTACATGGAGCAGAAACAAGCAACCCATTGTTGCTTTGTCGAGTACAGAGCCCCAGTATAGAGGTGCTGCAATGGCAACATGTGAAGCATCATGGTTAGAGATGCTACTTGCATATTTAAGTGTGAAGGTGCAAAAGCCGATCATCATCTATTGTGCTAATCTTAGCAACATTCAATTAGCATGAAATCCTATTTTTCATGCTAGAACAAAGCATATCAAGGTACATTATCACTTCATCAGAGAGAGAGAGAGAGAATATATTAGCATGTGATATTGATCTTGTTTATGTGAGGACAGATGAGCAGGTTGTTGATATTTTCACTAAAGCACTTGGAGCAGAGAAGTTGAAGAAGTTTTGAAAGATGCTTGGATTAGAGGGCATGACGTTGAGCTTGAGGGGGGATTGTTGAGATATCAAGCTCAACACTTGATGATGGAGGATAACACATATCACTTTTTCATTTCTATGACATGTATAGTGGTCACGCTAGTATATGTCAATGATACTTTAGTGAGTTTTACTAGGTTCATCTAACAAGAGTGATGACACACTTGTTTCTTGCCAACCCACTCATTCGTGGACATTAGGTTTTGCCTTGTGTATTTTTCTTTATATATTGCGCTAGTTGTATTTTTTTATTAGGTCTCTTTTCTTGTATATTCCTTTTTATGTAATAGAAGAAGAAGAAGATCATTCTTCCTTGCCTCAATCTGTGTGTGTTCTCCTCTTTGAGTGTGAGGGTGTCTGAGTGATCTCTCTTCTTTATCTCCTTCCACATGATAGACTCGCCTACTTGTAAGAAGGCCATTGGCATCAAATGTGTTTTTAAGTTGAAACACAAGCCTAATGGTAGTATTGATTGCCATAAGGCTATGCTTCTATCCAAAGGTTATTCCCAAGAACAAAGTAGAGATTTTGATGAAATTTTTGACCCACATGCCAAATGAAAACAATTCATAGCATTTGTGCACTTGTAGCTCACAATGGTTGCAATGTACATCAATTGGACATCACTACATGCTTGAATGGGGACTTGCATGAAGAAGTGTATGTTCTATAGACTTGTGGACTTGTGAAGAAAGGTTATGAAAGCAATGTGGGTTAAATAAGGAATTGTATGGATTAAAGCAAGCACAAGGTGCTTGTTATGAGAAGATGCATGCCTACATATTAGCACATGATTTGAAGATAGTCCAACTAAAAACACTTGTATGTAAAGCATACAAATTATGTAGTTCTTATAGTTATTTTTTATGTAGATGATATGTTTCATGATTACTTATGAGATGCATCTTCTAATTTTTAAGGTTGATTTGCATGCTTCTATTAAATTTTTATACTTGAGGCATCCACATCATTATTTAAGCATTCAATTTATGCAAGTTGATGGTGACATTGCTATGTGTCTAAAAAAATACATTGAAATCTTATTGCAATGTTTTTAGCCTTGAAGATTGTAAATCTATTGTCACTCTCATGGAAACACATTTACAATTGAGTCTTCATGATTTTTGAGATGCATTTGATGCTAATCTCTATCAAAAATCTATTGGATGCTTTATTTATGTATGCATCGGTTGGCTTGATATGCAATTTTCTGTCTCTCATATGAGCAAATCTATGCATATCCTAAGAGTTAATGCTAACAAGCGTATCTTTTGCTACTTATTTGCACCCAGCACCTTGTGGTTTTTTATTCCAAGTGGGATCAATAGCACAAATATTACATGATCTTTGTGACTTAGATTGGAATAGTTGTTATGACGCTCATGTGTCCATGAGTGGGTTTTGCTTCATTCTTGGCAGCTCATGCATATCTTGGTTGTGTAAGAAGAAAATTATCGTGGCCACTTCTAGTTGCCAATTATAGGGCTCTCTCATAGCTACTATTGAGGGTGTGTGGTTCATACCCCTTGTGGATGACTTGGATGTTGCTTAGACTCCTATCATCACCATATTTACTGATTTTCAAAGCACATTGGAAATTGTGAGGAACCTATTGTTCCATGCTTGCACTAAGCTCATTGAGTTGTTCTATCATTATGTTATCAGTTTGGTGAATTTTCTTATATAGGATAATGTTCTAAACCTTTTTAGAAAGGCTTTGCCTCATGAGATGTTTAAACCTTTTTACAAAGGCTTTGATTTGGGCTTCTGGCTTTTGTGGATTGACCTTAATAACACATTAGTTGATTGTATCAGCCCTTGGTCATGGAATTCCTTCCAAGGGGGATTTTTTAGTATATTTTGGTAGTAATGTGTGTGAACACATGTAAGACTACCAATTCACTATTCTCCCTCTTTAGTTGTTTGCTCCCCCTATATATATGCTTGTATCCTAAAGGGCTACTTATCTTTGTATATTCACTTATTCATACACTCTATGTTGTGGTTCCAAGCTTCTTCTTCTTCATTTACCATTGCTATGCTTTCCCAATCCCCTTTCAAGAGAAAGGAGATGAGGGAGAGAGCTCTCACACACTCTCACATACAAAGAGAGGAGCACACATAGATTGAGACAAGAAAGAATGATCTTCTTCTTCTTTTATTACATAAAGAGAATATACAAGAATAACCTAATACAACAAAACAACCAATACAATATATAAAGAAGAGAACATAAGGAAAAACCTAATGTCCACAAATGAGTGAGCTAGAAAGAAACAAATGTGTCATCACTCTTGATAGATGAATCTAGTAAAGCTCAATAAAGTATCCTTGACTGTTGGAACTCAAGGTCAAGTGTAAAGCATGGAAGTGCATCAAAGAAGTGGACATACAAGAAGAAGGAGCAAGTAGGGAGCTCCAAGAAGTACATGTCAAATTTTCATAAGAATCCCATACAAAAAAGAGTGATTTTCATCACTAAAAACCATTGTAAATACCATTTTCTATTTTTGTAACTCCATTTTCTATTTTTGTAACTGCATTTTCTATTTTTTTTAAGTCGAGGAGTCCTTGAGCTTGAGGACTATTAGAAGTATCATCTTACCAATTTTCATAATTTTTAGACTTCATTTGAGCCCTCAAATAAGCCCTGGAACCTAATTTCTAACTAGGTCGGACATTAGGTCTGGATAGGGCCAAAACTACTCAAAAAACTAGAAAAAGAGCTAGAGAGCTCATTTTTGAGGTTAGCTTGTTAGAGAATAGAGCTTTTGTAAGAGATTTCTAGTGCAAGAGAAGCTTTCCATTGTTCCTCTCTTTGATCTTAACTTGCGCGCGTGTGTGTATGTGTGTGCATGCTTGTGTGCTTTCACTCATGCACTTGTGCTTTCACTTGCTCATGGTCTTCATACTGGTCCTCACATCTCCATAGATTGACAAGTAAAGGAGGTGGTGCTTATGCTTGAGCTACACCAAATTTTGGCGCCGTTGCCGGGGAGAGAGCTTCGAGGACAAGCGTTGTGATGGTAAGATGGTAGATTTGCGACGTTGGAAGGTAAAAAAAAAACTATCATTTTTGGTCATTTTCTGATTTTTCTTCTTCATTTTCATCATCACCATCTCCATCCATCTTCTTCTTCATAAAAATTTCTTGTTTTTTAGTGCATTTTCACCATTTTCATATCATTTTTCATGCATTATTGTGTGAGAAGGAGCTAGGAAGTGAAAGGAGAGCAAGCCCCTGTGTTTTCTCATGATTTTCTGCACATACGGAGCTCACCATTTCTCGACGCTCAGAAATTTGAATTTCCCACCAAAAAACATGATTCTGACAAAAAATTGCAATTTTCATAATATTCAAATTTTTTCAAAAAAATACGATTCTTTAATTCCCGCCTAAAAGCTTTTTGAAAAGAACACGATTCTGGGGTCATTCTCAGAATCGCGATTCTCTAAGATTCTCAAAAACACGATTTTCAGTTGGATCAAAATTGCAATTTTCACAAATCAGGATTTTCATCCAAAATCGCGATTTTCACGACTTTGAGAAAATACGATTTTCAGTAGGCTCAAAATCGCGATTCTCACAAATCACGATTTTCAGCCAAAAACATGATTGTGATCAAACACGATTCTCTGTTGGTAATCGTGATTTTCAAAACATGATTTTCAAAAAAAAAAACCCGATTCTGAGGAAACACGATTTTCACTAAGGTACAAAATCACGACTTTCAAAACACGATTTTCAAAACACGATTTTCAAAACACGAATTTCAAAATCGGATTTTCAAAAACACGATTTTGAGGAAACACGATTTTCAATCAAAATCACGATTTTTCGGTCATTCTCAAAATCGGGATTTTCAATCCAAAAACACGATTTTCTATCAGAATCGTGTTTTTCACGATTCTCTCTCAAAATCGCATTTTTCACGATTCTCACTCAAATCGCCTTTTTTGGGATTGTTCAGAATCGCGATTTTCATCAGTGCTCAGCATCGCGATTTTCATGATTTCACAAAATCGTGATTTTTGTGGTTGCTCAACATCGTGATTTTCATGTTCTCTCAAAATCGCGATTTTCATAGGTGCTCAGCATCGCAATTTCCAAACCTCCCAAAATCGCAATTTTCACACAAAATCGTGATTTTTCCAGAAGGTCCTGTTAGCCTGTTTTGACCCCCAGGAGCCTGATTTGACATAACGTTTTCATCAAAAGTCCATTTTCTGAGCTCTATAGCTCGTTGGAAAGCTCGTTTCAAATCCTACACAGCCTCAACTATCTTTTATAAGAATAATGCATTGATTTTCAGATATAATAATTTGAAGTTGACCCTCAGGTGGGACTAGGGAACCAAGGGGACTCCAAGGGATTTTGCACCATACCAAGGGGAAATTTTGGACTCTTAACCAAAACTTATGAACCTGAGATCTGGTAGACACCTAGGCAAGGATAGACAAAGCATTAGATCTTCTCAGTCTAGTGTCAACCATATAGCTAAGTCTTGGGCACAACAACTAAGTGGTTGTCCTTACGTACTAAGCTCAAACACAAGTGACTCAGAAATGTCTTTTAGCATGGGGAAACCTGCGGGCAACTCAGGCACTACCTATTTACAAACACCAGAAGGTCCCTATGAGACACAACTAGAATATATTCGGACCAACCGATTGGGTGCTCACATATATGAGGATGGCATGAGGCGATCAGTGGTCCAACTCAAAAATCCAGATCAACCCTTTGGACTTGAACACCCAGTAGTCGAGTTCGAAGAAGGTTCATACATTGATAAGGAAGGAACCATGTATGTGGTCACCAACCTACCAGATAGGACCGATGAGTTTGGAAATATCATTCTTGAGAATGAGATAGGAGACCTAGAACAAGGAAATGTAGGACAAGGACCCCAGACTCCTAAAGGTAAGTCAGTTTTGACCAGAGTGATCACTCCAGGCTGGATCCCTCAAGACAAAAAAAGCATAGAACTATTCTTGAATAGAGAAACAGAGGAAGCCTTTTGGAGATTCAAGCCAGATCAACCTAGCCAATTGGGCATAGTCATCATCTACGAGTTCAAGGATCCAGAGACACCAGGCAAAGTTGTCTACCTGGATAACACATTAGAGAAAATGTTCTTGGTAACAGAACATGATAGACATGCATATACTTGGAAGAGTGAATTGATTTTCCCTCCACCAAGATCTAATGTTTCCCATGGCCTCCAAGGAGTAGGATCATCCCAAGCTCATGAAGCCCAGAGAGAAAGAACTAGAGAGAGACCTGAGGTAAGTTTTGCACACACTGTGGGTAGAAATAGATCAGGATTTGAAAATGAAAGACCTGAAAGAGGGAGACATCAAGCACATAGGCAACAAAGAGATGAACATAATTTTCCATTGCCTAGACCCCGAGAGCACTCAAGAACCCTTAGACCCACTCAAGTGATCAAGGCAATGAAGAATTATTTTGATGGGACAGGAGATCCTTATGATCATGTGGTCGAGTTCAAACAAGTGTTAAGAGCTAAACAGGTTAAGGATTTGTTCACCCAGTATGAGGCATTTGGTTTGACTCTTAAGGGCACTACCTTAGCTTGGTTTCAACCACTGAGTAGTCGCAACTATCGCGATACAGGTCAACTGCTAGACGAATTCATTATAGAATTTTCCAAGAGTGGTATCAAGCATAACACATCATCCTTGATCCACAGCTTCAAGCAGACACCCCAAGAAATAGTGTGACTAGCAGGTAGAAGGTTCAAATAGTACCTAGAAAGATTCCCTACTCCAGAGTTACCCGCACCAGCCAAACAGGTGGCTTTGTTTTTAGATGTCTTACTAAGCACCAAGTTAAGATCATATGTGTACTTGAAAGAGCCTATAAGCATAGAAGAGTGTGTGCGGATCTGCATTGACATAGAAGACAACTTGGGTGAGGAGTTAGGACTATCCAAACTCTATAAAGACTCTGACAGTTCTACTAGTCATACCTCTAGAGCCTCCACTGAGCTGGATGAGATAGCAGAGCAAGTTGCCAAGAAGCTAGGAGTTCAAAATAAACAAATACCAAGAGTCACCTCATTGAATCGGTGTTATACTTGCGGAGGCGACCACATGGCTAATGTATGCCCATTGCACAACCAGAACAAAAATGGGCGACGGTCATTTTGAAAGACCTCTAGGATTGCTCAAAGGGATAACTCTAACCACTTGTGGTGTAGAGTTTGAGCACACATTTGCTATATGTGACTTTGAGAAAAATAATGTTTATGAGATGATCCTAGGAAGACCCTTCCTATGACAATTGCAAATAGTATAGGATTGGGGAACCAACTCCTTGTACTTACAGCACTTAGGGGTCACCACCAAGGTCAATTTGAAGGATTACACCTTCAGAGATGTACCACCCCTACAGTGGAATCATATCCACAAAGTGAAAGAAGATTCTATCTATGTGCATTCTGGAAGTTCACGTGATCCATCCTGGTTGCATGAAGATACTCATTTGTGGATGTGCAAGGTCGCGGAGGAAGAGGAAAAATGCTTAAAGGCACGAGAAGAAGGAACTTCTCGAGGAGATAGACCAATTAAGCATCCTATACACCGATGATCTTTCCAGATGAGGAATTTGAGCCTCATGGTTGGGCAGAAATCTTAGCTACCATGGACATTGCAGTCAATGAAGAACAATGGATCTTGTGATGAGGAAGGTTATGATATTTCAGTGTTCATGTGCCAGCCCTTGTTAGAAGAATGTGACCCTAGTGATGTCATAGAAGAAGAAGAGAATGACGATGATTTAGAGTCCATTGTGATGGATAGTTGCTTTAACTCAGAGCAGCACTATCTAGAAGATGTAGGAGTGCTTACCCAAAAAGAGGAAGAACCTCTCACAAGTATAAAAACGGTAAATTCAAAGGATGGAAGTGAGAGTAATCAAAAGAAAAAAAGAAAAGAAAAGCAGTGAAACAAGAAGAGGAGGAGTCATTGTTGGAAGTACCAGAAAATTTCAAGAAATATGAAGTTGAAGACCGAAAAATTTTGGTATGAATGCCTAAGAGAGAGGCCGTCATAGGCGAATCATATGATAATAAAGAAAAGACCAAAAAGATTGTTGTGACCATTGAGGAGAACGAAGAGAGATGTACCTACATAGGAGATGACTTAAGTGCAAAAGAAGAAATGGAGCTTGTAGCTCTATTAAGGGAATATAGGGACGTGTTTGCATGGCATTATAGAGACTTGAAGGGAGTAAATTCAAGAATATGCTCTCATACGATCCCCATGACTGCTGATGCCAAGCCCACCAAACAAAAGCCCTACACATATAATGACACTTATGCAGCTAAAATAAAAGAGGAAATTGATAGGTTGATTGAAGTTGGATTTATCTATGAGATTGAGCATACTGAGTGGGTATCCCCCATTGTAGTGGTGCCCAAGAAGAATGGGAAATTGTGAGTGTGTATTAACCTTAAAAAACTTAATGCCGCTACGATTAGAGATAATTATCCGCTTCCAATCACAGAACATTTATTGGAGTGTGTTGCAAGCAAGGAAGTTTATAGCTTCCTTGATGGATTTTTTGGTTACAACCAGGTAGCCATTGCCCCATAAGATCAACACAAAACAGCATTTGCCACAGAGTGGGGAATCTTTGCATTTTGTGTGATGCCATTTGGGCTCACAAATGCACCTGCAACATTCCAGAGGCTCATGTGTTCTGTCTTCAAAGAGTTCTTGCGAAAGAGCTTAGAAGTATATGTGGATGATTTATGTGCTCATTCCCAAGAAAGAAGATACCACATCCCTGAGCTCAGACAGATCTTCAACAAATGTAGAGAATATCGAGTGTGTTTGAACCCAAAAAAGTGCATATTCATGGTTCGACAAGGTAAAATCTTAGGTCACATTGTTTCTAAGAATGGAATATCAATAGATGAGGGCAAAGTCAAAGCTATAGCGGAGTTGTTGAGGCCAAGGAATGTTAAAGAGGTACAAGCCTTTATGGGCCATTGTGGATATTACCGCAGGTTTATCCACATGTATGTGATCATAGCTAAACCTCTTTATGGTTTGTTGACAAATTTTGAGTGGAATGGTGAATGCGAGAATTCCTTCAATGAGCTGAAGAGACGTTTGTGCACGGCACCAATACTAACCACTCCCGATTGGAATAAGCCATTCCATGTCCATGTGTATGCATCCAATCACGCCATAGGATGTGTGCTAGCACAACCAACAGGTGAAGGAAATCTAGATTCGCCTATAGCATATGCTAGCAGACAGCTCACGGCAGTTGAGCGAAATTATACAACAACAGAGAGAGAAGGTTTAGGCATTGTATATGCCGTGAAGAAGTTTAGGCACTATCTATTGGCCAATAAGTTCAAGTTTTTCACTGATCATCAAGCTTTGTTATATTTGGTCAATAAACCTTGCAATATAGGATGCCTAGTAAGATGGTTCCTCTTGCTAATGGAATATGACTTTGAAGTTGTTGTTAGGAAAGGTAGAACCCACCTCAGGGCAGATCACCTTTCTTGCATCACTTTAGGAGAACCACTGCAAGGAGTGTCTGACGAACTACCTGACACTTATCTATTCAATTTAGAAGTTGTTCCTAAATGGGAAAATAAGTTGGTGCCAGTCCTAACCTTCGGACCTGCGAATAAGAATGTGAAAACAAACAAAGAGGAAATTGTAAGATCACAAAACTATCAAATATTGGCAGGAAGCATGTACAAACAAGATACGGAAGGCGTACTGGCTTGTTGTGTTGAGGACGATGAACATATCAGTTGGTTGCAACAAGCTCATGAAGGATTGCTAGGAATTCACTATTTTAAACAACGAACAGAATCTAAAACGTTTAGGAGTGTATTGGCCTAGCATGGACAAAGAAATACATGAGTGGATTAAGAATTTTCCAGTGTGCCAAGAGAGGCCCCCAGTGGAGCATGCCACCCTTTATCAATTGTCGTTAATTCCAGAATGGAGTGCTCCATTGGTAGAATTTATGCGATCTGGAACATTACCCAAAGAGGCTAGTCTAGCAAGAAGACGAAGCATGGAGCAAGAGGCTCAAGACTATGCCTTAGTAGGAGACAACCTATACCAAAGAGGCAAAGATGGCTACTTAAGACTATGCGTTCATGAATCAGACTATTTGAAAGTCCTAGAAACTGCACACAATGGTGTTGCCAGTGGACACTTTGGTCCTGATCGAGTAATCAAGACCATTCTATTCTCACGACTTTGGTGGCCCACTCTTCATATGGATGCATGTACCTATGTGAAGAAATGTGATACATGCCAACGTGCACAATATCCAATACGAAAAGATGAGATGCCTTTGAGGCCAATGATGGGAGGACGTGCATTCTCAAAGTGGGGCATAGACTTTGTAGGTCCTATTAACCCTCCAGCTAGGAACTCCCGTGCAAAATATATCATTGTAGCCACTGATTACCTTACTAAGTGGGTAGAGGTAAAAGCCACGACAAAGAATGATGCTCAAACAACGGCAAAGTTCTTATTTGAGAACGTGTTCACGAGATATGGACTACCAATAGAGTTAGTGAGTGATAGAGGCACACACTTCTTGAATGAAGTCATTGAAAATCTTCTCCAAGAATTCTTAGTGATACATAAGAAGTTTGCCCCCTATCATCCCCAAGCTCACGGACAAGCTGAGAGCACAAACAAGATCCTAGGTAATGTATTGACAAAATTGGTAAACAATAAACGCTCTGATTAGGATAAACAGATTCATCATGTTGTTTGGGCTTATCGAGTTTCCTACAAAATGGTACTCAACGCCACCCCATTTCAGATGTTCTTTGGACAGAATGTTGTGCTACCATTAGATTTCTTAATCCCAGCTTTAAAAGTAGCACAAGAGCATGAGTGGAATGGACATGAGTTGTCATCTAGGATCTTTGATTTAGAATGCTTAGGTGAGACTAGGCTACGAGCGGCAGCGGGTATCTACGCTGCAAAAAAAAAGGCAAAAGGCATACTTCGATGCACACATCAAGGATAAGGGACTAAAAGAGGGAGACCTAGTGTTAGTTTATACACTAAAGTAGCATGCCCGCAAGTTAGAAAAATGAGGATATGGATCCATGATCATTAACAGAATTTCCACTAGTGGTGCGATTCAATTGGCCACTTTAGAAGGAGACATCTTGCCAAACTACATTAGTGGATGTAGAGTCAGGTTGTATCAAGAACCTCTTACTGAGGATATGCTAATGAGACTCAACACTGCTAAGAAGCAAAAAGAAGAAGAGTTAAGGGTGAGAGAAGAAGCACAGGCAGAGGCCAGAGAGCGTATTAGGAGAAATAAGTTAAGGCGACTAGGGCTAGATGTCAACTCAAAAGCCCCAAAATATCACATGGATATGTGCCGAAAATCAGGCATAATCACTTCTCAAATCATTGACCGATGTCCCTTTGTGACCATAGAGATAGGACAAGGAAAGAGTGCACAAACTGTGAAAGCATTGATTGACTCAGGTGCAGCAACTAGTGCAATTAGACTTTCCTACTGCCAAGACTTGCAGTTGAACATCAATCCCATAGAACCTTATCTCATATGATTGGGAGGTGTGGAAACCCCTTGTTTGGGCGAGGTGGAATTTCCCATCTACCTTCAAGATGTTCCAATGAAAGTCAAAATGCTCGTGTGTCAAGATGAGGACCTTACGGAACCACTTGTCTTGGGTCAAGATTGGATTTATGACCATGCAGTCAACCTGAACCTCAGAAATCAACTTCTTCAAGTTTGGGTACATGAACAATGCATTACATTAGAATTAGAGAACTACATGCTCCCAGATCATGGCACCACACACTCTCTTAGTTCCTCTAAAACTAATCTTCACGAGCAAGATGTTGAATGTGTCAAAAGCTCTATGATCCAGTAGGACTCAATCATGGAAGGACAGTCGCAAAGGCAAGTAAACCCTCCTTTTTTTCCGAAGAGTAAAGCATCCATAGTAGTTCAACCTAAGAAGCAAGCACAACAATTCAAGACAACTGCTATAGCAAATAGAAAGACACCATTCAACAAGAAAGTAGTTCCGGGCATGAAGCAGATCTGGGTATGCAAAGGAGAGCAACCACCAGCCTTGCCACAACAATTCCCATCTCCGCAAGCCAACCAGGCCAGAAGACGAACGCAGAAGCTAGGAAAAACTCAACCACAAGGTATCCGACAAGTTTGGGTGTCTAAAAAATTAGCTGCAGCTCAACAAGGGCAATCACACATGTGGGTACCCAAGAAACTCTTAAATGCACATAGGCCTATACTCTCCACCATGCAAAAGGTCTCAATCTAGAAGCCAAGGAGAAAAAAAGGAAAGAACCGAACATAGAGACCACAAGAGGATAAACTCACCTCTCCGGCAATAGTTAGAAGACCAACAATAATGGTATGGGTATGGAAGCCAAAGGCACCGATAGGCCCCACAGAACCAAAGAGCCAACCACGAAGGATCAAACCCTCATGAAACCATCCAAATATGAAGCAGCCCAAGGAGATCACTAAAGAGTGGAAGACCATTCTCAAATGGATCCCTATAAGGAGGAAGGATTAGTTGTCATCTCAAGATCCAATGGATATCTCCAAGACAAATGGCATCAACATCTACAAATAACATCGAAAGCCTCGACAAGCAACAACCATATGCTCCTTGCACAACCCTGTCTTTTGCACCATTCAGGTCATGCATTTCCAAAGTATGCATTAATATAGGGCCACATTACATGGTTGTGCATAGACACATTTGAGAGTCCCATGCACAAGAGCACATTGACATATGTCAATTATTTTTTCTGATACTAACATCTGTCTTCTTGTTTTGTGACATTGTTTTGCAAAAAAAAAAAGAGAGAAAAAAGGGGAAGAAAAAAAAAAGAGAGAGAAAGAACTTGTTCCCAGGTTTGGATCATGGGACATGAATGAGTCATGCTTAGTTGAAGGTGGGCTGTTGATTACTGGGCATTTTTTAGTTTGAATGGAAGTGTGTCTCGGCTAGCAGATGATATTATTGCTACCTTATCTTAGAGATGTCCAGAACTTGGCATGAACATGGCATCCACAACTATTGTTTCCTCTTACCATGGTAGGAAGGAAGAAATTGAAGTTCCGCAACTTGAGATATGTTTAACTACTATATGTACGAGAGCATCCAAGGAGATATCTGCTAAGGGTAGTTTGGTACCCTGAAAATCCTTGTTGGTATACTGGGTGAGAAGACTCCTACTTATGGTGAGCTAAACAGAATATGTGAAACTAAGCTTGGTGTAGTTACCCAATGTTGTTTGTCAAGAATATAAAGAAGTTCAATTCTCAGTATTGGCAAATGTTACTTTGCAAAGAGGAGACAGGACCAGGCACTCAAAAAATTTCATCGGTGGACCATCAACATGGACATTCATCGATAATGTTCCATCACAAATGTCGGGTGTACAACACAAAGAGATAAACATCGATCAACCCTTCACCATGGTAAGTATCTTTACTCTGGCAACACCATAACCATGATAGATTAGGAAACCTCTTTGTCGGCATACCCTTGAGCACTTAGCTCAAGACCCCCAATTTTTGCACCATACTTCTTCCAATGCATTTTCCAAGTAAGCATGCATAGGGCTACATTAAAAGGCCGTGCACAAGGCACATATTTTACTCAACCCATGCACAAACACACTTACCCATCATTCATTATGGGTTACGGATACTTGGCATGACTCCTATGAACATCACCTGTGGAAGATCTAGAGGCCATCAATGGAGACTCACAACGACACATTCATGCTAGAATCCAAGGATGAAGCACATATCATGGGACTACCACTTGCACAGGCTCAAAGAGACAAATGAAGAACTTGCCAATCGATCTTGCCACATTTGGAAGATAGATGGCTCTCGTTTCTACAGAATGGACACCACCTCTCACAGCACTACCTGGAACAACCATTACAACAAGGGTCTGTCAGGGACGACAGACTCGAGAGGGGGGGAGTGTTGGAACTCAAGGTCAAGCGCAAAGCATGGAAGCGCATCAAGAAGTGGACATACAAGAAGAAGGAGCAAGTAGGGAGCTCCAAGAAGTACATGTCAAATTTTCAAAAGAATCCCCTACAAAAATAGTGATTTTCATCACTAAAAACCATTGTAAATACCATTTTCTATTTTTGTAACTCTATTTTGTTCAAGCCGAGCATTCCTTGAGCTTGAGGAGTATTAGAAGTATCATCCTACTAATTTTCATAATTTTTAGACTTTGTTTGAGCCCTCAACTAAGCCTTGGAACCTAATTTTTAACTAGGCCAGACATTAGCTTTAGACAGGGCCAAAACTACTCAAAAAACTATAAAAAGAGCTAGAGAGCTCATTTTTGAGGTTAGCTTGTTAGAGAATAGAGCTTTTGTAAGAGATTTCTAGTGCAAGAGAATCTTTCCATTGTTCCTCTCTTTGATCTTACCTTGCGCGTGTGTGTGTATGTGTGTGCATGCTTGTGTGCTTTCACTCATGCACTTGTGCTTTCACTTGCTCATGGTCTTCATACCGGTCCTCACGTCTCCGCGGATTGACAAGTAAAGGAGGTGGTGCTTACGCTTGAGCTACATTGACATATATCGGTGTAACCACTATACATATCAAACAAATGAAAAGGGATACATGTCATCCTCGATCATCCCATGTTCAGCTTGATATCTCAAAACTCCCCCTCAAGCTGAACATCATTTCATGTAATCCAAGCATCTTTCGAAACTTATTCAGCTTCTCTGCTCCAAGTGCTTTACTGAAAATATTAGAAACCTGCTCATCTGTCCTCACATAAACAAGATCAATCACCTGCTAATACATTTTCCCTAATGAAGTGATGACGTACCTCGATATGCTTTGTTCTAGCATGAAAAATTGGATTTCATGCTAATTGTATGCTGTTAAGATTATCACAATAAATGATGATAGGCCTCTACACTTCCATGCCTAAATCTGCAAGTAGCATCTCTAGCCATGACGCTTCATATTCTTCCACTACAACACCTCTATACTTAATCTCTATACTAGACAAAGCAACAGTAGATTGGTTCTTTCTGCTCCACATAATAGCAGCACTTACTTATAGATCTTCTATCTGCAACACTACTAGCCCAATCTAAATTAGTGTATCCATGAATCTACAATTTTGCACCAACTTCATAAAACAATGCATAATCCAAAGTAGCACTCACATAACGTAGAGTGTGTCTCAAAGCATGTAGATGCGATTTCTTGGGAACTTGCATAGATTGACTTTGAAGTCCTATAGTGTAGCTTAGATCAGGTCTTGTAATTTTGAGATATATCAAGCTTCCCATAATTTTTTTGTACATAGTAAAATTTTCCAATGCTTCACTTGATTTAGTATCCAACTTCAAATTCTAACCTAATGTCATAGAAATTGGCTTACAATCAGCCATACAATACTTTTCCAACATACTCAAGGCATATTGCCTTTGCGACATCCATATACTTTTTTTTTGTATGTATAAACTCAATGCCCAAAAAATTAGCGCAACACACTAAGATCTTTCATCTCAAATTCTTGCATAAGGAGTTTGTTTACCTCTTTAATGTTTTCTTTACTATCACCACCTACAATCAAGTCATCAATATGAATAGCCACAATCATGATGCCATCATCACCCTTCCTTGTGTGTAACGAGTGATCTGCATCACACATAGAAAATCCAATGTTGGTTAAATAATATGCAATCCTTGCATGTCAAGCACATAGGGCTTGCGTAAGCCCATACAAAGCCTTTTGCAACCTACAAACATATTTTGGGTGCTTTGAATCTTCACATCCTTGTGGTTGGTCCATGTATACTTCTTCCTATAACTCAACATGTAAGAAGGCCATCTTCACATGCATTTGATGCAAAATCCACCCTTTTGTTGTAGCTAATGCAACAAGTGTTTTGACTAGACATTTTATCTACAGGGCTGAAAGTTTCCTCATAATCAAGTCCATATGTATGTGCATATCCTTTTGCTACCAATCATGCTTTATATGTGCTTGTTTCACCATTAGTATTGTGTTTTAAATTCCCTTGTAAACCCACTTGCACCCTATGGGTTTCATTCCTCATGGCAATGCAACTAGCTTCCATGTTTCATTTCCATAAAGTTCAACCATCTCCTCATCCATAGCTTTCTCTTAATCTACATTTCTAATTGCATCTTCAAAACAAGAAGGTCCAGCACCTTGTATTACCTTGGTCATGTAGGCACAATGATGAGCAATATAACTATCATACATCAATCGTTGCACTAAGTTCTGCATCCTCCCAGATCGCCTGTTCCTGGCTCATGTATTCTTGTTATATCATCTGTATATGTCTTTCTTACTCCAAGTTCCTCATAGATGGAAATCCAAGTTCCTCATCAAGGCTCTTTTCTGAGCCGCTTGAATCTCCATCAATGTCTTCAAAACCGATAGATGTTTTATTACTAGCGAAAAACATTTTCTTTACCTTTCTTGGATATAGTCAATGATTTTGTTGGATTAAAATTTCCATGAAATCTTCCACTCCATGGATTTGATTTGGAACTATTGCTTGGTGACACAATAGGTCCACTCAAAACCTGAGATTTTGCACTAGATGTTTCAGCATTTCCTTTGTCATTTGAGTCAAGATTAAGTCTTTCCTTGGCAAATGCATAGAACATACCTTTTGCATCTCTACAACCTTGAATTTTGGTAATCCATTGACAAGATCCTTTGACTGCATCAACTTAAGCCTCTATGAATTTGCATGTCTGATTTGCTTATGCCAAATCTCTATGTCAACAATAACACTTGCACCTTTTGCAAACATGGTTGCATTCATTTTAGGAATTTTATCATTCAAGGTGAACATCCTACCCACTATGTTTCCTTTGGTGACCAACCTTCCATTCTATTTGTACGCTTCTACATATAAACCATCAGCATTGAACCTGACTTGTAATCCCTAGTCAACCATTTGTCCAACAAAAGCTAGATTCTTTGTTATATTGGGAACATGTAGTACATCACCAAGATCTTTTACCTTCTCATCTTCCACAGATAGTGCTATGTTTCCTGTATGCTCGACAAGATGTGATGTGTCATCACCTATTTCAACAAACTAGGAATAGACAAAGGCATACTTCCACTTTATCATCATAATCTACATTGACACCAATAGATGCAAGAAAATCACATATTCTTTTGATTTTTAGGGTTAGTCACTTAGCAACATGCTCTTTTTCTCCAATTATGTAGCTCATTCTTGAGTTCCAATTTTTGCACCTTTGTATTGGTCTCATAAAATATGAACAAATTGTTCCAAGCCTCTTTCGGAGTTTTGGCATCTTGTATATGCCCAATCATGATATTCGTTATGCTAATAGACAACCAATACATTACCTTCCATGCTTCTTGATTCTAGTCTTCATATGCTCTTAACTGATCCGGAGTTTGATTCCTCTCTGGTAACTGCAGAGTGTTTTCCTTCTCTTTTTCTTATGTACTTCCAGTAGCCTTTTCTCATCAAGAATTTTTTTCATTCTAAATCTCCAAGAATGAAAGTTGTTATTGTCCAACTTATCGCTCATAAGTTGACTTCAGCATTTTCCATTTTTGCAGCAATTCACAATACTGCAAAAACAGTAGAAGTAGCACTTCTGCTTGAGCTCTATCACACTCACTTGATAGTTCAATCTCAAAAAATCACAATTTTCATGTAACAACAATACACAGATTCACTTGAAGTTCTAGATCTAGAATACTTGAGAGATGTTGAATAGAATGCAAGTTACAGTTTTGTAAGTGGACTACTTTTTCCATGGACACCACGTTCTAGCTCAAAATGGAGGTCAAGGTGGCTCCAAAACTAAAACTTGAGCAAAACAAGTGATCCTAAAGGTTTAAGTCATGAAAATATTTTGACATCTTCTATTTTTGCACTAAATTTTGTAGTAATCTGATATTGTTTGTAAAGCATGCATTCTCCATGCCTTCTCACATACTCTTAACTATCGGCCTTCTCCACAAGCTCTCTGCAGTCACACTTGCTCTGATACCATTTCAAGAGAAAGGAAATAAGGAAGAGAGATCTCACACACTCTTACATACAAAGAGAGGAGCACACATAGATTGAGGCAAGGACGAATGATCTTCTTCTTCTTCTATTACATAAAGGAGTATCCCCCATGTGGAGGCTTTCTTCAAGAAAAAGGTTCATGGCCTCCTTTTTGGAGCTTTTAGCCATGTTTCTTCAGTGCATATGCTAAAACAAGGTGTTCTTCTTGTAAGCCCCTATCTTTGATGTGAGCATCAAAGTATGTATTTTTTCCTTTCTTACCAGCATAAATATCTATTGCTTCCCCATTGTGCTTATAATGAAATACGTTAACTGTATCCAATTGCAAAAAATGAACTCTTTTGATAGTCCATTAAGAACCAGATTTTTATGGTTATCGAGTTTCAATAATGTTGAACATTGAAAGGTTTGTCAACTTCATGTACAAATAATGTAAATGCTTGAATCTATGAAAGCATGAGTTGTGTTGCCTTAATCTACTCACAAGAACTAGACATCAACCAAAATTTCAACAAATCTTGAAAGATAAGTTGTACTAAACTTTTCTACATGATCCACTCTCCCTTTCTAACAAATTAAGGGTGTATCTCTTGGCCAATTTAAGAACAAAACTCAAAAATGACTTCAATAAACACCCCAAATATGTTTCACATAAAGATACTCTAGTGATTCTTTACTTGAAAGATTGTATAGATTAGTTTGTGAATTAGCAAACGCTTACTTGCATATAATTCCTCATGTTCTTGCAAAGAGAAAGGTTGGAATTTCACAATTTTCCTCATATGAGATATTTACTCCTTTCACTTCAATGTTATTTGAAGTTGATCAAAATATTTTACCACTAATGGATACCTTCCCGAGTTCTTTCCCCACATCTTTTATATTATCCCACGTGCAACACATGAGATCCACAAAGTCACCAGAGAGGACAAGAACTAAGGAGTTCTCATAAGACATAAGTCCTCATTTCAATGGGAATATGTAGGTTAATCCACCAATAATTAGCATAATACAATGATTTACTAGTACATCACAGTCAAAGACCAATTTAGATAATTCCATTCAGTCATTGTTCCATATAATAGATTTTCTCTACTAGAGCATGTTGAAAACCATTATTCGATTTGTCAATGTCAACTATGGATTATGGTTTCTTCAAAAAGTAGAGTATTTCTCTCTTGTAACAAAAACTTGGCACTCCTAAAGTGACCTTCACAAGGGCAATGTATATTTGAATATTGCATGTTACTCAAGGTTTTCAATTAATTACTACCTCATTTTTTTACTCTCTCATGAGGGGAAATCATGGAAACACAATCATTAAATGTTAGGTTTAGACATTGAAGTAATAGTGTAGACATGTCCCAAGACGCCTGGTCTAGTGGTTGAATCCCTCGCCTCTTGAGGCGGGGGCGTGGGTTCAACCCCCCAGTGCTGCGGGACATGTATGCTGCCTTCGGGCGTGTCACTCTGCTGTGCCTTCGGGCCGTTTACCCCGTTGTAAGTCCTTCCCGGTCTGTCTAACCGCTGTTCTTGTGGGATAAGGGGGGTCCCATGGGTACTATGCCCTTCCTTGTACAGTTGTAATTTCAAAGTTAAAGTCAAGGGGGAGTAGGCCTCGGCCGAACCTCCATTTAAAAATAGTGTAGACATCCTTACTTGCACTAATTTGAGCTTCACAAGCATTACCATCAATCACTAGTTGAAAAAGTGGAGCATCAATGTGCATAATCTATTCCATATTAGTTGCATGATTAAAGACTTATATAGAGAAAATAAGGAAGAAAACCTAAGCTAATAATTATTCGCAATGCAAGATTAAGAGCACTAGATAATGCATGATTAAGAGCATCATATATTGGCCAAAAGCCAAAAATTACATGTAGTAACATGGGAACCCAAAATATAAGGTACAACTAATTACAAGTTGAAATCAAGCTTGACACTAAAGGAAAATAAAAAATCATAAAGAAATCCAAGAATAAGGACAAAAACCTAATGAATATATGTCAAAATCAAGCTAAAAGAAATCCAAGAACATTAAGGCAAAGGAACAATTATGGGAACCTTAGTATAATAGGAAAACGTAATTAAAAACCTAAAAGAAATAACATAGGATAATTTAAAGGCTTTCGAATGCAATTGTAGCACAAGACAAGGAGCACAAAATATGTGCATGTGAAAGGAGGTGAAAACCTAGACATGGCCAATTCTAACAATTTGTCAACTTTTACAATCAAAAAAGAGTATGTGGAGGCATAAAGTAAACACAAGATTCTTATCAGCTTGGGTGCAGAAGGAGAGTTTCTAGTGGGGTGTGGCACAACAAGTCACTGTCTCACATTTCCCTACTCTTTTACATTCAATTGAGCTTCTCCTACACAGATGCATTTCGTACGTACATACATACATACATACATACATACATACATACATACATACATACATACATACATACATACATGCATGCATGCATGCATACAGACATACATACATACATACATACATACATACATACATACATACATACATACTTATTTACTTACTTACTTACTTACTTACTTACTTACTTACTTACTTACTTACTTACTTACTTACTTACTTACTTACTTCCTTACTTACTTACTTACTTACTTACTTACTTACATACTTACATACGTACATACATACATACATACATACATACATACATACATACAAACAAACAAACATACATACATACATATATACATACATACATACATACACAAATACATACATACATACATACATACAAGCATGGATACATGCATACATACATACACACAAACATACATACATTTGTCCATGTATCTATCTTTGTATGTGTAAGTGTATGTCTATGTGTGTGTGTGGATGTATGTGTAGGTATGTAGGTCTATGTGTATGTGTATGTGTATCCATGTCTGTGTAATAGTTGTTTTTCTATCTCATGATTTTTTTTTTATAAGATGAAGTTCGGAAAAAACCTTATCTCCCTTATAGCTTCAAATTGATTGAAAGAAAAACTGTACAAGTGAAGGGCATAGTACCCATGGGACCCCCCATATCCCACAAAGCAGGGGTTAAGAATGCAGAAAGCAACATTGCGAAAGAACTTTACGAAGGCATCTGGTTTAGACCTACCCAAAGTTATTACTACATCTGAGGTCCCACAATCGTACAAACACCATAGGGAGGATTTGGACACATGCACCCGCCTCAAGAGGCAAAGGTCCCAACCAAACAGTGAATGGACAATCTTTTGATCTCTATAACGATTTAAATGTTTAAGAGGTTTTTTTTTTATTTTATCATTTTTCTTTTTCTTTTTTGCTTTACTTTATTTTGCATTATGTTCTTGCATTCCATGCATATTTATATCACTTAAATATGGATAAAGAAAGTTTCTTGTTTTTTTGAGTTGTTAATGATAGATAAATGTAAATTCTTTCCTAGATACATGGATAGAGATAAGTAGCTAGATGGATGGTTGGATGGTTGGATGGTTGGATGGATGGTTAGATGGATAAGTAGGTAGGTAGTGTTGGAAACAATGTCCCAAAGACAACTTCAATAAACATATGTTTTAGTCTTTAGAGTTCTTTTATCAAGAGAACATGTTGGGTAGCATGGATAGGCAAAGTTGCTTTCATTTAGCCTACCTGGATTCAATCCTCTCAAACCCTGATAGCGAAGTTGTTTTACATGTTTTATTTTCAGAGCAAAGAAAAGCGGCACCAATCTGAATCTTGATTTTTGAGATCGCAAATCCATTGTTTTATTTTTGCCACATAGCTTTTCAAAGCTATCCAAGACTATATAAGGATGACCAAATCTTATTGTTGAGACATCTTCTCAAGGACTTCAAGCTCAATGCAAGGAGATCAAGGAGGTCCTCTCTTAGACGAAGAGTTTCTATACTCTTGGAGCAGGTGTGCTCTACATCTGGAGACTTCTGGAGGAGTGTCTCTCAGCAACATACTATGAGTAACAAGTCTACATCTATCCCCACTTGTTCAATCACTAGTTTTTTATTTAGATAATTAGAATTCAGGTTTGCTATAAAACAACTCTCAAATGTTTATATTCTCCATATTCTCACACACATACTCTTCATACCTCCTGACATTGGAATATTAGTTAGTGTAGATGAGCATCTTAGCTTACCGTACACTTTGAAAATCTCGTATATTCTCTCTCTATCTCTCACTCATCATCTTTTTGAGTCTTAAGGTGTGTATGTTAAGGTTCATGGGTTGGAAGATCCTGTAAACCTGTGTGAGGCCCGCCCCACTTCCAACATTTGGTATCAGAGCATAGTTGACATACACCCTTAACAAGATGAGTGATTATACACTTGAGAATGAAGACAGGCTTGAAGGAATGTCTAATTATCCAATGTGGAGTTTTATGATGATGGATCTATTAGTATCAAAGGACTTATGGAATATTTTCAATGGCACTTATCCAAGGCCAAGACAAGTCAGAGAAGATATTTCTTCATCTTCTAGAAGATCCCATGTTCCTATTTTTGCTCAACAGGAGGTCAGTGAAGAAGAAGGAACCATTTTATCATCAGCAATCCATACTACTACCAGATTATTTCCTATAGAAGAGCAATCCAAATGGGATCCAAGGGACGCACTAGCACTTTCATATATTGCTATGGGAGTCAAGAGGCATATAATACCTCAAACCATGTCATGCAGAACCTCTCATCAAGCTTCATTAGAGTTAGAGAATCTCTATCAGAGTAGAAACCTTGCTAGGAAAGTTCACCTAAGGAGACAACTAGCCAACACAAGGATGAAACTTGGTGAATCAGTTCAAGCACATATTTTGAGGCTTAAAGATTTAAGAGATCAGTTACTCAATATTGGAGTCAACATTTCATATGAAGAGATGGCAAACACACTTCTAAACTCATTTCCATCTATATATCGTGCTTTTGTTACTTCTTTATCTCTCTATATAAGAGATAGATAACTTTCATTTGAAGAGCTACAGTTCTTATTACTTCAAGATGAAGATCAACAAAAGGTTATGGAAGATAACGATGAAGCCATGTTATCATCATTGAAGGGAAAGAAGAAGAAGGAGACAAAGAAGGAGAAGAAGAGTGAGCAATCCAAGGAGGAAAGTAAGTCTTTTAATCCCAAGTCTTCTAGTCCTACCCGTAATGCTTCCTCTACACCCAAACAAAAGTCTTCAACTACATTGGATTCAAAGAAAGGAGTATGTCATTACTGTAAGAAACCAGGTCATTACATAGCAAAATGCAAAGCAAGGATTTTTAATGAGAAGATGAAAGCATCAAGTAGTAATGTTGAAGATGATGCATGTGTTATTATTGAAGAAGTAGCTTTTGATCAGGCAACATTAAATGCAATCTCAGATAATCCTTGGACTTTTTATTTTGGAGCTACAAAGCATATGACAGGTTGCAAAAAGTTATTTCTTCCCTTTCTAATTCTTCGAGTAGAAGATGACCATTGAAGATGGTCATGATTTGGATGTTGTAGGTGTTGGAGAAGTAAACCTTAAGGCCACAGCAAGTGGGAATTGTAAGACAATAGTTATGCAATATAACACAAGAGCAGTAATAGAGAAGATAACAGATATAGGAGAATCTCAACAATTTTCTCCTTACAGCAAGTACAAAGATGATGGCGTTGTCCACCCGTGCGCTCTCAAGGTAGAGCTTAAATGGTGATCTAGACAATTCTAGATAGGGAGATACAAGGTAGAGGTATGCTGGCTCGATTCAATGTCTCAGGTAGTGCAAAAGTCATGTATATATAGGATAATGGGTAGAGTTCCACGGACGGCTATACATGGGCAATAAAGCATGGGTGGCCACCACCCATGTAGTTGCCATACATGGCTTAGGTCGGTTAAACCCACCTAATAAATATAAATGATTTCTGACTTTGAGAGAGAATATTCCCCATCCAGAGGGGCCCACTGGCCCCCTTGGACCCTCGAGCCGGGGCTGCTCACCATTGCCCTGGACCACACAATTGGGGACCTTGGTAACTCCCTTTCCTTACAATACCTTACATGGTCCAATATGACCTTCATCCAACATGCAAGTTTGGATTCCAATCAATTGGGTAATGCACGCTTGGCTTCTCCTCATAATGGGGGCCTTACAAAATGTGCATACAATCATGAGGGGTAGACATTGATCATATACTTTTTAAGAAAGATTCATGTGAGAGCCTCTCGCCTGATGAGAAGCCTTGTCTACTTCAAGGTGAAACAAAAGTGGCATGTTTGTATTGTCCACAATTATTCATGCTAATGTTGCTAGGTCTACTACAATTACAGAGAACATGAAGTTATGGCATGCTAGGTTTGGTCATATCAGTTACACAGCTCTCAAGCATATCAAAGATCAAGGTATGGTGGAGATTTTGCCTAATTTTTCTTTACCAAATGATGCATAGGCATCTCAAGGATGTCTTGAAGGAAAGCTTCACAAACTTCCTTTCAAGAAGCATGGATATATCACGACCACAAGGAAGTTGCAAATCATACATTCAGATATGAATGGTCCTATGAGAACAGATTCTATTCAAGGTTTTAGGTACTTTGTTATGTTTATTGATGATTTCTCAAGATATTCATGGATTTATGGTCTTAAAGTGAAGTCAAAGGTTTCTCCTCCTTTGAAGAATTTCTTAGCTATGGTTAAAAATGAAATTCAGTCAAAGATCCAGATTTTGAGAAGTGATAGAAAAGGAGAGTACATATCTAAAGTCTTTAAGTCTCTTCTTGAAGACAAAGGTAGCTCTCATCAAGTCACTATTGCTTACACTTCATAATAGAATGGTGTTGTAGAGAGGAAGAATAGGATACTTGTTGAGATTATCATAGTATGATGTCATCCAAAAAGCTTTCTCCCAAGTTTTGGTTTGATGCAATACATACAGCTAATCACATTCCGAATAGGTCTTCCACAAAAGCTTTAAAGGTCATTCCACCTTATGAAGCTTATTATGGGAAGAAACCCAATGTGAATTACTTTAAAGTCTTTGGTTTCCCAGCTTATGTTCACATTGAGAAGAAGGATTGTAGTAAGTTTGATGTAAAAGCCATTTAAGTCATCTTTATTGGTTATGCGATTGAACGCAAAGGATACAAATACTATGATCCAGATACAAGTGATATCCTACTCTCACACAATGCATAGATAGCAGAAAATCAGATTTATGATAAGAAGGAAGAGATGCCAAAATTCCTAATAGCATATGACTATGCATTTTTCATAAGGAATTCGGATTCTTATATTCAGCCATACAAGGGGTTGATGAACCTTCTCAAAACCTAAGAGATGCACGTGAAGAGAGAGTTACATTACCTACATCAATACCTCTTGAAGTTCAACTTACGAAGTTGGGAGAAGGTTCTAGAGTTCTAGAAGAAAGAGATACTAAAGAACCAGAAACGATACCACCACTTTTCATAAATATGCCAAAGTGGTTATATCAAACCTGGAAGGATAGTGATATAAAGGAATACACTGGAAGAACCATAAGTCAAAGAAGAAGACAACAAACAGACCAAGTAAATTATGCAGAACAATTTGAGAATCATAATATTTTAGCTCTTACTTCAGATGAGAATGAACCAGCTAGTGTTCAAGATGCACTACAAAGTGATATGATTATCCCAAGTCTCAAAGATTCACAGCTTCAATTTTATAAGGGAAAACTTAAGCATACATTTGATGTAAATGACTTAGGTATTACATTATTATCTTGGGATTGAATTCAAGTACAGAGATGAGTGTATCTACATGACACAGCAGAAATACATTGAGAAATTATTGGAAAATTTTGAGATGACTATGCAGACACCTATGGATGTCAATGTGTCATTACAATCGGAAGCATATTCAAAACCATTTGATGCTACATTATATAGTCAAGCAGTTGATTGCTTGATATATCTATGTAATACACATCCGTACATTCAGTTTGCAGTTTCTCAAGTATCTAGGTTCATGCATAGTCAGCTCAAGCTTCAGTGGAAATCAATTAAGAGATATTTGCAGATATCGTAAGTTTTGCAGGTTATTGAACCATGTGCCATTGTGACATTGAAAGGGGAGATTGTTGGAAACAATGTCCCAATGCCCTACAATTTAAATGCTGATTGAAACTACACTTTAAATCTCCACTTTCTACTATGATGTATGTGTATATATGTATGCATGCAAGTATGTATCTATCTATCCATCCGTCCATCCACCCATCCCATCCATCTATCTATTGGTGTGTATGGATGTTCTCAACTTAACCAAACACACAAGAGAGTGCCATTGTGGAATGGTGGCCTGTTGCACATCTTTCAAACCCCATGAGTTACCCAAAACTGGTGCTATTCCTCGTTTGTCAAATGTCATCTACTTTACATTAGTTTTTGTCAATATTCATACTCTGTCCGTTGTCTTTTATCAGCATGCCAATTTAGTGTCTCATCAACTCACAGATTGAAGACAACTCGATATGTATTTTCACTTCTTCCCTGTGAACATCTCTACATGTACCACTTTTGTAAGATTTTTTGCTTTCTGACAGTGTATATCTGCCTATATCCCATTATGTTTTAGATTCATGCTTTTCTTCTCCTTTCATTTTTATAATTATTAACCCCAATATCTTCGGTTGGTTCTCTTTCTACTCCCTATCCAGAACCTTCGCATACCTGTAACTTGAAAACACATATACTGCAACATCTTAGGGTTCACGTTTTTGTTGTGCTCTCTCTAATTATCTACACCATACCTTGTATCATCCCCTTTCTACTTCATTAGAATGGAAAAAACTAAAGCTTCCACCTCATCATCCAATGTGAACCTTACTCAAGAATCATTATATTTTATTAATACTCAATAAAATCTGTATAATTTCTGAATCCTCCAGATAATATTAAAGTTACCATTAATCCTCAACGAAATTGCAGCTGAAGTATTTGCTTTTCATAGCATAATGTATATCCTTGCAACCCTAATCAAATGTAGATATTGTTTAAGAGTTTGATGCTAACTTTAACAGGAATCAAGCAAATGCCCTTCACCAGACAAGGCCTTTATGAAGTTATTTCAGATCCCCTTATTGTGACATGACAGTTAACCACTGTGCTATTCCACTCTTTGGGGTACTAACTATGTATTTCCTTGAGGAACAATTCTATACATCCATGAAGCACTTCTTTGGGCTTGTCCAGTTCGCGTTGACCATGTGGACCTCCCTTACCTTTGGGACGGTGTAGGAGAGATTGGTAAACAGTTGGGAAAAGTTCTTAATGTTCCTCCAACTTCCCTGAACAGGCACTATATATGCATAATGTGGGATACTATATTTATAATGTGAGATATCAACAATTTTTTTCCAGCATCTGTATGGTTTGACTAAAATGGACATACAACCCAAAACGTGAAAGAATACCAATGAAATTTCCATTGAATTTTGTGAAAATTCATAAGAATGATTAGGCTACTATGTTGCTTTCACACTTTGGATGTTGATGGGATTGAGTCGGATGCACTCCCAACTTCCATGGAAGAGAATCATCTACGTGAAAATGGTAACTGGTGACAACCAAGGTTTAAGTTCCAGCACAAAATGAAGGATGCTTTTGATATGGGTTACACAATAAGTTGGATATCTCTTTTGAGCAAGAGCATAAGCTATATCAAAAAAGAATGTTGTGAAATTCATTACTAATCCTTGGTTATGTATGTGGGAATTGACACCTCTTCTTATTCAAGATGTCTGTGTATTGGGCATCCATACAAGCCGAATGAAGTCATCCTGCACTGACATGCTTTGTCAGAATCTCCGGGCATAGAAGAGAACTGTAAATTTAGGGTGTGAATAATACAGTCCAAATGTCACAAACGAATTTCTGCTGGGGAGGAAGAAATCTGCTCTCCAATACAAAGTCCCCAGAGCACATGCCAACTGTGCAAAGCTGTGAAGCTGCCAATAAGTTCGAACCTCCAATGTCTATCTTTAGAATCACCCATGTCCTGCATGCAATGGACAAGCATGCTGGAAAAGGCGCCCCAGAGCCTGCTCTCTGAAATCACTCTCTTATCAGTACCCATGGAAAGTTGGACCCTAAGCTGAATCTGCTGAGCAGCTGAACTGAAGGCAGTGTCTCTTTGACTATAAGATTTGTCTGCAGGAAGAATAAAGAGTGCTCTTTCTCCTTAAACCCAACTCCAAACCATGTGCCAACTCTCACATTATAGTGAGCAGCGAGCTCTTGTTAGTGTAGTCCAATAACAACGGCGTTGATCAGCCATTTGATGTCATAGGATATGCAAGTACGGCATTGTGATCATTGTTTGATGAGATTACCAGCTGCTCATACACAGGCATGTAAGCGAGTCTCTGGCCCAAACATTGCTTAGAGCATATAAACTAATGGAGATCCCAAATAAGTCGCAGCTAATCACCATCCAATAACATAAGAGCCAGCTTCAAGATGGAAAAATGCTGAGCATATGTGAGCTGATAAAGCACTGCACTGACCAAAAACCCTGTGAAGTGGGGAATTAACAAGCAGAGAACAAACTCTAGACACAAATCATAATCTCAAATCTTGACTGTTTCTTCTCCCTTAGCTTCTGCAGAGGAATCAACAGCGTTTGCATAAATCTTCAACATAAGCACATACCAAGATGCTTGATCAGGATCTAAGTTAAGTAACTCCTTGAAGCATTGACTTCCAAGCCTTTGGTTTTCATACTGTTTACACTTATCAAACAATGATGTCCAAAGAATAGCATCAGGGTGCACAGGCATAGATTGAAACAGGTCTACTGCCTCCTTAAAATGTCCTGCTCGACCCAGAAGGTCATTGATGCAACTCAAGTGTTTTTCTCCAGGTAGGAAGCCATGATCAACATTCATCAATGAGAAATGCTTCAAACCCTTGTCCAGGAATCCACCATGACTACATACTGCTAGGATGCTAGTGAAAATAGCTGCTCCTGGCTTCAGCCCATCTTGTTCCATGAGTTCCACACATTTTTCTGCAAGCCCACATTCATTGCTCTGAGCAAACCCACCCATTAGCACAGACCAAGATGCTGTATCCCTACTTGGAAGCTTAGCAAACACATAACATGCTTCCTGAATGCTTCCACATTTTGTGTACATATTCAGGAGTGTATTACCTAAAACTGCATCCAACTCAAATCCATCTTCTATAAGCTGCATGAAAATAAGACGGCCTTCTACAAGTGCACCTGTGATACTACAGGCTTGCAACATATATATTAGTACTGCCCTATTTGGCTTTATGTCCAGCATATGCATCTTCTGATAAAGGTCTAAAGCTTTAAGACTGTCTCCATGTTGCACATAACCAGCCATCAGCATGCCCCATGAATTTAAATCTTTGTTTGACATTCCATCAAACACCTTCTGCGCTTCAGCCATACGACCACACTTTGCATACATGTCAACAAGAGAGTTCCATACATCATTTGTAGCCAGTGTGGTTTTTATAACAATATTATGCACAATTTTGCCTTGCTTTGATGCCCCTAAATCACCACATGCTTTCAAAATACATGACAATACCACTGCATTTTCTTTGATGTTCATTTGCTCCATTCTTTCAAACAGTTCAAAGGCAGCAAGGTTCTCTCCATGCCCGACATAGCCCGCTACCATAGCTCCCCAAGACACTTCACTGGGTCTAGCTAGTCTATCAAAAACACAGCGAGCATCCTTAAGGAGTCCACACTTCGAATACATGTCAATGAGACAATTCTCCATGAGTTGATCTAGTTCAGATTCTCCTCTGATCAAATCATCATGTAAGCACTTACCTTCCCAAGCTGTTCTTAATGCTCCACAAACCCCTAAGACACATAAAACAATGCCTTTGTTGGGTTTGAACCCCTGCTGAAGAAACTTCTCAAAAAGAAACAGAGCAATATAGTTATGTTCATCATGATTGGAACAAGCTCCAATGAGGGCATCCCACAGTTCAACGTTCTTGCTGGAACTGCAGTTAAAAACATGTGTTGCTTCCACAATAGCACGACATCCACCGTACATGTAGATTAATGTTCTTGCAACCTCCGAGTCAGATTCCATTCCACTTTCAACAAGTTCCTGGTGAATCAAGAAACCACTTCTAATGGCTCCTAGTTTCTTACATGCTTTCAGAATAAGCAAAAAGAGAACTTTGTCTGGTATCATTCTCTTTTGCATGTCTGCAAAAGTTTGAACTGCAAGCTCATCATAACCATGATGCACATAACCAGTGATAATTGCACCCCAAGAGATCTGATCTGGATATGACAGCATGGAGAAGGAAGAAAGTGCATCCTTAAAATTTCCCAATTTTCCATACATATCAATCAAACTATTCAGAATAGTACTGTCAGATTCAAGTGCATCTTTGACCAGAAGGTCGTGAATTAACCAGCCATATTGACAACCATCCATAGTGCCACAAGCTTTTAAAACATAAATATAAGTGATTCTATCAGGCCTTACTGCTGCTCTTAACATCTCATGAAACATTACCAAAACCTGTAAATTACAGTCTCTCTCAATATATCCTGATATCAACGAGCACCAAACAACCACATCATGCTTTGATAATCTCCCAAAAACATTTTTGGCCTCTTGAAGCATTCCACATTTTGAATACATTTCAATGAGCAGGCTGCCCACCTGCATGTCTGAGTTTAAACCATTTCGCACAATATCATCATGAATCTGCCTCCCATGAACTAGAGAGTTCATGGCAGAGCATGCCTTCAGAAAAGATAAATATACAACTTTGCTAGGTTGCAGGTCCATTTGATTCATTTTCTCAAATAGCTGCAGAGTGCGAACATTGAGTTCTTGTTGGGCATAACCAGTGGCAATCACACCCCATGTCACATCATCACGATTATTTATTTGAGAAAAATGTCTTTCTGCTTCATCTACACTTCCAGACTTGACATACAAGCTTAAGAGGGTGTTATTGATCGCCAGAACACCCTCAAATCCCCACCTTATGACGTGATCATGTATAAGTCTCCCTCGTTGCAATGCTTTGTTTCCTGCACAAGCTTTTATGATACACAGGAATGTCACAATGTTGGGTTTTACATTACCATGTAACATGGTTTGATACAAGTCTAATGCACGAGTCAACTGTCCAAGCTTTGTGTGGGCAGCAATAATGGCATTCCATGTAAATGTATCAGGCTTTGCAATATGGGAGAAAACCATGTCTGCATCCTTCAAACTATCACATGAGGTATACATACGTATGAGATGGTTACCCAAAATGGTAATAGAGCCTAATTTATTTTTCAACAGGATGTTATGGAGTTTCCTGCTAGCTATCAAGCTTTTAGCTTTCGAACATCTTTGAATCAAATCTTGGATCCTATAGTATGATGTATTGGATTCTTGAATTTTGTTATGCAGTATGATAGATCCCTGTCGATCCAAGATGTTAATTGCTTCAAGCAGTACTCTCTCCTCCATATCTGAACTTTCAAAGATGCATTTTCAAATCAGCCAAATATGCTGACAATCCACCAGGACTTCCCATCTTCTTCTTTGGCTAAGAAAAAGCATCATATTACAAGGATGAGAATTTTCATATTATATTTGACCTAAAGGTTTTCCATATGGAAGTGAGGCATTCTATTGACAACTCATCCATAAGGCTTGTAAGACCATAAGAACATGAAAATTTTGAAGAGAAAATGTCATTGAGATTCTAAATCGCCAAGAGAACTAATTTTTATTTCCTTAAAGCCTACAGGTTATAATTCATTCACATATCCAATGCCCATATTCGTTTTCTCTTATACCCACCAATAATCCAGCCTCTCCCATTACCATGATAGTTTTCACATACTCCCTAATCATTGCACAGTTTTTTTCCTTTTTTTCTTTTTTTTTGGGCACGCGTTTCTCCTTCCTCGTCTTGTGGGGGGGGGGGGGGGGGGGGGGGAGGGGGGAGGGGGGCTATTTTGCAATGAGGATGACTTCAGTAAGTGGCCCTAGACATACAGGAAACTGCATGCAGTTACTTAGACAGTCATTAGGAAAAATTGAGCTTCAGGAATGAGAAGTTCACAATCATTCTGCAGAGCAAAAGCACCTGATGTCAGCTCATGATAGCTACTTAATCCATCCATACCTCAAAGCACCAAATAACTGCTACAGGATGCCACTCGACTCCACTGACTTCTGGCAAGAAATTTACAGGGAATGTTGATAGAGGATTCAGCATAAAATCCAAAGAAATTTCCAGCAGGAAACTGATAGCCCTTGCACCTCAAGTAACAAATCGAGCTTTTACTTTGGACCTTATTAGGGAGTGCAGCTTTCAGAGTTTCCCACCTTGCTTGTACAAGTAGTTGTTTGACAAAAGGCTTCAAAAAGGGAATTTGTTGGAGCAATACGAATTAAATGAAGTCCTGGATGCTTTTTTTCTCATGGAATTATTTTTTTTGCTAACCATTTTTATGGTCTTTCATATTTTGCCCCAATACTTTCTAAATCTGAAGACCTTGTTCAATCCAGCAAGATTGAATACATACACCTGCAAGTTGCATCAAAGTTCTAATAAGTACAAGTGGAATTAGAAGCTCTTTTCTATTTTTAAAGAAATTCCAAAAAAATCCAGATCGAATCAAGCATTTTTAATGCTTTGCTTTTCAATTTACCCCTCTCGAGTTGGAAAAGCATGCTTTATTGTAAGCAACACTTATAAATACAGTTGTTAACGTTTCAGGGCCTCAAACTTGAAGAGAACCTCCTTTGAAGAACTAATGCAAACTCAGCTTTGCTTTATATCATTCTTTTCCTTCAGACTTTATGCAGCCCCTCCTATTTCTCTCTCTCATAAACTGCCTGTCACATGTACCATCTCTATGGTGCCATAATATCTATTTCGTGATTCGAATCAGTCTAAAGTCTGTAATTGGTTGGGAGTTCCTTTTATGTGACTCTTAACCAAACTTAAAACTTCTGTGTCTTGTCTTTTATCTTCATCAAGTTTAGCTACAATGCTTGTTTTTGAAAGATTTTGTTTTTCATGCTTGATATCATCTACTTTTACATGATAAAATTGTTATTTTAAATTAAAAGTTTCATTTCCGTGCATAGCTTTTCCATCATCCACATAGCACATAGCGTCAAGAGTTGCAACATAGAAAAGCATTATAATTTCTTTTACTTTTTCTAAATTATCTTGCAAGTTGATACGTACACTTCATACTACCTCTTTCTTCAACTATGGCTGACACAAGCAAAGTGCTTTCTCAAGCTGATGAGTTTGAAAGAAGTAAAACTATGCTCTAAGGAGTTTTATGATGCTTGCAGCATTTTGGGGTCTTGTTTCCTTGTGGTGGTGCTTCTAGAAATCAAAGGAGAAGAGATTCTTCTAGAACCTCTACTTCCTTTCCTACATTAAGAAACTTCCATTTTAGGAGTTTCATGTGTTTTGTATTGTGAAACTTCACTAGGCTGTTTTCTATTTGTTGTATATTGATTTTGATATTCTAATAGTTTTGATTTTTATGAGTGTTTTTATTTTTAATTTTAATGTATATTTTTGTTTTAATCTTACAATGAATTTTTTGTTTTTTCATAATATAATTTTATGTTTCTTTATTTTTATTTGTTATTATTTCAGTTTTACAAGTAATCACAATTTTTATTTGTTTTGTATAAAAATGTATAAAATAATACGATGTAATTGTTGACTTCAGTTTATTTTTTATGTATATACTTATATCTAGCTTTTGTTTTATATCTTACGCATGATGTATGTGTCCTGTCTGTCTGTCTTATATGTTGTGTATGTGTTAGGTATGTGTGCATCTGTTTTTGTGTGTCTGTTAGTTACTAGTCATATCATACTATCATCTTTGCTTACTTTATTTCATAATATAATACATTTTGTCTTTGTCTTGGAGCATCTGTATGTATCAGGAATCTCATATTTTATTGTCAACCTTTCTTTATTCTCTGATAAAACAAACAATTTGGTATCGGAGCTAGAATTGGACACCGAAAGACGAAGGCATCAGAGGTTCAGCTTGACTGCTCCAAGACATCAGAAGTTAGTCAGGTATGAGGTTCAGGTTCAGGTTCCAGTCCCGCAGCAGCTTTGTTCTGTTTGGACACCAGGTCAGTCACTTCAGAGCGACACAAACTGTTGTGCAAAAGTCTTGTGTTAGAAAGTAGTACATCAATCATACAGGTTCAGAGGCAGTCATGTGGCTTGAAGTTCACAGAGCAGGTCAGCATCAGATACAGACAGGTACAGATTGTGAGATCAATGCGACAGAGCTTTAGCAAGTTGAATTGCAGAGCTTGAACTTCTGCAGCATTTCGTGTATGCATAGTCAAAAGAACTACAAATGAGAATTTTGAGCAGTATGCACAGATGCGAATGTGAAAAAAATACTAGGTTAGCCAGAGTTTATTAAAATTGTACAGCTTACAATGATATTTCTTTCATTACTAATGCAATGCATGTCGTAGAAGATCAATGCTATTGATTTAACCATTCATCTATATATACCATTTTTTTATTTGTTTTTTTAAGGGAAAACTCCATATTCAAGAGGATTCTTAGTCATGTGAAAGACAAGTGTAGTATCAACCAAGAAATTCAAGGGTTATGGCTTTCACACATGGAAAACAAATTGAAATGTTTGCTTATGAATCAAAATTTATCCATAAAAGTAAATATAAATGGAATTGAATCATGTGAGTCATCAGCAACATCTTCAACTTGAAATGAACCTCGAACGCCTGGTGGAAGTGGACAAAATCAACACACCCCGACCAATAAGCAAAACAAGAGAGCTCTTTCTATCATTGAATTGAGTTTTATCAGATGAGTATATACATCATATCTTTGATCTTACGTCTGCAACAGAAACTTGCATTAAGTTAGATACACTCTTTGGAGCAAGATCTAACCAATCCAAATCAACACTTATGATCAAATTTTTGAGCTACAAATGTCTGAAGATCAATCATTCTCCAAAAGCTTAAATACTTTTAAAAGTCATATATCTCAATTGGCTTCTATTGGTTTACCTGACACAAATGATATGCAGATGATAAACTTTTAAAAAGGTTACCACCATCTTATGATATATTAGTCACTATGTTACAAACATTGCCACATCCTACACTTCATGGAGTTATGAATGCACTTCGTAAAGAGGAGTTGAAAAGATTCTCAAGAAATGTACCGAAGGTGCGTTTGGAACGAATGCAAAGAAGAATGTGAAAAGAAAAAGAGGTATAAGCATTGTAACAACATCAATCATGAAGAGTCCATTTGTTTTAAGACTCATCCATGACCATAGTGAAAGATATTGTTATAAAAATTGCAAGCTAATGTAGCTGAAGAGGTCAATTGTTCTAAACAAGATGAGTATCAAGAAGAGAATAATTTCGTCCAAAAGAAGAAGTCAAACCATGTACTTTGGATCCTTCAGATCATGTATAAACCATACATTCATAGATTTATATCTATGAATCTAGCTATAAGTCTAGGCTTATTAGACTTTTAAACAGTATCTAATTGAGAAGAGAAAGGATTTTTACTATGCACAAACTTCTTATGTTTCTTCCCCTAGTTTCAGGTTATATCCTTCAAGAACTTGATTATGGGAAAATTCATGTAGTAGCTGATTCGCTTCGCGTCATGCCTATGTTCAATGGATTGAGTTTTACTAAGATTACTAATGAAGTGCTTGAGTCAATTAAAGAAAGATGTAGGGATGATCCTACATATTCTCCTATAAGGGAAGCCATAGAGAAAGGGGATCTACCGGTCTCCTCAAAGGTTGGAACATCAATGGATGTTATGAAGGCACTTAAATGGAAAACTTATAATATACATGATAGATACATTTATACAAAGGTAGGGTGTGTGTCTTGAGAGATTTAGAATTAAAATTGCATGTTCTATATGAGCATTGAGTGTCATAACACACCACGTGATGGAGACCCGAGAATTAACAAGACTTAGGATCTTGTTAAGAGAGAATTTTCTTGGCATGGACTTCGTAGGGGCATCCTTAAGTGCATGAAATGCGAAGTGATAAAAAGGAAGAGGTGATCTTCTCCACCCATTAGAGATTCCTATGGGCAATGGGAGAGTCTCTCAATGGATTTTATTGTAGGATTACCCAAAACCTAAAGAGGGCTCTATTCCGACACATTCTACAATGAAGACTCCAAAATTAGCTGGATTTTTTTGTAGAGAACTCTGTCAGACTTGGATGTGAAATTCACTAGTCACTTTTGGAACAAAGTCTTCAAAAGGTTGGATACAAAAAGTATGAATACGATCAAGCATCCACACACTTATGGGCATGTAGAATGCAGTAACCAAATCTCAAAGGATATGCTTTGCACATATGCAAACATACTGCAAATTAACTCGGAACAAGTTACAAATGCAACCTTCCACAAGAGGTGCATACATAATTGCAGATTTTCAAAAAAGTCAAAGTCAAAGTTTGGTCAATAGAAGGTCAACTTTGGTCAAAATATACAAATTTTCTTTCTTGAAGATTTGGAAAGTACTACTCGAGAGCTATCCAATGATATATCACATCTCAAAAATGGACAACATTGGGTGTATCAAAAGGCAAAACCTCCTTTGATGCATACCATTACGATCAACTCGAGAGATCTACACATTTCTACAAATACCACATTATCCAGACTCTTGCACAGAAGAAATCATGAACTTCAATCCACTCACAAAATCATTCACAACACTTAATTAACACTCTGTAGAGATGAGAAGAAACCTTTCATGCATACACAACACCTTGCGACAACAGATTATAACAATAAATGGCAAAAAAGAAGAAAAATGAAGCAAAGAAGTGGAGGAAAAAGACTCAGTAGTTCTCTATTTCAAAATGAATAGTCTACAAAACTAAGCTCTTATAGAGCTTTTCCCCAAAAGGAAGTGTCCATTTTCACACTTTAATGGCTAGTGTAGTTAAAAATAGTCCCTTAGGACTAGTTGAACTATTCTAGCTACTTACTTGTGAGTAAATTAATTTGGAAAAACTAGTCTAGGTGTCTTCATCCTCTTGAAGATTGCAAAATTAGTAAATCCATAAAAATGATACACAAATAGTTATAGAAGTTTCTTTTTTGTTTGGGGGGAGGGAGGGGGGGGGGGGGGGGGGGAGGAAGGGGGGCGAGGAGTAGGGAAAGAATTATAGTGACTTTTGTAGGCACACTTCCATTCTTCATAGGTCTTCTTAAACCTTGAGTTCATGTAGCTCTTTAGTCTTCATCTTCATTCTTCCACTGTCATAGCCCGATTGCTTCATTTATCGCAATATCCAACTTTTCTAGGCACCAACAAATGTTAACAAAATACGAGTGAAAGATATTGTGCACATATCATGAATGGATGTTTTTATTGTCTAAAACATATATCCCAAGATGAATCTAGGCAAACCCTTAATTCATCTTCAAATAAAAAATACGACAATAAACTCATGGTAGTCAACCATGAGTAACTATATAGCCATCAGCTCCAATATGCATGGTATTAATGGATACTGTGACATCCCCACTAACCATAAGCTCCAATATGCATGGTATTAATGGGATATTGTGAGATCCCCACTAATGTCACTTGTACCCAATAGTGGGTATAGAACTAAGAATAAGTACATGCTCGCACACACATACCCCACTGCACACGTTTGTCGTGACACACCACAAGCATAAATTCATAAGAAGGTCAGCCCACTAAGTTTCTATCACTTTTGTGCAATCTTACTATAGTTTACAATGAAATAATTTTCACATTTAAGTAGAAAACGTGAGAAAAAAAAATCCCCACATAGGCATATGGCTGGACAAAAGATTGGTGGTCTTTTACTAATGTGTAGGCATTTCCACAATTGCTTCTCCCATCTTGCTCCACACTTGCTTGCATGTTGTTCTCATGCTCCTCTCGAAGTGCTCCATGGTCCATAATGTTAAACCCTCCTTGTTGGACAAGTCAAGACACAAGCTAAATTTACAAACAACATAAGGGTGGACATGAGACTCACCTCCCACCTGTAGAGCCAATATGAGCTCATCCTCGAGCTTGGTAGCATGTACTATGTAGCCAAGCCAGAAGCCACCTCCAAGGGGTTGGTATCTCATACCACCAGCCCCTCACTAATACGGGTGACGAGGTTCTCCCAAAGGGGCAAAAGTCCAAGTGCCTCATGCAAGAAATGTCTCAAAAATGAGCCCATAGATCCTATTTATAGACTCACTTTGAGGAGCTTGCTCAATTCAAACTAGGTGGCCATTAACACTTGGCAGAACACTCAACTCTAAGTGCCCATCCAAATGTCATTTTGGGATTTGGGAACATAACACTTCATTCGTTGATTGTTGTCCTCAACAATTTCCTCGACCAAAAACCAAGAACACTCACTTTGAGGAGCTTGCTTAGTTCAAACTAGGTGGCCATTAACACTCGGAAGAACACTTAACTACAAGTGCCCATCCAACTGTTCTTTTGGGATTTGGGAACGTAACATCTCCCTCCTTAATTTGTCCTAAACAATTTCCTCGACCAAAAACCAAGAATCCAATCCTTCAATGACGTGCCTTACTCCCAATTCAAGGAGGACTTGGGCCAATGCTTCCACTGATCAAACACTCAAGATAAGAAGTCCCCTAGGACTTCCTCTCCCCTAGTCTTTGTTGGTATTCTAAGGTCTGAATACCATATGTTCGAAGTGGTAGTGGGCCATAATAACAATATATCACAGGTTTACAGGATCTTCCAACAAATGAACCTTAACATACACACCTTAATACTCAAAAATAGGTGAGCGAGAGATAGAGAGAATAGATAAGATTTCAAGTGTAATGGTAAGCTATGAGGTTCACCTACACTATCTATATTCAAATGTCAAATTACAATGTGTGAATATGATACAAACTGACAATATTTGTATCTCGGCAGAAATAGGAACTAGATACAAGAGATTCTGTGCCTAAGAGATATGAAGAGAGTGTGTGTGTGTGTGAGAATATGGAGAATAAGAACAGTTTAGAACTGTTTTATAGCAAACCCAAATTCTGATCAACCTAAATCAGAATGACCTAGCAAGTAAGAACGGAAATAGAATTTCTACTCATAGTAAATCAACAATGGATGTTGATGGTAAGCTGGCAGAATCTTCTCCAAATAATTACCAAGATGTAGGCCACAACTCCTCCAAAAGTATGAGAACTCCTCCTCCAAGATGGCCTCCAAGATCTCCTCCTTGCTCCTTCAGAGTGAGAAGATATCTCCTTGATCACCAAGTACCTTGAACTCTCAGTAATACTTTGAATAATGACCCGAGGTCCTTGTTATATAATCTTTGATGAAGCCTTGAAAAGCTAGCTTAATAAAGCAAAAGCTACGGCATCGCTAAACAATATCTTTCGCAAAAAAATTGACGTCAATCGGTGAAGTTGTTTTTCAAAAACAATCTACGATCGGCCGTTTTCAAAAAGCTATGAAAGCAATAAAATAAAGATGTTATCGTCGTTGTTGTGCATGGGATTCGAACTCACACCACCTCTTTGAGAGGGTATTCTTCTATCCACACTGCCCGCGCCTTTTAGTTGTACAAGAGTTGCTAAAGATAACTAAACATCATGTATAACATAAGGAATTTCCACCATTGACCATGGGACATTGTTTTCCAACAATCCCTCCTTCAATGTCACAATGGTACAAGGTTTAATAACCTGCAAAACTTCCTGTGTCTTTTTCTTGACCTCTTTCCATTGAATCTTGAGCTTACTGTGTGTGAACTTGTATACTTGAGAACTGGAATCTCTTCCTTCTTATCATAAATCTGACTTTCTGCAATATATGCATTGCATGAGAGTAGGATATCACCTGTATTTGGAACATAGAATCTGTATCCTTTGCTTTCAATTGCATAACCAATAAAGTCAGCTTTAATGGCTTTTACATCAAGCTTACCACGATCCTTCTTCTCAATGTGAACATAAGTTGGGGAACCGAAAACTTTGAAGTAACTCACATTGGGCTTCTTTCCATAATAAGCTTCATAAGGTGTAATGACCTTCAAAACTTTTGTGGAAGACCTATTCAGAATGTGATTAGCTGAATGTACTTCATCAAACCAAAACCTAGGAGAAAGCCTTTTGGATAACATCATTCTACACATCATCTCAACAAGCATCCTATTCTTTCTCTTTGCAACACCATTCTTCTTTGGCGTGTAAGCAATAGTGAGTTGATGAGAGATACCTTTGTCTTCGAGAAAAGACTTAAAGTCTTTAGACATGTACTCTCCTCCTCTATCACTTCTCAAAATCTGGATCTTTGACTGACTTTCATTTTCAACCATAGCTAAGAACTTCTTGAAAGTAGGAAAAACCTCTGACTTCACTTTAAGATCGTAAATCCACGAATATCTTGAGAAATCATCTATGAACATAACAAAGTACCTATAACCTTGAATAGAGTCAGTTCTCATGGGACCATTCACATCTGAATGTATGATCTGCAACTTCCTTGTGGCCATGATAAATCCATGTTTCTTGAAAGGAAGTTTGTGAAGCTTTCCTTCAAGACATCCTTCACATGATTTTGCATCATCTGGTAAAGCAAAAATAGGCAAACTCTCCACCATACCTTGATCTTTGATACGCTTGAGAGCTGTGTAACTGATATGACCAAATCTAGCATGCCATAACTTCATGTTCTCCTTGGGTGTAATAGACCTAGCAACATTAGCATCACTAATTTTGGATAAAACAAACATGCCACTTCTGTTTTCACCTTCAAGTAGACAATGCTCCTCATGAGCTCAGAGGATCTGACATGAATCTTTCTTAAAAACTACTTTATAACCATCTGACAAGAAAGTAGAGATAAAGAGCAAATTCTTCTGAATATCTGGAACATAAAGAACATTGGAAATTGTGAAAATTTCCACCTGCTCTGAACTTAAGGTTCACTTCTCTAAGACCTACAACATCCAAATCATGACCATCTGCAATGGTCACCCTTCTACATGAAGAGTTTGAAAGGGAAGAAAATACCTTTCTGCAACGTATCATATGCTTAGTAGCTCCAGAATCAAAAATCTAAGGATTATCTGAGATTGCATTTAATGCTGCCTCATCAGAAGCTATCTCTTCAATAGTAGCACATGCATATGAATCTACCTTTGAAGATTTAGGTTTTGGATCATCTTCAATACTATTACCTGATGCTTTCTTCTTCTCATTGAAAATCCTTGCTCTGCATTGTTGGAAATTAGGTAGGCCCATAACAAATTCCACAGGTCCCATAGGTCCAGGATCTACAACATAGATTCAAGCATCTTCCAAAATTGACAAACTTAATCATACAATGATGAGACAAAGATAGAGAGAGATTAGACAACATGTTCAAAGTGTTACGTAAGCCACTGCTTACTCACACCATCATATATACAAATGTCAAATTACAATGTGGGAGTCAAAACCTCAACCACTCTATGTGAACAGAAATAGATGGAAGAGTGTATGTACAAAATTTACAAGAATACTCAGATATAGGGACAGAAATCTGAATATGTATGAGATGTCTGACCTGATAGGTTGTAGAAGAGTGAATATGAGTGACAGAAAGAGGAAAGATCAGTTAGAAACTAACATTTCTGCAAACCCTAATCTGAATTTAAGCTATGGAAGACCATAAATCAGATGTGTGTGTAAAGGATCATATACTTATAGAATTAGAATAGAATGTTAACATGTTGCTGACAGAAATCCTCGTACGCATATGGAAACACCTTCTCTAACATCTCATCTGAATGCATGTAGCATGCATGTACTGATTCTCCTTTATGTATGCCGAATAGGACTCCTCCAGATATGGATGCCACTGCCTCCATAAGCTCCAAGTAGTACCTGTATGCATAAAGAGAATATGTACCTGAATAGTTAACATAAGATGCAATCCTATGTTAAGCTCCATCTAATGTCTTTGAAGTACTCCATAATCTTCATGTAGAAGACAATCTTCAAATACATAATGTAGATGGCTGATCCACACCACCAAGCTACTGATAGGTAAGTCTTCTCCATAAGTAAGAGTGTGAGCACACTCTTCTCCAAGAAGAACTCCATAGCTGCTCCTCAACATGCTCCTAGAGTACACCATGGCTGCCCCATGAGAGCTAGAGCACTATCTCCTCAAGAGAGGGACAAAAGTTGGCGTTGGCTAGTGTTTGATGTCTCACAAACTGACTATAGCCCTTCTTTTATAGGCCACATTGACTCCATGCGTAAAAATAAAGCACACTCATTAAAAAAAAACTGATTTTTACGAATAAATATTGAGATCTCTTTTTTTTATTAAGTTGGATAGTTGTTTTTAATTGTGCTTTTGCTCTATTTTAAAACTATTGTTGAAGAATGCTTTTGACATGCTTTTTCAACTATCTGACCACCTGATGAATGATCTGACAACATTTTTATGATCTCCATGCTGAGAGCTATCAAATGAGGTAAAAACCCTTAATCAGCAGAAAATTATGGTTAGGGTTTTCTCCCAAATCTGAACTCTGATGACTTCATGTCATATACCATTAGAAAGCTCTCTTCAAGCTCTACAAGATAGGCTCATAAAAATTTTACCCAAATTTTGTGCCAAAAATGACTAAGTACCAAAATTAAGGTTTCTGCCCTAAATGGATTTTGGATTGATGTGACACTGATTTCCAACAATCCCCCTTGCAATGTCATATTGGTATAAACTAAACTGTATATGCAATTTCATTCATCTACAAATTGTCATAAACTTCAAACTTGTCCTCCCGAATTGACCTTCAAAACTTTTCTTCAAAAGTCTTCTTCAAAACTGAATTTGAATTTCTTCAAATTTCAAAAATCTGAATTTGTTGAATATGAACCATAATACCTAAGAAAATATGCAAACTAGATATCCAATAGTGTATACATCAAGCAATCATTGCTTGACAACATACATAGCATGAACTTGACTCTGAATCTGTTATCTCCTATCTTCTCAAACCTGTAAGCATACACTAAGATCCACATATTTGCATTTACCTTACGAGAGGTTTCTCAACGTACTTCTGCTATGTCATGTAGATATACTAAACAAAATCAGAAACTGAATCCATCATGGGACTTGTGACTGACAACTCACAACTTAGTGTATTATGAACACTAGCTGGTTCATCTATAACTATACTCAACTCAACTCATGAGTCTCACCAAAGTTTCATATCTTTGATGTCATCATGTCTTCATCCTTGTTCTATCTGTAAATCTTTCATACCTCTTTCCTTCAGAGTCTTGTATAATCATACATGTGTGCACCTCCTAAGTAACATACCCCTCTGAAATATCAAGTTTCTCTGCAATAGAACTCTGGAACTTTCTCTTGAATAGGATCACCTAACAGGAATTTTCTCCACACATTCTCCTTCTTCCTTCTTCTTTTAAAGCTGGAACATAAAGAGAAACTGACAAAGGAAATAAAGGAATGCATGTAGGTATGACTTTGCATTCTTTCACATATGGCTGAAAATAAGTCGTCATGTTTCATCACCCAATGGATGATTTAACACTAGTATCCATAATTCTTCAAATTATATCAGACTTTATGAAATCTAGAACGTCTTCCTTCTTTCAATAAATCTGTATCTTCAGTGATCAATACTTGTATCTGAAACAACATCTCTGAACCCTTTTTATTAGCACTGCGCAGTTGCTAATAGCTTCCACTGTTACATCCTCATCTTTCCATATTATAGAATAAGGTTAGCTGATGTATTACATGATAACAAAAACCTTGTTGAAAGCACTTTAGGATTCATAATCTTCTACAACATAACAAGTATGTTCTTCTATTTCTCTGCAATACTAATCTGATAGAATCTGAATTTTTGACTTACTTCCTCCAATGTTAAGAACTTGACAAACAAAGGATGGACATCTGACTCATAAATACTCAAGATCTTCAACATCATTCAAGATCTACAAGATCTATGATCTCTGCAACAAAATACCTGTGTAGAATCTGCTCTCATCAAACCTTCATTACTGAATGTTTGATTTGCTACTTGAATGTCTTTAAGTGTCCATGCTTCTCACATAAAGTTGTGAAACTTTTCTTCAACTAAATCCTTCTCAAGAATCTGCAAATTCTACTGAAACATAAGTGGACAAACTCTCACCTTGAGAACTCCAAAAGCTGCAAGTTGATACTTCATATCTTCATATTCTTCCCGGGTGAAATGTGACAGTACCTGCTTGACTTTCTTTTGGTTAACTCCACTTCTCAATCAAGTGATAGGATCTAATGGAACACCTTTTTGAATACAAGCATGTATCCAAAAAACAAGACAAACATAGAAAGTGGATTCTCCAACTGACTAGTACATCAAAAAATCTGAATTTTTAATACTAAATTTTTTGAATTTTCTAAAAATATTGAAATTTCTGAATTTTCTGAAAATACTGAATATACTGAATATGAGGCAACTTTTCCAAACCAAAAACCTCACTCCAAGTCTTCAACATCTACTACAAATACTCTTTTACTTAAAGAGTTAGATAAAGAAGAAAAATACTTCTCTGTAACTTGTCATATACCAAGTAGCTCTGAATTGATACTCCAAGAATTCTTTGAGGGAACATATAAGCTGTCTTCTCAAAATCTACAACTTATACATATACACATATGAGTCAAAACATATAAGCTGTCTTAGATATCTGCTTCTTTTCTTTCTCTCAATGCAATTCTTTGTTCAAACCTACTAAAACATGACTAAGTATAATGCAAAACAAGGAACTGCTTCTTCTTTAAATTATCTTCTTCACACAAGATGTTCTCGTAGATTTGTCTTTGGATGTAGAGGATAAAAGTAGGAAAAGTATATGGAAAATATAGGAGAAAAAGGAAGTCTCACTTTCCCTTTGGAATTGTTGGACCTTCTTCTGCATCTTTCTTCCACATGATGATGATAACATCTTCAAACTTCTCTTCCATACCTTTTGTTCTCCTCATAACTCTGAATCAAAATTCGCTTCAAATGTGACTGATATGACTGAATTCACCAACCTTTTCCTTGAGTTGGTTGAATGCTGAATTACCTCTCTAGGTACAAAATCTGATAAAAAAACTCTCAACTCTGTGTTGGCTGAAAATAAAACTGATCTAATCTCCAAATTTGTCTTTTTAGATTAGCTTTCTTGCCATGAAAGAGATCTTCTATCAAAAATGTCAAGAACAATCTCTAGATAACTGTTTTGATGTAGCTAATGCTTTTACTTTCAACATAATGAAAGTGTAGAAAAGCACTTCTTGAATCTTTCAAATCTCTTTATAATTGCTCTTCTAAGATATGACCTGCAAATGACAATCTGATAGTAAAAACTAATACCTGTGATTTGATGTTGATATGGTTCCTTCATCTTCTCCAAACCATTGTTTTTCCTTGAATTTGAAGTAGCCTTCTCTTCATCAATTCTTGGTCTTCATGCAATACTTCTGTAAAGTATTTTCATACTTGCAAAAGTATTTGGCTGCTAACACATCATCAACTTCATACTCCATACTGAAAAATAAACATGTGACTAAATTGTCTAATTCTCAAATCTCTACTCATCTAGATTAAGTGTTTATGTCATATGTCAAATGTTAGAAGATGCTCTGAAACCATATGTTGTAAACCTGGGAGCTCTGATACCAAATGTTGGAAATTAGGTAGGCCCATAACAAATTCCACAGGTCCCATAGGTCCACGATCTACAACATAGATTCCAGCATCTTCCAAAATTGACAAACATGAACATACCACACTTAATCATACAATGATGAAACAAAGATAGAGAGAGATTAGACAACATGTTCAAAGTGTTACGTAAGCCACTGCTTACTCACACCATAATATATACAACTGTCAAATTACAATGTGGGAGTCAAAACCTCAACCACTCTATGTGAACAGAAATAGATGGAAGAGTGTATGTACAAAATTTACAAGAATATTCAGATGTAGGGACAGAAATCTGAATATATATGAGATGTATGACCTCATAGGTTGTAGAAGAGTGAATATGAGTGACACAAAGAGGAAAGATCAGTTGGAAGCTTATATTTCTGCAACCCTAATCTGAGTTTAGGCTATGGAAGACCCTAAATCAAATGTGGGTGTGAAAGATCACATACTTACAGAATTAGCATAGAATGTTAACATGTTGCTGACAGAAATCCTCATACTCATATGGAAACACCTTCTCTAACATCTCATCTGAATGCATGTAGCATGCATGTACTGATTCTCCTTTATGTATGCCGAATAGGACTCCTCCAGATATGGATGCCACTGCCTCCATAAGCTCCAAGTAGTACCTGTATGCATAAAGAGAATATGTACCTGAATAGTTAACATAAGATGCAATCTTATGTTAAGCTCCATCCAATGTCTTTGAAGTACTCCATAATCTTCATGTAGAAGACAATCTTCAAATGCATAATATAGATGGTTGATCCACACCACTAAGCTACTAATAGGTAAGTCTTCTCCATAAGTAAGAATGTGAGCACACTCTTCTCCAAGAAGAACTCCATAGCTGCTCCTCAACATGCTCCTAGAGTACACCATGGCTTCCCCATGAGTGCTAGAGCACTATCTCCTCAAGAGAGAAACCAAAGCTGGCGTTGACTAGTGTTGGATGTCTCACAAAGTGACTATAGCCCTTCTTTTATAGGCCACATTGACTCCATGCAAAAAAATAAAGCACACTCGTTAAAAAAACTGATTTTTACGAATAAGTCTTGAGATCGCTTTTTTTATTAAGTTGGATCGTTGTATTTAATTGTGCTTTTGCTTTATTTTAAAATTATCGTTGAAGGATGCTTTTGACCTACTTTTTCAACTATCTGACCACCTGATGAATGATCTGACAACATTTTTATGATCTCCATGCTGAGAGCTATCAAATGAGGTAAAAACCCTAAATCAACAGAAAATTAGGGTTAAGGTTTTCTCCCAAATATGATATGTGATGATTGCATGTCATATACCATTAGAAAGCTCTCTTCAAGCTCTACAAGATAGGCTCATAAAAATTTTACCCAAATTTTGTGCCAAAAATGACTAAGTACCAAAATTAGGGTTTCTGCCCTAAATGGATTTTGGACTGATGTGACATTGATTTCCAACATGCATTCTACTATGTAATGACCTCGTTTCTTATAGTAATGGCATACTCCTTTCTTTGAATCAGATGTAGTCGAAGATTTTTCTTTGGGTGTAGAGGAAGCATAAGGATAGAACTGGAAAACTTACAATTAGAAGACTTACTTTCCTTCTTGGATTGCTAATCTTCTGCTCCTTCTTTGTCTCCTTCTTCTTCTTTCCCTTCGACAATGATAACATGGCTTCATCATTCTCTTCCATACCCTTTTGTTGATTTTCATCTTGAAGTAACAAGAATTGTAGCTCTTCAAATGGAAGTTCTCTATCTCTTGTAGAGAGACACAAACAAGTAACAAAAGCACGATATGTTGATGGAAGTGAGTTTAGAAGTGTGTTTACCATCTCTTCATCTGAAATGTTGACCCCAACATTCAAGTAACTGATCTCGTAAATCTTTGAGTTTCAAAATATGTCTGAACCGATTCACCAACTTTCATTCTTGTGTTGGCTAGCTATCTCCCTAGATGAGCTTTCCTAGCACGGTTTCTGCTTTGATAGAGATTCTATAACTCCAACCAAGCCTGACGAGAGGTTCTACATGACTTGATTTGAGGTATAATATGCCTCTTTACTCCCATAGCAATATATGAAAGTGCTAAAGCATCCCTTGAATCCCATCTAGATTGCTCTTCTCTAGGAAGTAATTTGGTAGTAGTACGGACTCCTCATGATGAAAGAGTTTCTTCTTCTTCACTAACCTCCTGTTAAGCAAATAGGAAAAACAGGTCTTCTAAAAGATGAAGCAATATCTTCTCCGACTTGTCTTTGCCTTGGATAAGTGCCATTGACAATATTCCATAAGTCCTTTGTTACTAACAAATTCATCATCATAAAACTCCACATTGGATAATTAGACATGCCCTCAAGCTTGTCTTCATTCTCAAGTCTATAGTCACTCATCTTATTAAGGGTGTATGTCAACTATGCTCTGATACCAAATGTTGGTATTCTAAGGTCTGAATACCATATGTTGGAAGTGGTAGTGGGCCACAATAACAATATATCACAGGTTTACAGGATCTTCCAACAAATGAACCTTAACATACACACCTTAATACTCAAAAATAGATGAGTGAGAGATAGGGAGAACAGACGAGATTTCAAGTATAATGGTAAGCTATGAGGCTCACCTACACTATCTATATTCAAATGTCAAATTACAATGTGTCAATATCTGTATCTAGGCAGAAATAGGAACTGGATACAAGAGATTGTGTGCCTAAGAGGTATGAAGAGTGTTTGTGTGTGAGAATATGAAGAATAAGAACAGTTTAGAACTGTTTCATAGCAAACCCAAATTCTGATCAACCTAAATCAGAAACGAGTGACCTACCAAGTAAGAACAGAAATAGACTTGCTACTCACAGTAAATCAACAATGGATGTTGATGGTAAGCTAGTAGAATCTCCTCCAAATAATCACCAAGATGTAGACCAGAACTCCTCCAAAAGTGTGAGAACTCCTCCTCCAAGATGCCCCCCAAGATCTCCTCCTTGCTCCTTGAGAGTGAGAAGATATCTCCTTGATCACCAAGTACCTTGAACTCTCCTTGAGTGATTGCTTGCGTGATACTTTGAATAATGACCCGAGGTCCTTGTTATATAGTATTTGATGAAGCCTTGAAAAGCTAGCTTAATAAAGCAAAAGCTACGGTATCGCTAAACAATATCTTTCGCAAAAAAACTGACGTCAATCGGTGCAGTTGTTTTTCAAAAACAATCTACGATCGGCCGTTTTCAAAAAGCTATGAAAAGCAATAAAATAAGATGCTTCCGTCGTTGTTGTGCATGGGATTCAAACTCATGCCACCTCTTTGAGAGGTTATTCTTCTATCCACGCTGCCCACGCCTTTTAGTTGTACAAGAGTTGCTAAAGATAACTAAACATCCTGTATCAACATAAGGAATTTCCACCATTGACCATGGGACATTGTTTTCCAACAGTCTTGAACCAAGCCAGCATTCCAAGCTTAAGTCTCCTCCAAAAGTATCACAAAAAAATGTCTTGCATTAGCTGCAAGGCACGACAAATACCATCGAGCCAGGTAGTTGTCCAAGTTGCCAAACCAAAAACTACTGCAAAATCAAGATATATGATGATTCCTCAAGGTAGATCCGACTTGTAAGACACACCTATTATCTTCTTCATGATCAAATGCAAACAATAATATTCAGAAGATAACATCATGTAAATGTCAGTTCGAATTGTCTCAGAATCTCTGATTACCCTAAGGTGGATCCGCATGCCCCACTAAGACCATGATGTATTAATGAAAAAGATAAAGATTATTAATGAAAATGGAAAAGGGAAAAAATTATAATTGAAATTAACAATAAATAAATGAAAAAGATAAAAATAATAGTAGATTTAAAAATATATAGTTTTTTAAACAAAAATAAAAATAAACCAAAAAGTGCATCTTCAACTTCTATGTCTGTCCAAAACAAGAAGTCTCAAAATTTAAACTTTATCATGCATAGCTTGAACATATAGATATGACATCCCTATAAGAACCAAATAAAGAGCATTTAGTATGTGAACTTATAAAAAGCACTTTATCATTTGAAGCAAGCACCAAGAGCATAGTATGAAAAGATACATATGTACCTTTTATCTATTGGTTTTGAAAGCTTTGAAGCTCCTCAAACCCTCTATGTTAACAAGGAGACGAATATCTTGATTATCATCATCATCTATTGTTGATGACATGATCATGACAAGTCCCAAGGATTCCCATCTTCAGTTCTTTAAGTCACAACTTAAACATACATTTGATGTTAATGATCTTGGGATTTTACATTATTACTTAGGCATTGAATTCACATTCAAGAGTGATTGTATCTATATGACTCAGCAAAAGTACATTGAGAAATTATTAAAAAGATTTGAAATGACAAATTGTAAACCTATGCAGACGCCTATGGATGTAAATGTGTCATTACAGGTAGATGCAAACTAAGAACCTTTTGATGCTATGCTATATAGCCAAACGATTGGATGCTTGATCTATCTATGTAATACATGTCCTGACATTCAGTTTGCAGTTCCGCAAGTGTCAAGGTTCATGCATAAACTTCTCAAAATTCATTGAAATGCAGTTAAGAGGATTTTCAAATATTTGAAGGTGACTTTGAATTATGCAATGGTATTTCCGAAGTTGCCCCCATTACGACATTGAAGGAGGGATTGTACGAAAACAATGTAAGAATGTCCCAAAATGATCAAAAAACAAGCAACCCTAATTTTGGTAATTAGTCAAAATTTAATCAAAGATGATCAAAAAAATTTATTGCAACATTGAAAGTGCTCATTAAGAGCTTTCTAATGATATATAACACTACATCATCTAGCATCCCTTTGACCTTCAACATTAAAACCCTAATTTTGCTTTTCAAAGTGCTTTTCACTCATATCTAAGCAATGCTTGAGATTTGAAGTTTGAAAAGTTGATGATCCAATTGGTCCAAACATAGGCAACCAGCTTTTGTGAGCTAAAAGCTAAATCACACATACCAAAAGCACTCACGCATGCTTTAAGAGAAAACTCGTGCAACTTCTATGCTTTTCATGCTTTATTCAGCTTTTCGAACAGCTTTTTCACCCCGTGCTTACACTATAAAGAGAGGATTAAAGCCCCATAATTCATTTGAGTACAAGCTATCTAAGCTACAAGCTCTAGGGTGAAGAGCTAGAACTCTTGGAGGAGTACATGCAGCTTTGAAAGAGATTTTGACAGCTTATCTTTGTTCTTCTTCACACTCCCAAGTGTGCATGCTGAATTTGGAGAGTAGTACCTTCTTTAGGGTTTCTTCACATGTTATTGTTGTACTAGGTGTTTATCTACCACTTCATCGTGAGAAGTGACCATTGCTACTACTGCTCCATATCAGAGAAGACCTGAATTCCGACTAGAGTTTGATGTATTGAATGTTTTGGACAGTTCGTATCCTTATTTTTGCACATATTCACTCACATAATACCTCTTAGATACTCACACTATTACATTTCGTAACTAGAAGCCTTAATATTCAGCTTATATTCAGTTTTTTTGTATCATACACACATTGTATATTCACACTTTGCATTTATTAGTGTGTGTAGTAGCATTAAGCTGCTTCATTTTTATATTTGTCTTCTCATCTCTCTATATTGTCATTTATCTCTCTTGATCAAGTCAAGGTGTGTTATGTGCTAAGGTCAAGTGTTGGAAAGATATTGATTTAACCTATGATTATTGTTTGGGCCTACCACACTTCCAATACAACTTGCATATTTACATTTTCGTAACATCTCGACATCAACGTTTCAACGTGCAGGTCTACTTATATTTTTTAACAAGTGTTTCGAAGTTTGGGCAAATGGCTAAGTGGTCTCCAAAAATGTCTGAATCATTTTTCAAACGTTCAAGTCAAAAGCGTTCACGTCAAAAACAGTCAAGTACAAAACGTCCAGGTGGCCTTGCGAAGAGCAAAGTTTGGAAGAAAACATTCATGTTATTTTCAAGACGGCTAGCGTGATGCGCTAAGTTGAGCCGCTAAGTGACATTTTCGTCACACTGGATGACTCCCACACTTGTGGGAGACTAATTTTCCAAAGTGTTGGGTGACATCAATGTTGCAAGTACCTATCCTTGGACATCTCGGCAACACATCCAATTGGCATCCCCCGTGTGCGAGTCCCCCATCAAGGTGCCCTTCGCCCTCGACATGGTCCACCCTAGGAAAGCCATCACGAGTGGCGAGACCACCACTCCCCTAGGCAAGTCCGTTCTCTCAGAGAGTATCCATGTTCGGCAACCATAAGCATACTTGGGCAACCCTTCACTCCTTCCTCAAAAGCACTTGGGCAACATTTTCTAGTGGTTGGGCGAGTTTCCTTTGCTACCAATCCTTCATGCGCAACCCTCATTCATATGCTTATCTCACCTTGCACTTGCATGACCCTTCATCATCACGCCTCGACGACCCATATGGCCCTAGCGACATTCATCTATGGTCCTAGGCAACCCCTTGCAAGGGCACCGAGGTGACTTCCATGCTCTTGCAATACTTGGAGTACTACACTCATCTTGGCAAATCAACAAATTTGGAACTCGGCTAGACGTAATCGAAGTTCAGGTGCAGGATCTCATGAGGACAATTCAATAAGTTAACATCCATTCACCTAAAGGGATATGAAGGTGGTTTTGCATTATTATGAGCAATCTGTTTGCACTTGCAATATGACTAGATGCAGCTGTTCCAATAGTAACTCAAGACTAGAGATTCTCTCATCGGTTGGTTCCGATCCTTAACTACTATCAGAAGTCACAATTTCTTTGGTACTTATGTGTCATCCTCCAACACGTTGAGGATGTGAGAGACTTGTTCATTCTATGTATTTTAAGTGCTATCTCACTGACGTAAAGACATCAACAATCTAACTTCATGCTCTCCCTAAAAATAAATCATCACTTGAGGCATGAGAGAAATCCTTCAATAAGATGGGACAAATGATGACTTCACTTGTGCACCCTTGACAAAGAGAGGGGAATCCTCTAATACAAATGTGTTATGGACAAAGATTTGCTACTCAAAGATGTATCACGCTGATTCAGAGCAAGGTAGGTTCGGTACATACAGTTCACATACGATTCGAGATCCGAACTGAATCTTGAGGTTCAGTACGTTCCGTACGTTGTTCCAAAATTTCACAATTCATAAATGACAAAAATATACATATATTATATGTTGCATATTCAAGAATCAAGTTATCTAAACACGAATATCAACATTAAACAATGAATTATGACAAAAAAGAGTCGGGCCATGCTCAAATCGAGAGGGAGAAAATATGAAAAAGTTGCATATGTTTAAAAATACATTGAACACGTACCATATGGTTCGGTACGTACAATACGTACGAAAAATTGTACGGTTCGAGTTTTGATCCAACTTGATTGGGAGAGCCTTCAAGGAGTTGCTAACAATGAGGCTTTGACTAGACGAAGCCCATTCTTAAGATCTCAAAATGCACTCCATGATAACCTTCTAAGGTAAGTTAGAGACAAAGCCCATTGGGAACAACTTACAAGAGATTATGCACCACCATATGATTTGTCAAAACAACTTTTATATTGCCATATAGGCTAAAATTGAAACACAAACAGAGGAAACCACCAAGAGCCCACAATGTGAGGGAGTCATCTCGACAAGAGTGAGGGATTGAAAGTTTCTTGAAGGGGAGCTTGCCTCTAAAGAATGCAAAACCAAAGAATGTCTCTTCTTCTCATAAGAAAATAAAAAGCTAACAATTGAACTATTTTTATTTTATTTATTTGGTAATGAACAAGAGTCTTCAACACAATATAAACAAGCTTACTTTGCCATATGTCCTTGAATGGCTCTGCAGCATGAAAAATCTTGGGCAAACGACTGTATTGACCTGCATTCCATTTTTCAAGCACATGCAGCAGCTGTTTCAAAGAGTACAGACAAAAATAAGATTTCTAGTTAGGTACAACACCAGCTGAGAAGCTTGAAGACAATTCTGATTGATGAATCTTTGAAAAAAATTGGATTCCTTAAAAAAAAAAGAACTTTTCATCATCTTTCCCCATTTAAAAATTACAAAATACTGAAAGAAGTATGATTTCAGCTAGAATTTCTGGGGTCAAGCATTTCTGAGGGGGAGGGGGGGGGGGGGGGGGGGGGGGGGGTGAGAGGTGCCTTCATTTTCCTTTTGTTACAAAGCTCACAACCATGCACATCCTCTGATCCTACAATGAGATGATATATGTTAACCTATAATTGATAATGCATCTCACTATTTTGACGGTACTTCTCTCTATTTATTTACATCATTTCTTGTTGATTGTAATGCTAGCCACTTCTAGGCACTTTGACATGTGAATGGGAGATTGTTAGTGATAGCTTTTTGATTATCTTCTCTTTCGTATATACATGCATATGTATGATGATAGATATGTGTCTCTTGTGTGTAGTAAGGCTCGTGCTAGATGTGGGACTTATCTCTCTCTCTCATAATCTGCTCTTCAAAAGACCAAAAGACTGCTGTTTAGATTCTTAGGCAAGCTCCGCACCCGTTGATGACAGCTCTTAGCCATGTACAACCTGCTTCAATCCCACAGTGAAATGAAATATGTTAGCCTATAGTTGACAATGTATCTCATTATTCTTATGTGGCTGGAATGGCGACTCAACCAAGAAGCAGACTGCTGATATTAAAATACCGATAATTGGAGGGTAAGAAAGAACAGTAAAAAAATTGATAGTAAAAGTGACACATTGCGAACCAGAGCATCTCTTCTTCCTTTCCCATCTTTCTCATAAGGAAATAATAAGCTTACATTAAAATAGTTTTTATTTGCCTTGTTTGGTGATAAATAAGAATCATTAACACAATTTAAATAAGCTTACGTTGTTTGATGTTTCTGGAGAGTTCTGCAGCATAAAAAATATCGGGAAAACGACTGTATTGGCCTGCATCCCATTTTTTGAGCGCATGCAGCGACTGTTTCAAAGAGTACAGACAAAATGAAATTTCTGGTTAGAAATAGTACCAGCAGCTGAGAAGCTCGAACAAAATTCTGATTGATGAATTGAGAAAATTTTGGGATCCTTACGAAAAAAAGGTTGCTTCCCATTGCCTTTCACCATTTAAAAACTTCGAAATACTGAAACGAGTATGATATTTCTGGCTAGCATTTTCAGGACAAAGTGTCTGGCTAGTACTACATTCAACAAGCATGGCTGGAACAGTAATCCAGAAGTAGAAAGGAAAGATAATTATTGTTGATAGCTCCCAGAAAATATATGATGGTTCCGAGTAGTTCTCAGGCTCCTTTAAGTGCTCTGACCTTTGGAATATGTTTTCTACTAATAAAAGACGCCAACTTCAAGTATGAGGCATAAAGACCACGTCCCAAGAACAAAACATGTATATCCCTCTTGTGAAGATTTCTGTTGCATTAATCCAACCACAATCTCTTGTATCATGAAGTTACGTGATGTGCAAACATGGTACGACGTAAATGTTTTACATGTGAAGCACGACCCTAAACACTGACCCTGAGCCGTTGGCAGCCTTCCCATGTGCAGGTCCCATAGTGTGTACTCTTCTAGGCATAGATCTCTATGTCCATGAGGAAAAATTTTGCAATGTTTGTTTATTGGAAAATTTTTCTTTTCCTAAAAAAGGAAAGATAAATGACAATTCCTGTCAATAACCTCCGTGCGATTCTTCAGCACCGTTTCTTTCTTAATTTGAACTCCTTCCTTTGCCTGGTGGGCTGTTCTCTGAGCTCAGTCATACCCATGCACCAATTTATTGGCTTCTGCCCGCTAAATCATTCAACACATTCATGGATTATGGTCCGTGCCCCACCAAAGTCACAGACAAGAAGACGGACTATATGTTCTCTTGCGCACACGAGGAAGCTCAGAAGACTGATCTCTTGGTTCCATCTTCTGATGATATGCTTCCCTTCTCGTACTCTTCCAATACGGTATCATCCCTCGCGAACGTATAGCTCATCACTACTGCACGCGACCTGTATTCATGCGACATGAGACGGTAAACTCCTGGTAAATCTGTAACAAAACATGGACGAAAAAAATAATACAAGGCTCTCTCTCTCTCAGGGTGGGCACATGCAGCCCTGGCGAACTGAAGTTCGGCCAAAGATATGCGCTTTTTCCAGCGTGGCAGAAATGCTGTGATGATGTGCACGGTGAGTAGCCCGGTGAGTCTTCGGTGACCCGAACGGACTCCAGTCCGTGAGTCCGTTCGGGTCACCCGAAATGGGTTCAGAGTATTTTTTTATTATTTCAGATACACACGGGCCCAACTTAACTTTTTTTAATACAAATTTAGTTTTTTTTTTTTTTTTTTTTTTAAATAAAAGGAAGTTCGGCCTTAGCTTAATCTCTCGGACTTTAATTAAAATAAAGGAGAAGAGTTACAAGTGGATGGGACTAATGCCCATGGGACCCCCCAAATCCCACAATGCAGGGGAGGAATATGGCAGCCTAGAGGGCATTACAAATGAGGCGGATAAATTCATCATCACCCTCATGTGGGATCCATTTGGGTTTCAACTTGTTGTTTTCGAGGAGATAAATACAGTGATGTCTAAACGGTGGAGATCTCTTATCTCGGGAGATTCTTTTACCTAGAAGAAACAAGGATTTCTCGATCGACCATTCCTTAGGAGTTTGGCCAAAATTGACAGCACATCACTCCCTCCAAATCTTCCAGAGAGTCTCACCCCTGAGGGCATTCCATAACCTCGATGAGCAGCCGATCGCCTCACCCAACATCACCTGTTGCCAATTGATTTGGTTCTAGAGTCTCAATACTCAGGTCACGTGATGCCAGATAACACGAGACTTGGGGCAGTCGAAGAATAGGTGAACTAAATCTTCGATGCATCGATGACAGAGCTTGCACCATGGCGGCACACCACAGATTTTGTTAGCTCTTGCATTGGACCACATACCTTTATGCAAGATATGCCACATGAGAACAGACTTTTTGACTTCAATTAGGGGGTGCCAAATAGACATGAATTTTAGTTCCCATCGTAGTTTGGTCCAAGAAAGGCACCATCTCTTGTTAAGAGTGTGGTGAACATCTAAGTTCTCTTTGAAGTTGGGGGTTCTGGGCAGCTTCTTACCATTGCTCCATTTGAGGCCCTCCAGGCAAGGAAGATCCTAATCGCAGAGAAGGCGGGTAGTTGAGGGATCCCAAGCTAAACACCTGCTTTGAAGAAGAGTCCATTCCTCAAGGGTAACTCTAAGTCTCGAATCCAATTCTTCGAACCTAATCCACTGGCTGGTCTCTTGTTTCCAGAGTTGTTTCCACTGTTTGAACCCCTTGTTCCATAATCGCCTTGAAGTTTGGAGCTTCCAAGACTCCACCCCCCTAATGCCGCATATCGGGAACCAGATAGAGTCATTTTGTCTTATCCCAGCCACCCACTTCCACTCATCACTGATTCTGATGAACTGTTTGGCCTTGTTCCAATCCATAAAGAACAGACGAGGCTAGAGCCTTTAGGGGACACCGGGTGGGGGGAGAACAAAAGCGTGAGAATCCCAATGTCCTTCCAACCCGGAAGGCCAACTAAGGTAAGGTCTTCCGTGTTTCTGAAGATTAATTTAGCCCAAGAGGACTCCCTATTGCTCCAAGCCTTGATAAGCCACTTCGCCGCCAGCTTGTCAGCCAACCCAACGATATCTGAAATTCCCAAGCCCCCTGAGTCTTTAGGGCTAATGCAAGTTTCCCATTTGATTTTGGGAATCCCCTCCTGTTGGGGTCCCTAGTCCAAAGGAAGTTTCTACAGATTCTTTCCACTTTGGCCAAGTCTTTCTCCTTAGGTCTCCAACACGAGATAAAGTAAATAATTGTAGACAGCATAAATGTGTTAACAACCATAGCACGCCCTGCTAAGTTGACTTGCATACCTTTCCAATGATTCAACTTGCTATCCAGCTTGGATAGCACCCAGTTCCAGCGTTGGTCCATTGAGATGTCGAATCCCATCGGAATGCCAAGGAGACGGAAGGCTTGGCCACTAGGGATAACTTGACACCCCTGATCCACTAACAATTGGGGATTAGGTCCACTGATTGCTCTAAAAGCAGTTTTAGCATGGTTGATTTTTGAACCTGACGCCATACAAAAGGTGTCGAGGCACCACCAAAACATCTCAATGTTGTTTATATCATTATGCACAAAGGCATTCATGTCATCAGCAAAAAGTCTCGCAATCATTTGGCTGTGGTTTAGAGGTAGGGAAAGACCCTTGAGATTGCCAGCGTCCATGTGATGCTTTAATAGGCGATTGAGACCATCCGAGGCGATCGCGAAGAGTAAAGGAGCTAGAGGGCAGCCTTGCCTAATTGATCTTTTTAAACGAATGGGCTTAGAGAGCTTACCGTTGATATTTATTCTAGTTGAAGCATTTCCAAGAAGGGTTGAAACCATCTTCGTGAACTTTTGACTGCACCCAAGGTCTTTCAATGATTGAAGAATAAAGTCCCACTCCAATCTGTCATACGCTTTGTCGAAGTCGGTCTTAATGAATACCAGATCTTGAGCAGACTCCTGAGCAAAAGCAAGACCTTCCCAAATATCGACAATTGCTTCAAGTATAGATCTACCCTTGATAAAACCTTTCTGGTCCTCACACAGCCATGACTTTAAATGACAAGAGATTCAGTTGGCTATAACTTTCGCAATTATCTTGTATCCTGTTTGGAGCATGGTAATCGGACTCCAGTTTTCAATTTTGTTCTTGTCTCCCCTTTTGTGGACTAACTTGATGACGCCATTATTAAGACACTCAGGGAGGGCACCGAAGGAGAGAGCCTCTTGCCACACCAGACGCAGTGGGGTGGCCACCACATGTTTGAAGGACTTGAAAAACTCATTGGTGAGGCCATCCGGACCCAGACTTTTCCCATTGGGAAGGGCATCAATAACCTCAATAATTTCATTCTCAGAAATGTTAGCATCCAGCAGAGCAATCAGATTCTGTGGGATTCTAGATTGAGCAACCCTTGAGATGGTTGCCATGGAGTCGCGCCTCTGGGGGGGAAGGAGGAGTCGAGACCTCGAGAAGATTAGTAAAGTGCTCAATGATGATAGATCTATTCTCAACTTCCGTGCAACATTCAGTTCCATTGTTGTCAACCAATAGGGGATGGATTCCCTAGCTTGTTTCCTTTTGAGGATGTTACACATCTCTTTCGATGGTTTGTCGGCCTTCCCCGCCCACCAATCTTTGAAGAAAATTTGAAGATTCTTCCTTTGAACCTCCTCCTCTAATCTTAGTCTTCCCCTGATTTTCAAAAGACCTTGTTGGTATTGTAACTTACCTTTGTTCACCTCTTCTTCAAGCCGTGAGAGCCTCCGGTACACCGTTTCTCTTCTTTTTTTCTGTATATCTCTTATATCCACCGCACTTCTCCAACCCTTAGCCGGTTCATTACAGTAGGCAAAGGCTTCAGCCCACACTTCATAAATTTCTTGGTGGACAGAGGGGAGGGAAAACGATGTCTGACAAGCATGGAACCAAGGGGCTTTCTGGAACATGGGAATCGATTTGAAAGACAGAGTAATCAGGTAGTGGTCCGAGATAGTCAAGTCCATGTGTTGGGAAATTGAAGGATTACCCCACTGAAGGATGGTGTTTTGATCGATGTAACATCTATCAAGTCTTGCTTTCCTCAAAGAGTCCCCCGATTGGAGATTTGACCAGGAGAACCCCTTCGTGTCTTTCACCTCAACCAGGTCGAGATGGAGCTTGGTTTTATCCCATATCTCTTTCTCCTGACCGTCAATAACTTTTCCTTTGTTATTCCATCGGTCCTCAGGACACTCAACCATGTTGAAGTCCCCACAAATCAAAACATTATGTGAAAGGGAGTCGAGGGAAGCCCAAGTATCCATTCTATCTGTTTCTCCATTAGGGGCATAAATTGAGACCACAATGAACTGGAAAGGGAGCCCGATAGAGGTAGCAATCCAACGATGATTCTGATCTTCAAAAGTCGCGGTCACATTACCAGATAGGGAGTGACTAATACCGATAGCAGCACCCCCCTTCCCCCTAGGGTGAGAAGTAGAGAACCAAAGGTGGTTCAAAGAAATGCATTTAAGCCATTTTTGGAGATCCTCTCCGTCGATCTTAATCTCTTGTAAGCAAATAAAGTCAGGATTGAGGCACTTGTCTTTGAACCACTGGCCAAGAATCGCCGCTCTTGACGGGTCAGACAGACCCCTGACGTTTAGTGATGTGAATTTCATTAATGATGGTTGCCCTCTTTGAGGGGAGGGACCCGATCTTTTTTCTTCTTGTGGTCTTCTTTTTTCCTCCCAACTTCTTGAGTTAGGATCCTGCTCTTGAGGGGGCTCTTCCAAGGCATGCCTGAAGGTTGTTTTCCTTTAAGCTTTGACTTTTGTTGCGGCAATCTTGGAAAGCATACCGAAAGGGTAGGACCAAGAAAGGAGCTTTCGTTGTCTGGATTGTCTTCATTGCTAGTAGTGAAGCCTTCCTCTTTACTCGTGGTGTAACCTTCTTGGTTGTCTTCTTTACTGGTAGAGCACCCAAGGGTATTATGAGTGGGGTCTTCTTCATAGAGATTCTCCCCTGGAAAGTCGACCTCATTAATCTCCTTTTCTAGGTTACAGTACATGTTATTCGAAGGGGCAATTGTCATAGTGTTTCTTGTTGTTTTGACGGCCGTAGTTGATTAGTTGATTTTTGACGGCCGTAGTTGTCTGTTTTGCACATTTTCTATCTTAAAATAACATCATAATCTTCATAAATTAAATTAAAGTAGAGCTATGAAATACGGTAGTCTCTTCAGAACACCTTCAAAATTGAAGGGAACTAAACTAAACTAGAACTATGAAATAAGGTAGTCGCTTCGGAACACCTTCAAATTTGAAGGGAATACTATGTTGTCCAAATACAACCTTCAATACAACATACATAGAAATTAAATTATCTTCATAAATCAAGGAAAAATAGCAAAAATGTATTTGGAGGTTTAAGCCAAGAAATCATGACACCAAATTCCGATACCCAAAGAGAGGCACAAACCATGGTCGAACAATACAAGCCATATTGTATACAACAACTACTTGCACAAGTAGATTGGTACCATTAAATACATATAATCATTGAGACACAAGCAATTCTTTCCATAGCCATCAATTGTAAGAAATTGATTATGAGACCTCCATGTGCACCTAAATGAGTTGATTCAAAGTCCATCTTGGCTCACCCAAAAAACCGGTCATGGAATGTGAATCCAATGACCCCAGGTTCATTTCTTCAGCCACCTAAAATTCGGCCAACGGACCTTCATGTGCACCTAAATCCGATCACCCGAAGTCCATATTTGACCACTCAAAATCCGACCACCCGACATCCATGAGCTCCTGGAACACTTTTCAGGTGACCTAAAAAGTAATCTCCGACCACCCGAAAACATGTCCATATGTTATCTCTATTACCTTGTTAATCATTTCGTTCGGGTCGGGTCACCCAAAGTCATTATGTTATTCTATTCGTAAGTCGCCGAAGGTCATTCTGTTATTCTGTTCGTAAGTCAATTGAGTGACATTGACATTATATACGTTCGCGCCAAACGTTATATTATATATGTTCGTGAGTCACATTATATATATTTCATTATATATGTTACATTACAATTGTGAGTCACATGTCCCAGTTGGTTGGCCTAGTGGTTTGGCCTCTCGCCTCTTGAGGCAAAGGCGAGGGTTCAACCCCTGACAGCAACATGTAAGGGACATGTGTATCTTGGAATGATGTTGCATGTGGCTGAGGTGCCACCGTTTGTCCATCCCCATGGTAATTGTGACCGCCGTTTAACCTAGTCTTGTAAACCCCTGTTCTTGTGGGATAAAGGGGGTCCCATGGGTACTATGCCCTTCCTTGTATAGTTGCAATTTCAAAGTTAAAGTCAAGAGGAATAGGCCTCGGTCGAACCTCCATTTAAAAAAAAAAATGTGAGTCACATTATATACGTTTGTGCCAAATGCGATATTAAAATAGCGGCACTGAAATAGTACGACAAATTTTAAAATAGTGAAGATTGATGGTAAGTGAGGGTTTAATAAATAAAGCTTTTGATATAGTATTAATAGTGATCGTCCTATGTGCAGACATAAGAAAGCAAAGATGTAGCTGGAATGGAATAGAATCAAACATATAGTAATGACTATATGGTAAGTGTAACATTATTGAAGTAAACCAAAAATCCTTCCTCGCTCCATATAAATTATCTTTTTTGAAATCAATGTTGTATTGTCTCCTAATTTCACCTAAAAGTGATCCATGATTGTTATCTTCCTTGTGATTGTTGGATTTTGTGTGGTTTGATCTCTTAATGCAATATTAAAGCACTAAGCACTACGCATATTCGCATTAGAATGTCTTCAAAGTGACTGGTTGCAGCTGCATGAAATCGATAATGGAAATAATAAGAATTATCCACTTGCATGATGGCAAAATTGAAAAACACTTTCATGTGCCCTTAATTCTGATCGTCGGAAGTCGGGTGACTGTCTCGCATGTGCCCATAATTCCAATGATCGGAGGTCACCAGATCTATCATACATGTGCCCTTAATGCTCCGTTGGGTGACCCAAAAAGTGTGATCCGGTCACCCAAAAAAACTTTCATGTGCCCTTCCTAAGATCTCTCTGTTTTATAAGTGATCTTGTTTGGAGTTTCTTCGTTCATGTTCACCATTCAAGGACTCAGATCCCATGGATTTACTCGCCTCTGAAGTTCACATGGCAAGTGCTCTTTGGACTCCATTACCAATATACCACCATAGAACAACTTTCATCCTCCTAAACTCCTCCCATCTAGACAAACTCAAAATAACTAGCATAAATTCCGACCATCATAGTGTACAATATGGTGTCTCAATGCACCCATCCTTTCATGACTAAAGGTTGTTTAGGTTGGGTTCACACAAAGAGGGCAAAACACACACTCAAAAGTGCACTATTTCAAGTGGAACACTAAGAAAATAATTAATTCCATTGTTCACGTGTTCAAACAAGAAGGTGGAACTATGCAAAAGCTATTTTTGTGCCACCGCCCTATGTGAGCACAAAAAATAGCAAAACAAATATTTTTTTCTCACATAAATCTTTACAAATGCATAAAAAGGAATAAAACTATTAAATCAAATATCCTTAACAATAATATAAACAAATACATGTTATTGTACATTGCATCACAATACATTATGAAGATGATGATGATGGTGATGTATCCATCTACTCCAAAGCTTCATTTCCAATTTGCTTTTGAACATTCATTCTTGCTTGCTTGTTGTACATTATGCTTGTGATCATGTCTTGTCACTCTGAGTTGCTCCCAAGATCACTTTCTTCTTCATTAGTGCATTGACCATGATCCCTTGCTCCTTCTGATCCCGTTTCATGTATTGCTCATAGCTCTGCCAAGGACATTTACTACTCTTTCATTCTCTTCTAATTGCCCATTGTGACTTGTCGATTCTATTTCTCGAACCCAATCCATATCAAAAGCATCTTCATGACAAATGTGAAAGTTATGGAGGAAAAGACATGCGACAACAAGATCTGGAATATTCATAGATCCATATCACATCTTTTTAATAGGATTTGAAGCCTTACTTTCAACATGCCAAAAGCTCTTTCAACACGCATCCTTGTACTTGATTAGATGAAATCCCAGTACTACTTAAGCCGTGACAACCCTTCTTTAAACCTCTAAATGGGACTAACATGTATGGTCGTGAAGGATATGCAAAATCACCAACCAAGCAATACTTACCTAGTTTACCTCTTGCACATGTTTGTCTTAATTCACTTCTTGTGAAACTAAGAGAACCATGCATTGATCCTGCCCATCCTACATCATGATTCCAAATAGAGCAATTGGTTGCTACTGTTATTTGCAACAAGATAGAGGGAAAACCTTTGCAGTTGAAGTAATCAACATGGGTTTCACATTGTGCAACTATAGGTACATGGGATCCATCTATTGCTCCCACAACATAAGGTATTCCTCTGATTGTCTCAAAATCTTTTTCTAACATTGCAAAGCGGGTTGTTGAAGGCCATCTAATGTACATGTCTTTAAGACCATATGCTACAATAACTTTAATAAAATCATGCACAATACCACAACATGTGCTCTTTGAGCATCCAAAAGTGTCTCCTATTCCCAAAAGCCCATCTCTTGTTGCTAGTCTTGTTAATGCAATAGCTACTCGATCTTGTAAAGGTATAGTGTCATGATAGTTTGTGGTTTTCTTTTGCGTAAAGGGTCCAAGCTTTCTACACAAGTAATGGAAGGTTTCCTTTTTAATCCTCAAGCAATGTTTGAACATATTGTCACTATAATCATTCAAAAGATAGCTTTTAACAAAGCCATGAGGACGTGGGTATTCCCATGCTTGCCTATGTTCATGATCGCTTCTTTGATTAATGGTGTTATTCATTATCATTGATCGTGCCATACATTTATTTAAGTGCAACCAAGCATTAGCATGACATGATGATGATTGAGTTTTGACTCTTGAAGTAACTCTATCATAGTTAAAGTGCATATGAGTGCACAAATTTATGCAATTTCCTTTGGCATGCTCATTCGAACCTACAAAAAAAAGAGATATTTAGAGTATAGAATATATGCACAATGCAACATATACAAATGCATACATAATGCATACATGCATACATGAAACATATGCACATGCATACATGTAACATGTGCAAATGCATACGTGCAACATATGCACATGCATACATAATGCATATGTGAATAATGCAACATATGCAAATGCATACATGAAACATTACAAATTCATACATAATGCATACATCCAACATATGCACATGCATACATGTAACATATGCTAATGCATATATGCAAAATATGCACATGCATACATGTAACATATGCAATTGCATACATGCAACATATGCACATGCATACATGCATACATGAAACATATACACATGCATACATAATGCATACATGAAACATATACAAATGCATACATAATGCATACATGCATACATCCAACATATGCACATGCATACGTGTAGCATATGCTAATACATACATGCAACATATGCACATGCATACATGTAACACATGCAAATGCATACATGCAACATATGCACATGCATAATGCAACATATGAAAATGCATACATACAACATATACAAAATGCATACATGCAACATATGCACATGCATATATGTAACATATGCTAATGCATACATGCAACATATGCACATGCAACATATGCAAATTTATACATGCAACATATGCACATGTATACATAATACATATATTCAGAAGGCAACATGTGCAAATGCATACATGCAACATACACAAATGCATACATGCAACATATTAACATGCATACATGTAACATATGCAAATGCATGCATGCAACATATGCACATGCATAATGCAACATATGCACATGCATAATGCAACATATGCACATGCATAATGCAACATATGCACATGCATAATGCAAAATATGCACATGCATAATGCAAAATATGCACATGCATAATGCAACATATGCACATGCATAATGCATCATATGCAAGCATGCAACATATGCACATGCATAATGCATCATATGCAAGCATGCAACATATGCACATGCATAATGCATCATATGCAAGCATGCAACATATGCACATGCATAATGCAACATATGCACATGCATAATACAACATATGCACATGCGTAATGCAACATATGCACATGCATACATGCAACATATACAAATGCATATGTGCATACATCCAACATATGGACATGCATACATGTAACATATGATAATGCATACATGCAAGATGCAACATATGCACATGCATACATGTTACATAATGCAACATATACAAATGCATACATGCATACATCCAACATATGCACATGCATACATCCAACATATGCACATGCATACATAATGCATACATGCATAATGCAACATATGCAAATGCATACATAATGTAACATATGCAATTGCATACATGCAAACATGGTTCAAATGTAAACATAATAGAAAAAAATATACAATTAGAATAACTCCAAATTTCATGAACATGCCATCAAAACATGGCTCAAAGAGATCAAATTATGAGTCAAGTTAAGACTATAGCCCAAGATACTAGACATAATTTTTTCTTCATAAGGAGATGAAACGTGATAGAATCTAGTTACTCTTATTGAAGCTACTTAAAAAATCACACATGCTCTTATGAAGCCCACTTAAGAGCTTCAAATGTTCTTCTTCTATGCTAATGTGTTTATTCTCCATTGCTTTGAAGTGGTGAATAAGATTCTTTCCATTGTCCACCAAACCAGCTAATGATTCATCCCAATTTGGAATGCTTTGTCGAGACAAGGATGAAGGTAAGGTACTGGTTCACACTCATGAAGTTCACTTCAACTTCCACCATTGTCATTTGAAAGGTTTGCACTTGAAAATGCGTGACTAAATGGAGACAAATTGGATGAGTGTGGTAGTACTCATCTATCACATCAAACCATTTGCACGTTATCTTCCTATCATTTCCCAAAATGGAGTTATGTGCTTTATGTTGACAGTATTGCCCCAAAACCTTTGCCCACTTTTTTTTATATGCTTCACTATCTTTATCAAAGTTGGGATGGGCAGAATCCAATTTCGTTGAAACTTTTTCCCATAAGTTGACTCCTTGCTTTGATGGGTTGTTGAGCTCTTCACTCATTCCTCCTCATATGTGAATGAGTTGCTCCACCCAATGATCCTTCCATTTGCTCTTCTTGCCATCATCTTCATCCCCTAAGTCAACAACGATCTTCCTTTTTCATCCCCTAAGTCAACAACGATCTTCTTCTTCGCTATGGGTTGTCATGGTTGAGGACTTTCATCTTGCCTATCTTCTTTCCTCTTTGTTGACTTGCTATGTGGAGTATTTGTTTGAGAGACCTCCAAGGGTGAAGGATTGGGACAACATGATGAATTTGATGTGTCATTTGCATTTACCCCACAAGAAGTGGATCTAAATGCAAAGGGATGGGTAAGAGAAAGAGAAGTTGTTAACATGGCTTGGTAGCCATGGGGATGAATAGGGAAAGACGGGTGTGAATATGGATAATAAGTGGGTTGAGAAAGTGAGGATTAGAAGAAGATAATATTGGCTTCTTACCCTTGAGATTCAAATGAATGAGATTCCCGAGAATCCATTACCTGAAATAAAAAGAAAACTAACGAGTAACATGTAAATAAATTGAAATGAAAAGAAAATAATAAACACAATGTGTGTAGAGTACCTTTTTCGCTTGATCACTTGACCTTCAATCCACCAAACGTGAAAAAGAAAAACAACAAAGAAAAATAATGAGTGCATATGCCAATGCAAAACATAGAATGATATAGAACCGAAATAAAAAATACCTCTACTATACTATGGATATTACTTTGCACTATGGAGAGTTCTCCTACTCTTCATAACATAGCATTGAGAATTACATTTCAAAAGTGTTGAAAAAGATACGTTGAACATTGTATGTTGGTAATGTTTTTGAATGGTGTAATCGATGAACCCTTTTTTATTTAATAAAAACATTTGAGAACATTTACGTTGGAACTTGTGACTTTGAAAATATTGTTTAAATATAGACTTTGTGCTAAGTCATTTGTCTAAGCCGCTCAAGGGTGGTCTTCACCCCTCGGTATTGTTTCAATAAATTAGTCTTGTGACCTAGCACTCATAAGGAAAGAATTCCATAACCCTCTTAGAACAAGCAGGTACACATGCTTGCTCTTGATTGGGTTGGATGGGCGGTGCAACTCTGTCACTTCCCTCTTTGAAACGAGTCTTAGCCTTTGTTAGACATGGGTCTAGATAGATCATCATTGTGTGTGTATGGGACAAGGGTGGCCAGTGTGCATGATAGCCATATGTCACACTAGAAAGCTCTAGAGGACTTTATTTTGGGTATAAGGGGATGAAAGAATGGATGTAGAGATAGACACACAAGCTTTCATATGTTCTCTTGAGAGAAGAAAGTGACTATTATGCCTCCATGCAAAAAGGCCCTTGACACTAAATGAGTATACAAGTTGAAACATAGGACTGATGGAATAGTTGATAGGTATAATGTCAGGCTTGTTGCCAAAGGTTATGCTCAAGAGAGATGCCTTGATTTTGATGTGACCTTTGTTCCCACATACCGAATGACCATCGTTCGTAGCATTTATGCACTTGCAACTCATCATGGTGATTTACATGAAGAAGTTCATGTATTTTAGCCCTGTGTTTTTGTGGACAAAGGGCATGAAAAAAAAGTGTGCAAGTTGAAAATGATATTATATGTTTTGAAGAAAGCATCACATGTGTGGGATGAGAAGATACATGCCTACATGCTAGCACATGGTTTTGATAACAATCCAACTGAGATCACCTTATATGTTAACCATGAGATGATGTACTTTCGATCATTGTTGTATTTGTTGATGATATATTGCTCATTGTTCCTAATGAGAAGCATATGCTGAATTTAAGGCTGATTTGAATGCCTCTTTTGACACATTTGCAAAATTATTTGGGCATTCAATTTATGCAGGTTGATTGGTGAATAGCTTTGTGTCAAACAGAATATTTTGACACATTATTACAACATTTTGGCCTTGATGATTGCAAACCTATTGCCACTCCTATGTAAGCATGTTTATGATTGAGTCTTTAACATGTTGGAGATGCATTTTATGTTATTCTCCATCAACATGTTGTTAGATGCTTGATTTGCTTATGCATAACTCGACATATTAGAAGCTTTATGAATTGCTCGAGTGTCAAGCATTAGCAAGTGGCTAGGTGCATCTTTTACTACTTGAATAGTACTCAACTACTTGGATTGTTTTATTCCAAGGGAGGATCATTATTGCCATATTTACATGTGATTCGAACTGGACTAGTCTTTATGACACTCATGTGTCCACTAGTGGTTTTTACTTCATGCTTGGTAGTTCATGCATATCTTGGTTGAGAAAAACGTAGGCTATTGTGGCCACTTCTAGTTGTGAGGCTTAGTATAGGGAAGATTTCATAGTGATTGTTGAGTGTGTGTGGATTAGACACCTTTTTGTTGATTTGGGTGTCGGTCAGTATTTTGCCACCACCATCTTTATTGACAGTCATGGCACATTGGAAATTGTGAGGAACCTTGTGTTCTATGCTTGCACAAATCACATTGAGGTGCATTATCATTATGCCAAGGAGAGATTCTCTACTGGAGAGATCAATTTGGCTTATGTTCCCACATAGGATAATGTTGTAGACCTTTCATAAAGTTGTACCTAGGGAGAAGTTTGAAGATTTTTACAAATCCTTGGGCTTACTTGATTTCATGGATTCTTGGAACTTTCTTATATATGAGTGTCAATTCCTTGTTCACCACATCACTCCCAGGGGAGTTTGTTGATATATTTCAGTAGTGATGTGTGTGAACACACTTAGGACCATTAGGGCACTTTTTTCACTCTTTATGAGATTTTTTCCCTCAAACTTGTATATACACCTATAACTCTTATTGGTCACTAATCTTTGAACATTAACTTGGTAACACATTCAGTTTTGTGTTGTTCTTCAATATTCTTGTTATTTCGTGTATTGTTTGTGTGTCTTCGCAAGCCTCGATCTCCAACAATGGAAAATATTGAAATTTGTTAAATTGAGTGCCCAATATCTCTTTTGATGATGTTATGTGCTGGATTTATGACATTTTCATTGTTAGAATCTGCGTGTGAAGTAGTTATGCTATAAAAATTTTTATTTTTTATGCATGGATGAGCCATTTTAGGTTGCGTGCCAAAGCTTTCATTTCCTTGTTATTTCTTACAAAGCCAGTGCTTGATCATGGTTTCAACTACCACCGTTTATCATATACCACTTTTAGGATAACATATACACAAAAATAACAATAAAAAAGAAAGACATAAAAAAAAACAAGAAAACATACACACTTAGCACTATGGATCTAGGACCTTCTTCACCTCACAAAGAAGATACTCGCATGCTTAGACAGTCACCAATATCCACATAAGTTATGAGCAATAGGATTTCAAAATTAGAAAATACTTTGGAGGCTATCTTAGAGAATGTGCAAAGGTCTAAGAAGGAAGCGCATGTGCCCAATATCAAAATGCAAGGAATGGAGTTAGGAGCTATAAAAGAACAACAAAATCTAGATGCTTCTAGAGAAGAAATTCTAATAAGAGAGATGAGATGGTAGCTTGAAGATCTTAAGCCATCATGATGTCAATAGTAATATTAGATTGAGAGCAACCTTTTGCTACCACATCAAATCGGGAATGATTGCAGATCTTCAACCAAATCACACACAGAGATGATGATGTCATTCCACCCTGCCGTCGAGCTCTAATAATCCTCTCATAGTGAGTCACTTCTCTCATCCATGAATCCTCTATCGTTCTTGGTAATTAATACCCATAGGTGCCTTGTGGCATTCTCCTCTCTAAAGGAGGTTCACACCATGAAGACCTTAAACTAATGTGACATTTCCTTCCCCTTAAAAGCATTTTCGTCCTCGAAAATGTAAATGAAATGTCTGTAATGATAGAAAAAAGTGCTTGGGCTCCCTTTAACCCCATGTACTCTATGTACATGGTCATCTCTGTGTGTGTTGTTTCCCCATATCATTCCACTTAAGAAGTCTCATGAGAGATCATCTCAACGGTGGAAAACCATCTAAGTGGTGCCTACTATCTCCACTTCCATACTACCACTCCCATGCCATACAACATCATGCAAATGACCTAAGTCCATATGATGTATACTCTGTTGAGTAATAGTATAAGAAGCAAGTGTAAAGTGCCAAAATTATAAGCTTGACCGTACCATATTGGAGATAATAAACCATAGAATCCTATGAAATATAGAACAAAGTCGCATATAAAGTGACTCCAAACCCATCTAAGACTAAATGATAGATTTCCCTCATACCACTCTAGGTCTTGCTAACCTTGAGTGTAATCACAAGTAGTAGTTTAATCTAAACTACCTTGTGAACTATGCAAATCCATCATCTAGCTCATACGTAAGAATTTCTTGGTAGTGAAATGCAATCTCTACATTTCACCAACCAAGAAGTCTGTGGTTTTTCATCCTTTACCATTGGACTAAGTTCTATTGGAAGAGCATCTTTTGGCACTAGTGCAAATTCAAAAATATTATCTTCCGTTTGGTTTGCCATATGAATGAAAAAAAGCATTCCTTTTGAGATTCAGATAACCCATAAGTACCCATCCTCCTAATTTATGCTCACACATCATCCTCATGATGATAACTCTACTCCTAGCCTCACTCATGTCAATAACTAGATCATCTCAACTAGTCAAAGACCATTACTGGAAATAAACATAACTACTTCTCTCTGGATTCTCCATGTGTGACTCAATCTAACCATCATGAGTAACTGATCTCCCTGTTGTCTTTGATAGAAGAGTGCCACTTCTATCTAGAAAACCAAAATGAGAAAGTGAAACTCTCTCTCTGTCTCTCTCTATAATCTCCTCTAAGAAAAGGGCTCTGGTAGTGGAATCTATTCCACTTTCCCTTTCCCTTTGAAAGAGATTCTGTTGAATCCGTTTGCTCTACTTATCCATAACTAAGAACATATACATAAGCTCTGCATACTTTTTCCTTCCAAAATAGTGGAGAATCAAACTCCCATGTAAAGGAAAATTACATTGAAAAGTAGAGGAAATGAATTCGTTCTGAAATATAGACTAAGAGATGTTTCCTAAACACCTCTTCTCTGTAAAGGAAAACATAATCTATTCTTCTGCTATGAAGAAATGTTTTCCTTTCCTTCTTTCTCTCTCAAAGAGCAGAAGCTAAAGTGAGACCACTGAGTTAAAGTGAGATCTCTCATCGATCTCTGAGTTGATTCCCACTTTCTCCTTTCCTTAAAAGAGAAACTTATGAATTCATTTGCTCCTCTCTTCCACGGTTGATACATAATCCCTCATTACAGACATTCCTATAAAGATGGATAACAAATCTCCCATAACTAATGAAGGTGTATATAATGAAGAGTGGAGAAAAATAAATTCCTTATAAGGGTCAAAGCCCTCTGCTAAAATGGTCAACAATGATATGACATGATATCATAAACACATGTGTATCCATACTAAAGAACCATCTCTGCCAACCATACTTTATGCATGGATCTATACGATCCAATCAAATTCTCAAAGGGAAGTCGTTTCCACCATCCCATACCAGTGGAAACTTCTTCCAATTCACAATGTCATACCTACACTAAACCAAATATATATTCCATGTATATAGAATGGAATATGTAGGTGGATTCTAATAAATCCCATATCCTCAACTCATGTCAGTGGACTCAAATGAGTCCCATGTCCTCAAACTAGTTAGTTTGGTTCTAGTCAATATGTGACAATGGATATCCCTTTCTGTTCCAAACTAACTTGTTCCTAGGTACCAAGACTAGGTCTAAGTACCTGCCTGTAGATCCCAATATACATACATGTATTGGGTACCCTAAATATTCCTGACTAAGGGATCTATGCTCTAAGTCATAGAGCTAGTACCAGACATGTGGCCTTACTAACCATCACTCGAATCACATAAGCATCCGTCGATGTTGTCTCATGAAGCCCATCTCTGTGATCCCATCTAATTGGTTTCCTTAGTAGTGTAGCAGAAATGCTTCAGTACTTGCTCAATTGATGTGCATGAGTGAAATTAGTCACTCTTTGGGTATGCCTAATAATACCCCATAGTTTCCTAATCATATTGTGAGACTCTTGTGAAGATAAGTAAATCCTCACTTATTTGGAGAGTATCATATATGTATCTCTTGTACCTATATGCATATTCCTAAGACCTATAGTATTGCTTGTGCACATTACTAATGGTGAAGGTGTACCTCCTTCCCTTAGCAATCCTATGGTCTAAATCCATAAGGATTATGAGTAGGGATCCAATTACTATTGAAGTTGCCTTTTGTATACTACTATGATGGTACTAAGTCCATCAGATACATGCTTACAAGTATGCCTAGGTCTTATTGATGTTTGCAGAAAGGCATGCTACCATGCCATAACATTCTTACCTAAAGGCAAGTGTGTATATAATGCCATGCGGTAGGAAAAATTTCGACAACATTTCCCCAGGAGATGGAGTCCCAAAAAAAATTTGACCATAAGCTCAATGGCACACAAGCCATCCCACAACATAGGGCTTGACAGGCCCATGGCATGCATGCCATAAACTCATAAATGGACTCCATAACCTGCAAGAACATAAAAACAAATGCTAGCAACAATTCTCTTTGTTGCATTATGATGTAGTTATTGCAATCATCTTTCCTACAAACAATAAAAAATAGACTTCTTGCATGTTGATCCATACTTTTAGAATTGGAAAAAAATGATCAACTTGGATATATGCACTCCAATCCATGCATGTACATACAAAACATGCCATAAAATAAAGTAAGATGCCTGAAAGCATAAAGCATACGTTCCTGAATGATTTGGTATTGGAATTGCATGCATCCAATTCTTTTTTATGAGCTCCGAGACCTTTGCACCTTCCTCCTTAGGCCCTAACATAAACTTTGAAGTGTTCGAAAACATCGGGACACTCCCCAAAACATAAAGTATGGTCAGATGATTACTAAAATAATGCAATTTTACCTAAAAAATGTTGGAGTTAGACGTCTGCGGAAGCACGCGAACAGCACAAGGAAGAAGAAGAAGCTTGGAGCACAACACACAAGACTGAATATATTACTAGAGAATGTACAAAGATAAGTAGCCCATTAGGGCAATAGGCGTATATACAAGCCGGGGGAAAAAAACCTCCTAAAGAGGGAAAAAAGTGCCCCGGCAGTCCTAGAGTGTTCACACACATCACTACCTAAATATATCAACAAATCCCCCTTGGGAGTGATGCGGTGAACAAGGAGCTGGCACTCATGTATAAGGAAGTGCCAAGCTATGTGGAAATCACTCCACAAAAGGAAGTAAGCCCAAAGCTTTGCGGAAAGCTTCAAACTTCTCCCTAGGCAGAGCCTTCGTGAAAAGGTCTGCAATGTTCTCCTGCGTGGGCACATATGCCAAGCTGATCTCCCCAGCAGAGAACCTCTCCCTGACATAGTGATAATGCACCTCAATGTGCTTAGTGCGAGCATGGAACACAGGGTTCCTCGCAACTGCCAATGCGCTCTGACTGTCAGTGAAGATGGTGGTGGCAGAAGACTGGCCAACACCCAAATCAGCCATAAGGCGTCTGAGCCACACACACTCAACAGTCGCTGTGAAAGCTTCCCTATACTCAGCCTCACAACTGGAAGTGGCCACAGTAGGCTGCTTCTTGCTCAACCAAGATATACATGAGCTACCAAGCATGAAGCAAAAACCACTGGTGGACACACGAGTGTCATAGCAACCAGCCCAATCTGAGTCAGAAAAAGCATGCAAATCTGGCGGTAGTGAGCCCCCCTTGGGATAAAACAACCCAAGTATCCGAGTACCACTCAAGTAGCGAAAGATGCGCTTAACCGCTTTCCAATGCGTGACTCCTGGGCAATGCATGAACCTGCTCATCTGTGAGACAGCAAACTGAATATCTGGCCGAGTAATGCATAAGTAAATCAAGCATCCAACAGCCTGCTGATAGAGAACAGCATCAAATGCATCTCCAGCATCATGAAGACTCAATCGTAAACCTGTCTCCATAGGAGTGGCAATAGGCTTACAGTCTTCAAGGCCAAAACGCTGCAATAATGTGTCAATATATTTCGTTTGACACAAAGCCATTCCACCATCAACGTGCATAAACTGAATGCCCAAATAGTGATGCAAATGCCCCAAATCAGACATCTCAAATGAGGCATGCAAATCAGCCTTAAAATCAGCAATATGCTTCTCAAGAGGACCAGTGAGAAGCATGTCGTCTACATAGACAACAATGATCAGAAGCACATCATTAGCACGCTTAACATATAAGGTGCTTTCAGTTGGACTGTTCTCAAAACCATGTGCAATTAGATAGGCATGTATTTTCTCATACCAAGCACGTGGTGCTTGCTTTAAACCATATAACGCCTTCTTTAACCTGCACACCTGGTTTTCATGCCCTTTTTGCACAAAGCCACGGGGCTGAAAAACATACACTTCTTCATGCAAGTCACCATTCAGAAATGCTGTTTTAATGTCCAACTGATGTACATTCCAACCATGATGGGCTGCAAGTGCACAAATGCTCCGAACAGTAGTCATACGGCATGTAGGTGCAAAGGTCTCATCAAAATCAATGCCTCTTTCCTGCGCATAACCCTTTGCAACAAGCCTAGCCTTATACCTGTCAACTGTACCATCAGGTTTACGCTTCAGCTTGTATACCCACTTAGTGCCAATGGCCTTCTTGCCAGGAGGCAAGTCACATAAAGACCATGTACCATTCTTCATTATAGCATCATATTCAGATTGCATAGCAGCCATCCAATTTTCTGAATTTTGTGCTTCATCAAAAGAAACAGGCTCATTCTCATCACAGAGACTAGATGCAGCCATAGCATAGCAATCTGATGCAAAGGAGGTACTATGAGAGCCTGAACGAGTACGATATGACAAAGGTGCATCTAATTTGCTGTCACGCAAAGTCTGCACCAGCCATTTTGGCATAGTTTTTGCCTGTTCAATATCAGCTCTCTCATCAACAAGTGCATCATGTAAATCTGCATCAGAAATGGAATGATCTGCATCATCATATGAAACCTGCAAAGGCTGAGAAGTTGCCTCATTAGGACCAGCGTTAGCCTGTCCACCTGTAAAAAGAGGCATCAAAGTATCATACATGTCTTTGGAGCTAACAAATGTCTCCTTAGTACATGAAAGCAATGGCTGAATAGCATCTTCCACAAAGACAACATCACGGCTAACCAGAATGCGTTTAGTCTGTGGATGATACAGACGATAACCTTTACTTTCAGAACTGTACCCAACAAAAATACATTTTACTGCCTTATCATCCAATTTTCTGCGATGTTGTTCAGACACTAATGCATATGCCAAACAACCAAAAACACGCAGATGAGCAACAGATGGCTTGCGGTCATGCCAAGCCTCATATGGAGTGATAGACTGCAACGCTTTGGTGGGACACCTGTTCAGTACATATGCTGCACACATGACAGCCTCAAGCCAGAAACTATGTGGTAAAGCCTGACTTTTGACCATGCACCTCGCCATCTCCATGAGTGACCTGTTCTTTCGTTCAGCAACTCCATTCTGTTGAGGTGTATACGGCACTATACACTGGTGTTTTATCCCACGTTCAGCCAGAAATGCATTAAAATCTGAAGACATATATTCCCCCCCTCGATCAGAACGGAGGGTGCCCATTTTACATGCTGACAGATTTTCAGCCAAAACCAAAAACTGTTTGAAGCACATGAACACTTCGGACTTTGCTTTGAGTGGATATACCCATGCATGCCTGGAAAAATCATCAATGAAAGTCACGAAGTAAAGGTAATTTCCAAAAGAGGGTGTCTGCATAGGACCACAGACATCACTATGTACAAGCTGCAATTTCTGCATAGCCCGAACTGAACCATCTTTTGGAAAGGAAGAACGCTGCATTTTGCCCAAAATACAGCCTTCACAAACATGTTTTCCAGGTGCCTCAAGTTTGGGCAAAGAGGACACCATTTCAGATTTCTGCAGGCGTAACAAACTAGCAAAATTCAGATGACCAAAGCGTGCATGCCAAAGCTTTGCATCTGACATAGCCTGAGAATCATGAACTGCACATGCCGAATCATTCACAGATCTTTCATAGTCTATGAGCTTATACAGCCCACGACATAAAATGCCAGAAGCAATAATCACATCGCCATTTGAGAGATCATGGACTGTACACCTGTCATCAACAAATTTCACAACCAAGCCAATCTTGGCTAATGCAGAAACTGATAACAGATTCTTTTTGATCCCTGGCACAAATAAAGCATCTGACAAAGTGAAAGAACTACCATCAGCAGTAGTCAGAATGATCTTACCAACTCCCATAACAGGATAAGAGGAGTTATTGGCGCATGTGACAGTATTCCCTGTAGGGGCAGGCTCGAGTGAAGAGAAGAAACTGCACTGCGAGGTAATATGTTTGGTCGCCCCACTGTCAAAGTACCAAACATCTGAGTCTACTGCAGACATGCACTGATCATGAGAAGATGGGTCAAAACTGCAGACAGTAGTAAACGCCCATTCTTCTTCCTGCACAAGATTTGCAGACTCTGTTTTTGGTGTAGAGGCCTCTGCAACAACCATTCCAGCCTCTTTCTTCTTTGCCTCTTTAGCAGCCAGTTTTGGACAGTTCTTTATAATATGATCATTTCCTTTACAGTACTTGCAGAACAATTTCTGCTTTTCTGATTTCTTCTCATCTTTATCCTGGTTCTTCGATTGTGCAGCATTTGCAGATTTCTGCTTACTAGTAGAAGAGCTCCATTTTCCTTTGCCCTTCTGACTAGCCAGGAAAGCTTGATCTGCAACACGCATAATGGACCTGTTCTGCCTGGACTGATCTTCCTGCAACAGAACAGAGACTAATTCCTCAAATGACAAGGCATTCGGATTGCCTTTCATCATCAACCGAAGAGTAGAGGCAAAACTCTGATATGAATCAGGAAGACCATTCAGAACGGTCTGCACAAGTGAGCTATCTGGTATAACTTCATCAGCAGAAATCAATTGTTCCTTCAGGTCTTTGATCTTTGTAAGAAAACTGTCCATAGAATCACCTTCATTCATGTGCTCACTCTCCAACTGTTTTCGGAGGTAAGCAACACGAGCCTCATTCCTAGCCTGGTACAAAGTGGTAAGCGTATCCCAAGCATCCTTTGCTGTTCTGCAAGAGCGAATGTGAGGAATAATGGCACGTTTGACAGACAAAGCTATCAATGCATGTGCCTGGGCATCTCTGCCATCCCAACGAATCTGCTGTGCAGTAGGTGCAACAGAAACAGCAGCACGAACAGGAATCTGCGGAATATCATCTTCGACACCATCTTCATCAGCTCCAACACCTGTATTTGCAGTACCTGTCGTTACAGGTGTAACAGGACGTCTTTCAACACCCTGCACAATGTTCCACAATCCTTTTGCAACCAGTACATGTCGCATCATATAAGCCCATAATGGGTAGTTGGTACCATCCAACTTATCCTCAACAGCCAACATACGGAATACATCACTGCTTTCAGCCATGGCCGGTGACTAAAATACCTTGATGCAGAAAATTGACTGTATCTCAAAAAGTTGAACAGAACTGCCCAGACGAGTTCTGCTAGACCTGTAGCAGACTTCGAGACGCTTAAACTGGCGAACAGAAACTGGTATATACCTTTGGCACAAAAGGACGAAATAGCCTGCACAAGCACTGCGATAGTGCGTTCGGAGGCCGAAACGAGCTCAGATCGCGATTTCGGCACCACAAAAGCGAAGCTGTTTTGATCTCGGAAACACCCTGAGTATGCTCACCAAATTTTGTGCGAATCTGAGACTGCAAACGGAGGAGTGTCGACGGCGCCCTAGAAGAAGCAACGACCTGCTCTGATACCAATTGTTGGAGTTAGACGTCTGCGGAAGCACGCGAACAGCACAAGGAAGAAGAAGAAGCTTGGAGCACAACACACAAGACTGAATATATTACTAGAGAATGTACAAAGATAAGTAGCCCATTAGGGCAATAGGCGTATATACAAGCCAGGGGAAAAAAACCTCCTAAAGAGGGAAAAAAGTGCCCCGGCAGTCCTAGAGTGTTCACACACATCACTACCTAAATATATCAACAAAAAATGCATTTTTAATCCTTCCTTAGACCTATAAAAACCATTTTACGACCTAAAAATAATCATAAACTGAAATATATATGATGCACAAGTGTCTCGAAGTGAAATTACTTCAATCTCCTTCCGGGTTTGTAAAATATGGCTCTCGAAAGGTAGTTGCCAAAAACCGTTCAGACTTTGCAGACCTGTTCAGACTTGCAAAGTATTATTTTCCAAAATTTCTTTTTATATAATGAAAGTAGACCTTGCTCTCTTCGAAACGAGCCATAGGACATCCAATTTTGAGTTTTCTAGCCCAAGATATGGCCTTTCCAAGCGGGACATGCCAAACCAGTGGACTGTTGGAGGGGTTGTAAAAAGTGTGAAAATGTGATTTTTGGGGTGCCCAAAAGCATTCTTCCATCAAGAAAATCCTAAAATTCTCTTCATAACCTCAGAGAGTGCTATATGAAGATGCTTGGGCCTATTTTTAGCTTTCCAAATCCTCCCTTAGTGCATGCTAATTCGCTCCCCAAAAGAGGCCTCAATCAAGATTTTTACTTTCATGCAAAAACTTAAATGGGAGCTTTTAGCAAGCTTCTTATCCACTCCAAATGTGGATTTTTCTTGGACTTTCTCATTCGTCATGGTAATACATACACCATATCTCATGTATGTATGCACTAGTCCATGGGAAGCCTCTTAAATGGTCTTTTTTCTTACTCCCCAAAGTGGAGTTTGATAAAAATTAACATCTGAAATTTTTTCAAAAAGTGTGGAAAGGGGGTCTTTGAGGATACAAGATTCCTCCTTAACTTATCATTTTAATGAATCTAATGATTGCATTATGAGGTCCATACACCATACTCTCAGTATATATATTTTTTCCCATCCATCCATAGCTATTGCACCTCTTTTTGCCTCTTCCAAAATGGGAATTTCTTAGATTCAGGTGCTAAAATTTTTTCTCAAACTGTGATGGAAGGGGGTTTTGTGGAGCTTCAAACTCCTATCATACTGAGGTATATTTCGGATTTCTTAATCTTATATGAAATTCAATACACTAGACTATAGGTATGCATGATTTTTCCTACCAAAGTAAGAAAAATCCCACTTCATATCCCTTTCCCAAAATGGCTACTTATAAAAAAAATAGCCCCTGAAATTTATGTGATGATCATGAAAGTAGGCTACTTTGGAGGTACTTACAACTTATTCTTTCTCATAATTTTAAAGAGTCATTGACTCTAGATGAGATTATATACTCCATACTCTCCATACACATGATTTCCCTCCAAAAAGTTGGCCCCTAAACCCTTCATTGTCCTTCTTAGAGAGTCGAACCCTTGTCTTTTAATTCCTAAAAATAACAAAAAATGCTCATACCTATGATAAAGATGAAACTCCATTCTGTTTCACTTTGGAACCATGATATCGTAAAGCTCATGGAGAGGATGCTCTTTGTTCACGATCTCTTCGTGTAGCATGTGCATTGAATAACAACTCCCTTCATATTGATCGACTATCTGATTTCCTTTCTCATCACTATGCAGCTCTCTTCCAAGTAGCCAAGAAGGATAGCTTAAGAACTTGCCCACCTCTCCATGTCCATATACAAGGTTATGCACCTAACCTCATGGGGCCACGAAGCTCTCCTTATTCGTTTTTCGAAGCTATTAAAAGTTAATTATTATAATTGTAGGAACTATCTTCAACAAATGGAGGTGGGCAACGTGGATAGCCCACTCCCCTATCTTTAGGAGGTCTCGGGTTCGACTCCAACGCCCGCCATTACATAATTGCATGCAGAAGTGCCTTCGAAATCTGCTATGATTCCAATATTAGAGTGAGAGCAACCTTTTGCTCTAATCGGGAATGATTGCAGATCTTCAACCAAAGCGCTCACAGAGATGATGATGTCATTCCACCCTGCCGCCGAGCTCTAATAATCCTCTCATAGTGAGTCACTTCTATCATCCATGACTCCTCTATCGTTCTTGGTAATTAATACCCATAGGTGCCTTGTGGCATTCTCCTCTCTAAAGGAGGTTCACACCATGAAGAACTTAAACTAATGTGACAAGTAACAATGGCTTAGCAAGTGGGAGCTATGCTTTAGATTAAGCCACATCATAGATGATTGGTTGCAACCTATGAAACACCTTAGTAAATCCCTATCTTAGAGCATGTTCAAAGTTCTAAGAAAAAAGAGGCTATGCACGATATCAGAATGCAAGGAATTCTGCCATATCATAGATGATTGGCCACAACTTGCACAACACCACTACAATGCAAAGGCTTAGGACTAAAGCAATGACTAAGTCATAGGCCTTGATATACATTTTCATCTGAGTCATCTAATTCATCATTGGCTGCACATGAGGAAGGACCTCAACAATCAAGGAAGACAGAGGTTATCAATACTTTTGGGGGGATCAATCATCCCAATATGGTCTTCTCGTAGCTCACTTAACTAGAAATTTCTTGCCACTAAGTTAGAACCATCTAATGGAGAAGCCTTATCTTCAACATTATTTGAGTCTTCAAAGCTCTCTTTTGTCCTCACATAGCTTGGTTGAAGGAGTTCTTTAGGGTGATTTTTGGAGCCATTTTGAAGTTCCTCTACAAATAGTCTTTTATATAGAGATTTGGTAAGTTCAAGTAGATTATTCTTGATGTTTCATATAGAGAGAATCTTCACGTTTGGAGCATTGTTCAGCCATATCAATGTCCTTAAAGGTTTCTTGAATAAGTCTCAAATATGGTGGGAGCAACTACCACTCCTCGACGGTTCATTGGAGCTTGTTGACTTGATTTATAGGAGTGTGTTAAGTCTTGCATAAGAGTGATCTTGGATTGGGTTTCAACTCTTTAGATCCTCTATTCTTGATCAATATTCATTTATATAGATTGAACACACACTATGTACGTCTCTATGAGTACGTGCATGTGGTATGTCATTATGGTTATGTTTTGCATAACCCTTTTATGTGTGTAAGAGAAGGGGTTGTAGTGAGGTTTACTTAATTGGGTGACACCAAATGTCAAGATCTCTTTAGTAATGCAGATGGAGGACATACCATAGCATTGCCATAGGAGATATATATTAGTGTACTTATAGGTGCTTGATAAGCTTAGTTGGCTCATTTGGTTACTTGGATTATATAGTGAGCTCAATTAGATACTATTTTGTTTGTGTCGTCTTATATGATTTTAGTTATAGTTTCATGATTTCAGATTGTTGATCATATGCTTAATTTACAGAGTAGACTCTACCAAAATTTATACAAATTTTGGATGCTCAACCATGCATAGGCTGATTTTACTCCCTCATTTACTTCTTGGAATGAGCATATCAACTTGTACACAATCCTAATTGTGTTCACCTATTGTTCATAAGTATTCATCTATTCATTTTTTTGGGGGAAACTCTATCAAAATTTTCCCAATTTCGATACTTAGTTATATTTCTAAGTGTTAGTGGTGCTTGATCATTTCTAGTTTTATCAGTAGTATAGTGAATTATTTATAATCATGGCACCAAGGGTTTTAGCATATCTGGTGGATCAAGGATTAGTGCAAATGGCTCCAAACAGAGCTACAACTTGCAAGGGAAAGATCACTTTGAGATTCGCAAGTTTAATGGAACCAACTTCTCTTTATAGAAGAACCATATTCATGATGTCTTGATCCAGAGAAGTTAGTGGAAGTCAATTGGTGGACCATGGCCCAACAAAGAAACATACTAATATGTATGATGGTGACTCAGAAAAGCTTGCATATCAAGTGGCCATGTCGACAATTCGCTTGCACCTAGTTGATAGTGCTTATTTCACATATCTAGATTGTGAGAACTCAGAGCAAGCATGAAAGAAATTATGTAACATCTATGAGAAGGACATTGCATTAAACAAGGTGTATCTCATGTGAAAGTTGTATGACTTATGCATGAAGCACACAAATAGTGTTGCCAATCATCTAAATGAATTTAATGATGCACTATTTTCACAATTGTAAGCACGTAAAATGAATGTGGATGATAAGATGAAAGAAATTCTGTTGCTATGCATACTACCACCTCAAGGGATTCATTCTACATAGTCATTATTCACAGTGCACCTCATGGAAAGCTTGTCTATAATGACATATGTGGTGAACTTCTGAGTGAAGAGGTTTGTATGAAGTCTATTTTTATCATACATGGTGGAGATGCATAAAGTGTTCATGATTATAACTAGGAAAATAATCATACACAAGGCAAGAGCAAGAACAAAGAGAAGAATTGTCAACCCTTCAAGAGCAAGAACAAATACAAGAATGGTCAACATGTTAAGACTTGAAGCAAATCATAAAAGAGGGATATTGAATGCCATCATTAGCATAAGAATAGACATATGAAAAATATTGCTAGACTTTGAAGAATGTCAAAGGTAAAGTTATGTACTTCTCTTTATATATTGTATTGGTTGTATTGTTGTACTACTTCATTCTTGTACATTCTTTTTATGCTATAGATGAAGTAGAAGAGATCATCCTTTTCCTTTTCTCAATTTATGTATGCTCCTCTCTTTGTATGTCAGAGTGTGTGAGACCTCTCTTACTTATCTTCTTTCTCGTGACATGGTATCAGAGCTAGTGTGGCCATAGAGAGTTCATGAAGAAGGTTGAAACCAAAGAGTCCATGAGAAGCATGTAGAACACGCTATCGTCGAGATTTTCTCTCCTCTCTTACTTATGAAGGCCTATAGGAAACACATTCAATGAAGGTAGCTAGAATTCCCTGAGAAGTCCAAGACACCTCAAGGATGTCAAAGGGATTTCACATGCAAAGTTTGGAAGAAATCAAGCGAATCCAGGGTAGCGGTCAAAGCTAGTAAAATTTCAAAAATTAGGATAAAAACTTCATTGTCACAAAATCACATGAAATTTCATATGCTTGTAATGCCTATCAAAGGCAGTATATAGCCTAGATTTCACATGTAAATGGATTTTCTAGCACATTGATATGCAATGTGCATTTTGTAAAAATGTAATTTTTCCACTTAGACCCTACAAAATCTTATATAGGAATTTTTGTTAACCATATAGTATGGCATGTACAAATATCATATGTGGCTACACATTTGTATAACTTTTCAAGGCTATCAAAGCTTCCTACACACCTTAATGCCACCTTGAAAACTTCCAAAAATAGTCAAAATTATATAAGGGAGATTCAAATGGGAGTTTTTTCTGCACATTCTTAAAGGAGAGCTTTCAAAACATAGCCGTCCAAAGTCTCATCTTCATCAAAGCATATTTGGAGGGTCAAGGAGCACAAAATCTAGTTTTGAGGGTCACCATAGTTTTCTAGATTAAGCAAAATGAAGGCTTGAAGGGTTGTCACATGGCAAAAGATGATCAAACCATGTTATATGGTCAGGATGAGCTCACATTCAAGGGTGGAGATGCACCAAAGCTTAAAGCAAGGAGGATGCAAGAGAACAAGGATTACGACCACCACGTGCTAGAGAGATGACTCTCCTCCTAACCAAATGCCTCTATATATAGCTCTCTCCAAGGGACTACCTTATTAGGCAGGTGGATACTAGCCAGCCATGTGTTGATGTCCATGTAACTACATGTGCACCAAGTGTCCCAATCAACTCGAGTTAACTCGTGGATGCTTCTAGAAGGCTTAGATCTCTTTGGAAAAAATACTCGCCCCATGTCCCCTATGGGGATTGAACCCAAGACCTCCTCCTTCACATCCTTGAGACTTAACCACTACGCTAAGTGGATCACTTGTTCACAAGAGTAAATGACCTTCTAGTAAGTCTAGACTCGAGATCTTTGGTCATATACATGGGTGACCAAACGGTGTTCCATTTCAGATCCGTCTGAACTGTCCAGACCCTTAGATCATAGACTTACTTTATTACATTCTTCCCCCCTTGGAAAAATATTTTTGTCCTAAAAAATAGAGCTATATATTTATTGTAGACAACCCCCGAGCCTCATGTTCTAAAACTGAAAGAACATGGTCATGTTCTAGATCTGGAAGAACATGTGTCATCTCTATGGTGGCATCCTTGTCCAAATGATTCAAAAAACGTTGTCTCACTTTGCACTTTGATAAACTAGTCAAAGTACAAAGTAGTGAAATGAATAATAAGGGTAGATTTAAAAACATCCCTAGCCAATTCACAGTTTCTCGATGTGCGATCTACGCAGAAACATGTGAACTGGGTGGATTCAAATTATTAGTCCATTTTTGGGCATGACTGGTGCATGGACTTAGTAATGAAGGTGGGATTCTTATCCCTCACAAGACTTTGAGAACTCTTGATTCACTTGAATTTGGTTTGGAGAACTTGAAGTTTTGCTTGTCCCAAACATCTAACTTGGATGTTTGAGCAATGGTTTACTCCTATCCAACAATTACTTGATTTTTTCACTCAACTAGAGGATGACTTTGTCCTAATGAGTTTAAAAATCCTATGAGAAAGTTTACCATTTTTGAGTCAACCATACTATAACTTGACCAGTTCAAATTCAAAATGAAAATTTATCCAACTTAGGATACTTTTCTCAATCATTTATGCTATAACTTGAAGCAAACTCAAATAAATAAGTCCACTTAGACTTATTATCTTTTGAAGATTGAAAAAGTTCTTGTTCATAACATCTATCAAGGATGTTCAATTTAGTTATCTAATTCTAACCGGCTAACCCTGGTCTTTTGCAAAAGGAATCAGATACCATGTCTAAGCCAATTCCAAAAGATTTGGAAAGCAGAAAGAAATAACTAAATCTTTGTACAACCAATTCAAACTTTGAATAAACTTGCTATGAGTCAAAGTCTAGATGACTCAAGACTTTAACTTCTCAAAGATCTGTTTCAACAAGGTATTGAAGCATTTTTCCTATCTTTAAGAGAAATAAGCAGGATTCTCAAAAAGATTCAAAGCAAAATGAAAAGATCATCCAACCACAAGATACTAGTGTGGTAACCAACATCAATGTGTTGACCCACTGAGGTTTAGGTGGAATATCCATCCTTCTTTGCTAGGTTTTTCAAGTGAAAACCAATAAGAATTATTATGCTCCTAGAAAGATATAGGATCAATGAAGTGAAACCTAACCTCTCACAGTCACATTCAATTGAACTGTCACGGTGGGAGGGTCATGTGGACCGCCTTTAACCATTAGAATGCCTAGCTTGATATATCACAATGCTCATGTACATGTATTTCATTACAATCTCTTTTACTTCAAGTCTCTTGTCTCTTATGTGTTTTACATGTCTCCTTGTAAGTCTTTCTATGTGTGAGAAGTCTCCACAATCTTGCATTGAACTAGTGAGGATTATCCATTGATATTGTAAGGATAAGTTTCTATATATTCATAAATCATGACCCACATGCATGCATACTATCCACAAACACCCATGCATATGTATCAATCTTGAAAGTGTATAAGAAGCTCCTCTTTTTTGGACCATTCATGTGTACGGTTTTCCTTTGTTCTCATCATGCATACATACCATCCATAAGCACCCATGCATATGAATTAAATTTTGAAAGTGTATAAGAAGCTCCTTTTTTGGACCATTCTTCCTTTCAAAATCTATTCATGTGTATGGTGTTCTTTTGTTATCATCATTCATGTTCATGGATTTATCTTGCATTCATACTGTTGGAGACAGACGTCTGCGGAAGCACGCGAACAGCACAAGGAAGAAGAAGAAGAAGCTTGGAGCACAAACACACAATACTGAATGTATTACTAGAGAATGTACAAAGATAAGTAGCCCATTAGGGCAATAGGCGTATATACAAGCTGGGGGAAAAAAACCTCCTAAAGAGGGAAAAAAGTGCCCTCGCGGTCCTAGAGTGTTCACAAGCTATGTGGAAATCACTCCACAAAAGAAAGTAAGCCCAAAGCTTTGCGGAAAGCTTCAAACTTCTCCCTAGGCAGAGCCTTCGTGAAAAGGTCTGCAATGTTCTCCTGCGTGGGCACATATGCCAAGCTGATCTCCCCAACAGAGAACCTCTCCTTGACATAGTGATAATGCACCTCAATGTGCTTAGTGCGAGCATGGAACACAGGGTTCCTCGCAACTGCCAATGCGCTCTGACTGTCAGTGAAGATGGTGGTGGCAGAAGACTGGCCAACACCCAAATCAGCCATAAGGCGTCTGAGCCACACACACTCAACAGTCGCTGTGAAAGCTGCCCTATACTCAGCCTCACAATTGGAAGTGGCCACAGTAGGCTGCTTCTTGCTCAACCAAGATATACATGAGGTACCAAGCATTAAGCAAAAACCACTGGTGGACACACGAGTGTCATAGCAACCAGCCCAATCTGAGTCAGAAAAAGCATGCAAATCTGGCGGTAGTGATCCCCCCTTGGGATAAAACAACCCAAGTAGCCTAGTACCACTCAAGTAGCGAAAGATGCCCTTAACCGCTTTCCAATGCGTGACTCCTGGGCAATGCATAAACCTACTCATATGTGAGACAGCAAACTGAATATCTAGCCGAGTAATGCATAACTAAATCAAGCATCCAACAGCCTACTGATAGAGAACAACATCAAATGCATCTCCAACATCATGAAGACTCAATCGTAAACCTGTCTCCATAGGAGTGGCAATAGGCTTACAGTCTTCAAGGCCAAAACGCTGCAATAATGTGTCAATATATTTCATTTGACACAAAGCCATTCCACCATCAACGTGCATAAACTGAATGCCCAAATAGTGATGCAAATGCCCCAAATCAGACATCTCAAATGAGGCATGCAAATCAGCCTTAAAATCAGCAATATGTGTCTCAATAGGACCAGTGAGCAGCATGCCATCAACATAGACAACAATGATCAGAAGCACATCATTAGCACGTTTAACATATAAGGTGCTTTCAGTTGGACTGTTCTCAAAACCATGTGCAATCAGATAGGCATGTATCTTCTCATACCAAGCACGTGGTGCTTGCTTTAAACCATATAATGTTTTCTTCAACCTGCAAACCTGGTTTTCATGCCCTTTTTGCACAAAGCCACGGGGCTAAAAAACATACACTTCTTCATGCAAGTCACCATTCAGAAATGTTGTTTTAATGTCCAACTGATGTACATTCCAACCATGATCGGCTTCAAGTGCACAAATGCTCTGAACAGTAGTCATACGGCATGTAGGTGCAAAGGTCTCATCAAAATCAATGCCTCTTTCTTGTGCATAACCCTTTGCAACAAGCCTAGCCTTATACCTATCAACTGTACCATCAGGTTTACGCTTCAGCTTGTATACCCACTTAGTGCCAATGGGCTTCTTGCTAGGAGGCAAGTCACATAAAGACCATGTACCATTCTTCATTATAGCATCATGTTCAGATTGCATAGCAGCCATCCAATTTTCTGAATTTTGTGCTTCATCAAAAGAAACAGGCTCATTCTCATCACAGAGACTAGATGCAGCCATAGCATAGCAATCTGATGCAAAGGAGGCACTATGAGAGCCTGAACGAGTACGATATGATAAAGATGCATCTAATTTGCTGTCATGCAAAGTCTGCACCAGCCATTTTGGCATAGTTTTTGCCTGCTCAATATCAGCTCTCTCATCAACAAGTGCATCATGTAAATCTGCATCAGAAATGGAATGATCTGCATCATCATATGAAACCTGCAAAGGCTGAGAAGTTGCCTCATTAGGACCAGCACTAGCCTGTCCACCTGTAAAAAGAGGCATCAAAGTATCATACATGTCTTTGGAGCTAACATATGTCTCCTTAGTACATGAAAGCAATGGCTGAATAGCATCTTCCACAAAGACAACATCACGGCTAACCATAATGCGTTTAGTCTGTGGATGATACAGACGATAGCCTTTACTTTCAGAACTGTACCCAACAAAAATACATTTTACTGCCTTATCATCCAATTTTCTGCGATGTTTTTCAAGCGCTAATGCATATTCCAAACAACCAAAAACACGCAGATGAGCAACAGATGGCTTGCGGTCATGCCAAGCCTCATATGGAGTGATAGACTGCAACGCTTTAGTGGGACACCTGTTCAGTACATATGCTGCACACATGACAGCCTCAAGCCAAAAACTATCTTGAAACTCATAGGGAAGTTGAACGTCGATTAGAAGAGTTGGATAAGCACTAAGGTTTTACTGACAACTGGCAAAAAGTGCATAGAGTAGTAGAGGTTATAGCCCATAGACATCAAAGACAATCCATGCTTTGTGAGCAAACTAGTATTCCTCAAGCTAGCCTTCCACAAGCTAAGGAGCAAGTTAGAGAACAATCCCATTCTATGTTTTCTGACTCTATTCCTATTCCTCAAATGATGGAGCCAACTCAAGGTTTTAAGGTAGAGCCAAATAAAAGTATAATTGAACAATCTCAAGTGGAAATTCTCACTAAGAAAATGGAAAGTATTATTGCTACACAATCCAATATGGCGAAGACTATAGATGCCTTACAATCTAATTATACCAAAACTTTTCAAAATCAAATGAACACAATGTCTTTTCAAGAGCCTAATCAACATGTTGTAGCTCCCAATCAAAATCCACAATTAGCTCCCACTCAAGTATATCAAGTTCCTCCAATGAATAATCCTTCAATGCAAAATACTCAAACGTATCAAAACATGTATCCTCAAGCTTCTCAACCAACTTTTCAAAATTCTCAAAATCAAAATTTTCAAAATCATCAACCATATACTATGGAAGCTCCTCTTACACCTCAAGCACCCTATGCTGCTCCCCAAGCTCCTAAAATACATCACTTGCCTTATCAAAATCCTAATTATCCTGTTCAAGCAATACATTACCAACAAGATCCTCAATTTCAAAATTTCCCACCAAGTAAATCAAAATCCTCAAAATCTAAATGGTTTTGTGTATGGTCCTCATAGGTGCCCTTGGTGTGATTCGTTAGAGCACCTTTTGAGAGATTGTTAACTATTGAAGCCCACTTAGGAGCAACAACTAGTAATAGACATAGATAAGAAAATCTATGACTATCGATCTAGGCTACCTTGCAAGGAAATTATGGTAAGGGAGGAATGAAAAAGCACTATGAAAATATAACCATAACATATGCAGGAACTAGAGGATTGAAACTAGAAGCTCTTGATGAACAAAAAGAAGAATCAAGTAATCCCAAAAAGGAAGTTAACTTTTCTGTGGAGGCTTTAGTAAGAACAAGAGATGAGATTAGGAGAATAACTACTTGGGAGTCATCGATAGAAGATCAATCTCTTATTTCTCACATATCGAATGTGGAAGAAAAACAAAAAAGAGATGAAACAGAGCCTAGTGAAAGAAGAGTGACTCGAAAACAAACTTGAGAGGGAATAGAAACCATCATAGAGCAAGGGGAAACATCACAACCTAAAGATGAAAAACAAGAATCACAACCCAATGAACAAAAACAAGAGGAGAAAGAAATAGGTAAGAAGACAAAGCAAAAAAAAAATGGAACCAAAGCCTTTAGAGAAACAAGAACAATCAAAACAAACTCAAGAACAAACACAAGAGCATGAAAAAAAACAAGATCCTGAGCAAAAGCAAAAGAAACCAAAGAGAAAACCTAAAGCCATCTTGATTTTAAAAATTGAGATAAAAATAGATTCTATGGAGATTTCAGATGATATTTTTCTTAAGAGTCAAGTGACTATACCTTTGGAGCAAGTTTTCTCTATTGCAAATCCTGTTTTTAAAGATAACTTTATCAACCTAATTAAATGAAAGAGCTTTTTGCTAAATCTAGATACTGAGATACAAGATTCTATAGATCAAGATCAAGTTATGAATGAAGCTTTAAACTTTGATGAATCTGATGAAGTAAATGTTAATAAAAATTTCTTAGGACCTATTCAACTTGACCATGAAAATCATGACTAAAAAAATCTTGAAAATCACTTTAAAAGAAAATTTTGGTCTAGAGGTACATTAGAGATGCATGTTAAAATAGGAAATGATAAGAATGCTATCATTGTAAATTTCATTGGTAGATTCTGACTCTGAAATCAATGTGATTTTAAGAGAAGTCTATGATAAATTTTGATGGCCCATAGATAAATATTGTGGACAACATATGAGAACTACAGATAATGGTTTAGGTACCTTGTATGGAGCTTGTGCTAGTGTGCCCATATCCATAGGAGGATTCACTAAAGAATTTCACTTCTTTATTCAAGATAATTGCTCCTACAGAGTTCTCTTAGGTAAGACCTTTATTTATGAGAGTTGTATGGAAACTAAAGCCATGGATGATGGGTCTACCTATGCTAGAATTAAGTCTATGGATGGAATACAATCACTTCAAGTCATGACAATAGGAGTAAATCATCCTAGGAATCAATTCTCAATTAGAAAGAAGCCTATTGTTCCTTAGGTTAATGAGCATGTTTGTAGTGATTGTGCACCTTGATTCATGTTTGGAGCCACATATGATCAAAATTTTGTATACAATCCATTGGACAACAGGACAACAATGGACATTGGTTTGACATCTCATAGCCAACCAACCTATATAATATTTTTTCACTTTGTTTCCCACATTCTAGATTAGATTTCCTTCATAAGCGTCAAGTATCCAAGTCTTTTATCCAGAAAACCCAAAAAAATTATAAAACCAACAAAACATGGAACATCATTAGAAAATTGAGCATGTGATTGAGACATCTCATTGTTTCTCTACTATCGAGGAGTTAGAGTTATGTTTTCAACAAAATTATAATTCCCACATCATTCTTCTTTCTTCTCTTGATGAGTATGCTCTAATCCAAGAGTATGCTCTCAATTTCAGCATGCCCAAAATTGAACCAAACACATGATGTCTTAGTTGAAACAAAGTACAAAATAGTAGACAAGAACATCAAACCCATAGCTCAACCATTACAAAGAGAGATAAATTTGAGAGAGTCATACATAGCCATGGAAAAGCCTTTACTATGTATCATCATGAGATTGGTTGCACTGATCCTAAGCTAGTTGCACACATGATTATCTTTACTATTCCAAATATTCCATGGAATCTTCACCCTACACCAGTTCTAAAGGCTCACTTACCTAAGCTGATGAAACTAGTTAAAGAGAAGACAAACATGAGAATTTTATAGCCATCTTTTGCACCTTAATCAGATAGATGGTTTATTGTGCCAAAAAAGAATGGGAAATTACATTTTATTCAAGATCTCCAACCCTATCAATAAAGTCACCATAAGGAATGTAGGAACATGATCCATTGTAAATGAGTTTGTTGAATCATTTTCAAGACATTTTATCTATTCAATGGGTGATTTATATTCTAGGTATGATTGATATTCATGAAATAACCACAATGAAAACTCTTTTAGGCTTAGTGTGGGTGTGTACTCTACCTCAAGGAGTGACTAATTACATGGCTCATATGATGAATGCTATGAATATGGTCTTACATGATTTTATCCCATGCCATTCATTGATGATATTCCAATTAAAGGGAGTGAGGAATGTGTAAAGGACATTACTTTAGATTCATCGGGATGTTGTAAATTTGTTCTTAACCATATCTCTGATTGTCAACGAATATTTCAACAATTTGAAGAGGTAGGTCTCACATTTTCCATAGAAAAATCTATTTTTGGTATCAACAAGAGTTCTTATTGTTGGAAATTTATGTGGTCATTATGATCGAAAGCCATACCCACAAAAAGTTGATGCCATTAGCAAGATTTTTGAAACATGTAACAATGTGAGGTATGAAGATTTCTTGGTGCTTGCATCTTTTATGTTATTTGGATCTCACACTTTGCTCATGTTGTTGATTGTCTCTATGACTTGTTGAGGAAGAAACCAAAATTTATTTGAACTGAAAAACACACACAAGGTATGCATAAATTGAAGAAATTGTTGCTTGAAGCTCACATCCTTAAGCATGTAGACAATTCTATTAAAAAACCTATTATATTGATTATTGATACTAGTCGTATTGGTATAAGTTGGGTCATAAGTCAAGATGATAGTGAAGGGAATAGATATGCAATTAGGTTTGGGCTAAAATTTTACATGAAGCACAACAAAATATCAACAAATCAAACAAGAACAATGGGGTATGGTAACAACTTTGAAAATGGACAAATAATATTTCATTGGTGAAAATGTAAAAGCTAAGACTAATTGTTTGCCTCTCATTGGAAGCATAGTCAATTGTTCATCTTCTAATATAGCCATGCTTAGATGGATCTCATATATTAAGTTCATAAATCCTGAGTTAGTTCATATTTTAGGTAAGTCAAATTCAATTGCTAATATGTTATCAAGAGCTAGATTTGATGATAATCTTGAAAGTGATCTAATAAATAATGTGAGATTAGTTGACTATGTTCCACATATATACGAGTATGAGCAATTTCATGAGTATGAGTATGAAGATGAATGGAGAGACATAGGAAAGTATCTAAGTACACTACAACCAGTACCTAGTTGGATGACGAGTAGATTCTGTAACATTAGGCAATGAGCTTACAATTTTTCCTACATAATGGTTATCTTTGGAGATATGCTAAAGGTAAGGTTAAGAATCCACAATGAGTCCTAGGAAAAAGAGGTTTTCACTTGCAAGTAATGAACGAGACATTATAAGTGGGTCATAAAGGATTTTTTGGAACATATGAAAAAATTAGAAGTACCTACTATTGGCCTAGGATGTATGTTGACATTAGTAATTATGGTTCTACACGTTTTGTTGATATATTTAGGTAGTGATGTGTGTGAACACACTAGGACCACCGAGGCACTTTTTTCCCTCTTTAGGAGGTTTTTTCCCCCCGGCTTGTATATATGCCTATTGCCCTAATGGGCTACTTATCTTTGTACATTCTCTAGTAATACATTTAGTATTGTGTGTTGTGCTCCAAGCTTCTTCTTCTTCCTTGTGCTGTTCGCATGCTTCCACAGACGTCTAACTCCAACAATTGGTATTAGAGCAGGTCCTCGCTTCGTCTAGGGCACCGTCAACACTCCTCTGGTTGCAATCTCAAAATCGTACGAATTTTGGTGAGCATACTCAGCATGTTTTTGAGATAAGAAAAGCTTCGCTGGGTGGTGCCAAAATTGCAATCTGAGCTCGTTTCGACCTCCGAATGCACTATCGCAGTGCTTGTGCAGGCTATTTTGTCTTTTTGTGCCAAAGTTATATACTAGTTTCTGTTCGCCAGTATAGGCATCTCGAAGTCTGCTATAGGTCTAGTAGAATTCATCTGGGCAGTTCTATTCAACTTTTTGAGATACAATCAATTTTCTTCATCAAGGTATTTTAGTCACCGGCGATGGCTGAAAGCAGTTATGTATTCTGTATGTTGGCTGTTGAGGATAAGTTGGATGGTACCAACTACCCATTATGGGCTTATATGATGCGACATGTGTTGGTTGCAAAAGGATTGTGGAACATTGTGTAGGGTGTCGAAAAACATCCTATCACACCTGCAACTGTTACAACTACAGGTACTGAAGCTGATGTAGAAGTGTCAAAGATGATGATATTTTGCATATTCCTGTTCGTGCTGTGGTTTCTGTTGCATCTACTATAGAGCAGATTTGTTGGGATGGCAGAGATGCCCATGCACATGCATTGATAGCTTTGTCTATCAAACATGCCATTATTCCCCACATTCGCTCTTGCAGAACAGCTAAGGATGCTTGGGATACACTTACCACATTGTACCAAGCTAGGAATGAGGCTCATGTTGCTTACCTCTGAAAATAGTTGGAGAGTGAGCACATGAATGAAGGTGATTCTATGGACAATTTCCTAACGAAGATCAAAGACTTGAAGGAACAATTGATTTCTGCTGATGAGGTTATACCAGATAGCTCACTTGTGCAGACCATTCTGAATGGTCTTCTTGATTCATATCAGAGCTTTGCTTCTACTCTTTGGTTGATGATGAAAGGAAATCCAAATGCCTTATCATTTGAGGAGTTAGTCTCTATTCTATTACAAGAGGATCAGTTTAGGCATAACAGGTCCATTATGCGAGTTGCAGATCAAGCTTTCCTGGCTAGTCAGAAGGGCAAAGGAAAATGGAGCTCCTCAACTAGTAAGCAGAAATCTGCTAATTCTGCATATTCGAAGAAGGAAGATAAAGATAAGAAGAAATCAGAAAAGCAGAAATTGTTTTGTAAGTATTGTAAAGGGAATGATCATATCATAAAGAATTGTCCAAAACTGGTTGCTAAAGAGGCAAAGAAGAAAGAGGCTTGAATGGTTGTTGCAGACACCTCTACACTAAAAGCAGAGTCTGCTAATCTTGTGCAGGAAGAAGAATGGGCATTTACTACTGTCTGTAGTTTTGACCCATCTTCTGATGAGCAGTGCATGTCTGCAATAGACTCAGATGTTTGGTATTTTGACAGTGGGGAGACCAAACATATTACCTCGCAGCATAGTTTCTTCTCTTCACTCGAGCTTGCCCCTACATGGAATACTGTTACATTTGCCAACAACTCCTCTTATCCTATTATGGGGGTTGGTAAGATCATTTTGACTACTGTTGATGGTAGTTCTTTCACTTCGTCAGATGCTTTATTTGTGCCAAGAATCAAGAAGAACATGTTATCAGTTTCTGCATTAGCCAAGATTGGCTTGGTTGTGAAATTTGTTGATGATAGGTGTACATTACATGATCTGTCAAATGGCGATGTGATTATTGCTTTCGGCATTTTATGTCATGGGCTGTATAAGCTCATAGACTATGAAAGATCTGTAAATGATTTGGCATGTGCAGTAAATGATTCTCAGGCCATGTCAGATGCAAAGCTTTGGCATGCATTCTTTGGTCATCTGAATTTTGCTAGTTTTCTACGCTTGCAGAAATCTGAATGGTGTCCTCTTTGCCCAAACTTGAGGCACCTGGAAAACATGTTTGTGAAGGCTGTATTTTGGGAAAAATGCAGCGTTTGTCCTTTTGAAAAGCTGGTTCAGTTCGGGTTACTCAGAAATTGCAGCTTGTACATAGTGATGTCTCTGGTCTTATGCAAACACCTTCTTTTGGAAATTATCTTCACTTCGTGACTTTCATCGATGATTTTTCCAGGCATGCATGGGTATATCCATTGAAGGCAAAGTTAGAAGTGTTCATGTGCTTCAATCAATTTTTGGTTTTGGCTGAAAATCTGTCAACATGTTAAATGGGCACCCTCCGTTCTGATCGAGGGGCGGAATATATGTCTTCTGATTTTAATGCATTTCTGGTTGAACGTTAGTGTACAGTGCCGTATACACCTCAAGAGAATGGAGTTTTTGAACAAAAGAACAGGTCACTCATGGAGATGGCGAGGTGTATGGTCAAGATTCAGGCTTTACCACATAGTTTCTAGCTTGAGGCTATCATGTGTGCAGGATATATACTGAACAGGTGTCCCACTAAAGCGCTGCAGTCTATCACTCCATATAAGGATTGGCATGACTGCAAGCCATCTGTTGCTCATCTGTGTGTTTTTGGTTGTTTGGCATATGCATTAGTGCGTGAACAACATCGTAGAAAATTGGATGATAAAGCAGTAAAATGTATTTTTGTTGGGTACAGTTCTGAAAGTAAAGGCTATCGTCTATATCATCCAGAGACTAAATGCATTCTAGTTAGTCGTGATGTTGTTTTTGTGGAAGATGCTATTCAACCATTGCTTTCATGTACTAAGGAGACATCTGTTAGCTTCAAAGACATGTATGATACTTTGCTGCCTCTTTTTACAGGTGGACAGTCTAGTGCTGGTATTAATAAGGCAACTTCTCAGCCTTTGCAGGTTTTATATGATGATGTAGATAATTCCATTTCTGATGCAGATATACATGATGCACTTATTGATGAGAGAGCTGATATTGAGTAGGCAAGAACTATGCCAAAATGGTTGGTGCAGACCTTGCATGACAACAAATTAGATGCATCTCTGTCATATCATACTCATTCAGGCTCTCATAGTGCCTCTTTTGCATCAGATTGCTATGCTATGGCTGCATCTAGTCTCTGTGATGAGAATGAGCTTGTTTCGTTGATGAAGCACAAAATTCAAAAAATTAGGTGGCTGCTATGCAATCTGAATATGATGCTATAATGAAGAATGATACTTGGTCTTTATGTAACTTGCCTCCTGGCAAGAAGGCCATTGGCACTAAGTGGGTATACAAGCTGACGCGTAAACCGGATGGTACAGTTGACAGGTATAAGGCTAGGCTTGTTGCAAAGGGTTACACATAGGAAAGAGGCATTGATTTTGATGAGACCTTTGCACCTACATGCCGTATGACTACTGTTCGGAGCATCTGTGCACTGCAACTCATCATGGTTGGAATGTACATCAGTTGGACATTAAAACAACATTTCTGAATGGTGATTTGCATGAAGAAGTGTATGTTTTTCAGCCCCGTGGCTTTGTGCAAAAAGGGCATGAACACCAAGTGTGCAAGTTAAAGAAGGCATTATATGGTTTAAAGCAAGCACCACGTGCTTGGTATGAGAAGATACATGCCTATTTGATTGCACATGGTTTTGAGAACAATCCAACTGAAAGCACCTTATATGTTAAGCGTGCTAATGATGTGATTCTGATCATTGTTGTCTATGTTGATGACATGCTTCTCATTGGTCCTATTGAGAAGCATATTGCTGATTTTAAGGCTGATTTGCATGCCTCATTTGAGATGTCTGATTCGGGGCATTTACATCACTATTTGGGCATTCAATTTATGCAAGTTGATGGTGGAATGACTTTGTGTCAAACAAACTATATTGACACATTATTGCAACCTTTTGGCCTTGAAGACTGTAAACCTATTGCCACTCCTATGGAGACAGGTTTACGATTGAGTCTTCATGATGTTGGAGATGCATTTGATGTTGTTCTCTATCAACATGTTGTTGGATGCTTGATTTACTTATGCATTACTCGGCCAGATATTTAGTTTTCTATCTCAGAGATGAGCAGGTTTATGCATTGCCCAGGAGTCAAGCATTGACAGGCAGTTAAGTGCATCTTTCGTTGTTTGAGTGGTACTCGGCTACTTGGGTTATTTTATCCCAAGGGGGGATCACTACTGCCACATTTGCATGCTTTTTCTGACTCTGATTGGGCTGGTTGCTATGAAACTCATGTGTCCACTAGTGGCTTTTGCTTCATCCTTGGTAGCTCATGTATATCTTGGTTGATCAAGAAGAAGCCTACTGTGGCCACTCCTAGTTGTGAGGCTAAGTATAGGGTAGCTTTCACAGTGACTATTGAATGTGTGTGGGTGAGATGCCAGACTTCTGCCACCACTATCTTCACTGACAGTCAGAGTGCATTGACAGTTACGAGGAACCCTGTGTTCCATGCTCGCACTAAGCACATTGAGGTGCATTATCACTATGTTAGGGAGAGGTTCTCTGCGGGGGAGATCAGCTTGGCATATGTGCCTACGCATGAGAACATTGTAGACCTTTTCACGAAGGCTCTACCTAGGGAGAAGTTTGAAGCTTTCCGCAAAGCTTTGGGCTTACTTCCTTTTGTGGAGTGATTTCCACATAGCTTGGCACTTCCTTATACATGAGTGCCAACTCCTTGTTCACCGCATCACTCCCAGGGGGATTTGTTGATATATATAGGTAGTGATGTGTGTGAACACACTAGGACCGCCGGGGTGCTTTTTTCCCTCTTTAGGAGGTTTTTTTCCTCCGGCTTGTATATATGCCTATTGCCCTAATGGGCTACTTATCTTTGTACATTCTCTAGTAATACATTGAGTATTGTGTGTTGTGCTCCAAGTTTCTTCTTCTCCCTTGTGTCGTTCGCGTGCTTCCACAGATGTCTAACTCCACCATGTTCTACTTTTCAACTTCATTCGTTAGTCAAACATAGAGATCCTTTGCATCCTATGGCTCCACCTTGTATTGACTACAAGTGGGTAGTAGATCTTGTAACTATGTCTAAAGGTATTGACAAAATGCATCACATTGTACTTGCAAGAAAGGACTTAACTAATCATGTAGAGGGACATGCACTACGATCTAAGAACACTTACAATGTTTGAAAATTCTTGCTTGAAGATGTCATAAGTTGCTTTGGGTACATAGAGAAAGTAGTTGCCGATCATGGAGAGTTAGATGTGAGTGAAGCTAAAGGATTCTTTGAACATCACAATATTCATTTTTCTCTCACTATTGCATATAATCCAAAGGCCAATGGTAAAATAGAGAGAGGACATCCACCTATTGTGAAAGCCATATCTAAAGCATGTAACAATGACATTAAACAATGGCCTATATTCTTACCTTTTGCACTTTGGTAGATAGAAAGCCATATCTAAAGCATGTAATGGTGACATTAAATAATGGCCTATATTTTTACCGTTTGAACACGTACCATAGGATATATGCCTGTTGAACTCATGTACATTAAGAAACCTTTGTTTCCAATTCAGTCTCATATTTTTGCATGGTCAAATTTGCCTTGGTCTGAAAACATGTCTACTGATGATTTTTTGAGTTTGCGCCTTAAACAATTAGAACAAGGTAAATTAAGGCTTGATGATATCGTTGAAAAATTAAGAGAATCCAAAATGAAGACCAAGATTTATTTTGATAAAACTCATCGATTGCATCCTAAGCCAATCGAAGCAGCAGATTGGGTGCTCATTTATGATAGTACATTTGACTCTCACTATGATGCACACAAAAACTTACTCAATAGTGGTTTGGTCCATACATTGTATCAACTGGTGAATTAACTAGTGTTGCATTAAAAACTTTGATTGCAGGTAAAAGGATAACGCTATTAAATAATCGTGATAATGATAAGTACATTTTACATGAGGAAATTGAAGAAGATAAAGCTCTTTGTGAATTAATTGGTGTTGCATTAAAAACTTTGATTGCAGGTAAAAGGATAAAACTATTAAATAATTGTGATAATAATGAGTACATTTTTGATGAGAACATTGAAGAAGATGATGAAAATGAGGCCGATTTATAAACAAGAGTATCCATTTATAAAAAAATATAAAATAATATCATTTCTTTTTCAAGTTCATGTTGCTTTGTTTTTTCAAGTTCATTCCAACTTTTTTTCCAATTCTTGCTTCTTGACAATTTCAATTCATGCACATTTCTTTTCAATCTTTGCATTGCATTGCATATCCAAATCACTTAAGTCAATAGGGCAAATGATGATTTCTCTACTTGTTGTGTAAAATTATATCTACTAAGAAATTACCTACAATCTAGGACTATGGAAAGATAAGGCATGTAGATTTGGAGGTTTGTTTTGGTAACATGAATTTCATATATAAACATGCATATGTATCCAGTACCAAAAGCATAAGTGTTGAAGTCCTAGCTCCTGCTACTGCATGTTTCTACATCCTTAGTCCACCTCACAGTGTTTGTATCACTTTTCTCTATCATAAAAAATGGTTGTACCTTGTATCAGGGTTTAATCTTTCCCTGATATCAAAAAAGATAAGCTACCATTTGTTGCCATGAATTTTACACTTCTTCCACCCCAAAAAAGTGAAAGTAACCATAAAGTCATTGAATCATTAAAAAAAACAAGTCGAAGGAAGTTAAAGATGCATGAAGAATAAAGCTTGGGCTATATAGGTAGATTTATGCATTAGTGGACTTTAGTTAGATTTCCTTGCATGTAAAAAGAAAGAGCATATTCATATTTATGTAAGAAAGTAGTTGATCTAAAATAAGTTAACGATGAAAGATGTCTCTTGAAAATCCTAAATCTTTGTTTATAATCGTATTTAAGGTAGATTTCTTTATGAAATAGTTACAAATTTTTCTTCAAGATGAGAGTTCATTTACATATATGTTGCCTATTTGTTCATGTATATTCATGTTGCCTGTTTCAATTCTTTCTTTCATGAAAATTTTGCTTCATTTGGAAATTTTTGTTTTTTAGAGATACTAGAGTGGCGCTTCTGGAGGAATCAGAGGTTTAGTGGGGGTGAATGTCATCAAGATTTTCTCTCGTCTGTCACTTATGAAGGCCTACAAGAAACACATTCAATGAAGGTAGCCAGAATTCCCTGAGAAGTCCAAGACACCTCAAGGATGTCAAAGAGAATTCACATGCAAAGGTTTGAAGAAATCAAGCAAATCCAAGGTAGCGGTCCAAGCTGGTCGAGTTTTGAAGATTAGGGCAAAAATTTCACTATCGCCAAATCACATGAAAACTCATATACTTGTAACACCTATCAAAGGCAGTCCTTTGCTGGAATTTCACATGTAAATGGATTTTATAGCACATTGATATGCCATGGGCATTTTGTAAAAAATGTAATTTTTTTACTTAGATCCTACAAAATCTTGTATAGGAATTTTTGTTAGCCATATGGTATGGCATGTATAAAGATCATATGTGGCTACACATTTGTATAACTTTTCAAGGCTATCAAAGCTTCTGACGCACCTTAATGCCACTTTGCAAACTTCCAAATGTAGTCAAACTTGTATAAGGGAGATTCAAATGGGAGTCTTTTTTGCATATTCTTGAAGAAGAGCTTTCAGAACATAGCCCTCCAAAGTTTCATCTTCATCAAAGCATATTTGGAGGGTCAAAGAGCACAAAATCCAATTTTCAAGGTCACTAGAGTTTTCTAGATTAAGCAAATTGAAGGTTTGAAGGGTTGCCACATGGCAAAAGATGATTGAACCATTTTGTACAGTCAAGATGATCTCACATTCAAGGGTGGAGATGTACCAAAGCTTAAAGCAAGGAGGATCCACAATTTTTTTCATCGGATAAACTTATTTTGATGGCAAAGATCAATAATGCAAAGTTCTTCCAAAAAGAGCAACTATTCTTATCTAAATTGATATCAACATTGATCTGACAGTCGAGATATTCTCGAGATCCAATGGTGGGAAATGAAGGCACCTATTTTCCCCTCATTTGTCCTCAATATCATATAAAGAATCAATCTTACCCATACATTTAATAAATCCAATGGTTGTAATCAAAAGCAATTGATCATAGGGTTGAGAGTTGATTTCTCCAAATCCAAGGGCCCAAATTCATTCAAAAAACTATAAAATGCCTCCTCCAAATTTATGGAGCATCATTGTTAGGCATCCATAGGGCCTTGCTAGCACATGGTTTCCTTGAGACGATCACAATTAGTTGAGAGTGTCAAGATCCAAGGTGGGCTAGGAAGAGCATAGTTGCCAGAATCAATTTTAAGTTAGACTTCCAAACTAGGATAGGCTCATAAACCTAATGGTTTCTCTATCTTTGCTCACCCTCAGTGCAACGTGTGAGTGAGTTAAGTTGGTTTTATGAGTCTTAGACTTCTTTAGATAGAAATTACACTCCTAGAAAGATATAGGGTCAATGAAGTGGAACCTATCCTCTCACATGTGACATTCAATTGAACTATCATGGTGGGAGGGTGTGGACCGACTTTGACCATTAGAATGCCTAACTTGATATATCACAATGCTCATGTACATGTATTTCATTACAATCTCTTTTAACTCAAGTCTCTTGTCTCTTATCTCTTGTCTCTTATGTTGATATATTTAGGTAGTGATGTGTGTGAACACTCTAGGACTGCCGGGGCACTTTTTTTCCCTCTTTAGGAGGTTTTTTTCCCCTGGCTTGCATATACGCCTATTACCCTAATGGGCTACTTATCTTTGTACATTCTCTAGTAATACATTCAGTATTGTGTGTTTGTGCTCCAAGCTTCTTCTTCTTCCTTGTGCTGTTCGCGTGCTTCCGCAGACGTCTATCTCCAACAATTGGTATCAGAGCAGGTCGTCGCTTCTTCTAGGGCGCTGTCGACACTCCTTCGTTTGCAGTCTCAGATTCGCACGAAATTTGGTGAGCATACTCAGGGTGTTTCCGAGATCAAAACATCTTCCCTCTGTGGTGCCGAAATCGCGATCTGAGCTCGTTTCGACCTCCGAACGCACTATCGCAGCGCTTGTGCAGGCTATTTCATCCTTTTGTGCCAAAGGTATATACCAGTTTCTGTTCGCCAGTTTAAGCATCTCAAAGTCTGCTACAGGTCTAGCAGAACTCCTCTGGGTTGTTCTGTTCAACTTTTTGAGATATAATCAATTTTCTGCATCAAGGTATTTTAGTCACCGGCCATGGCTGAAAGCAGTGATGTATTCCGTATGTTGGCTGTTGAGGATAAGTTGGATGGTACCAACTACCCATTATGGGCTTATATGATGCAACATGTACTGGTTGCAAAAGGATTGTGGAACATTGTGCAGGGTGTTGAAAGACGTCCTATTACACCTGTAACGACAGGTACTGCAAATACTGGTGTTGGAGCTGATGAAGATGGTGTTGAAGATGATATTCCGCAGATTCCTGTTCGTGCTGCTGTTTCTGTTGCACCTACTGCAGAGCAGATTCGTTGGGATGGCAGAGATGCCCAGGCACATGCATTGATAGCTTTGTCTGTCAAACGTGCCATTATTCCTCACATTCGCTCTTGCAGAACAACAAAGGATGCTTGGGATACACTTACCACTTTGTACCAGGCTAAGAATGAGGCTCGTGTTGCTTACCTCCAAAAACAGTTGGAGAGTGAGCACATGAATGAAGGTGATTCTATGGACGGTTTTCTTACAAAGATCAAAGACCTGAAGGAACAATTGATTTCTGCTGATGAGGTTATACCAGATAGCTCACTTGTGCAGACCGTTCTGAATGGTCTTCCTGATTCATATCAGAGTTTTTCCTCTACTCTTCGGTTGATGATGAAAGGCAATCCGAATGCCTTGTCATTTGAGGAATTAGTCTCTGTTCTATTGCAGGAAGATCAGTCCAGGCAGAACAGGTCCATTATGCGTGTTGCAGATCAAGCTTTCCTTGCTAGTTAGAAGGGCAAAGGAAAATGGAGCTCTTCTACTAGTAAGCAGAAATCTACAAATGCTGCACAATCGAAGAACCAGGATAAAGATGAGAAGAAATCAGAAATGCAGAAATTGTTTTGCAAGTACTGTAAAGGAAATGATCATATTATAAAGAACTGTCCAAAACTGGCTGCTAAAGAGGCAAAGAAGAAAGAGGCTGGAATGGTTGTTGCAGAGGCCTCTACACCAAAAACAGAGTCTGCAAATCTTGTGCAGGAAGAAGAATGGGCGTTTACTACTGTCTGCAGTTTTGACCCATCTTCTCATGATCAGTGCATGTCTGCAGTAGACTCAGATGTTTGGTACTTTGATAGTGGGGCGACCAAACATATTACCTCACAGCGCAGTTTCTTCTCTTCACTCGAGCCTGCCCCTACAGGGAATACTGTCACATGCACCAATAACTCCTCTTATCCTGTTATGGGAGTTGGTAAGATCATTCTGACTACTCCTGATGGTAGTTCTTTCACTTTTTCAGATGCTTTATTTGTGCCAGGGATCAAAAAGAACTTGTTATCAGTTTCTGCATTAGCAAAGATTGGCTTGGTTGTGAAATTCGTTGATGACAGGTGTACAGTCCATGATCTCTCAAATGGCGATGTGATTATTGCTTTTGGCATTTTATGTTGTGGGCTGTATAAGCTCATAGACTATGAAAGATCTGTGAATGATTCGGCATGTGCAGTTCATGATTCTCAGGCTATGTCACATGCAAAGCTTTGGCATGCACGCTTTGGTCATCTGAATTTTGCTAGTTTGTTACGCCTACAGAAATCTGAAATGGTGTCCTCTTTGCCCAAACTTGAGGCACCTGGAAAACATGTTTGTGAAGGCTGTATTTTGGGCAAAATGCAGCGTTCTTCCTTTCCAAAAGATGGTTCAGTTCGGACTATGCAGAAATTGCAGCTTGTACATAGTGATGTCTGTGGTCCTATGTAGACACCCTCTTTTGGAAATTACCTTTACTTCGTGACTTTCATTGATGATTTTTCAAGGCATGCATGGGTATATCCACTCAAAGCAAAGTCCGAAGTGTTCATGTGCTTCAAACAATTTTTGGTTTTGGCTGAAAATCTGTCAGCATGTAAAATGGGCACCCTCTGTTCTGATCGAGGGGGGGAATATATGTCTTCAGATTTTAATGCATTTCTGGCTGAACGTGGGATAAAACACCAGTGTACAGTGCCGTATACACCTCAACAGAATGGAGTTGCTGAACAAAAGAACATGTCACTCATGGAGATGGCGAGGTGCATGGTCAAAAGTCAGGCTTTACCACATAGTTTCTGGCTTGAGGCTGTCATGTGTGCAGCATATGTACTGAACAGGTGTCCCACTAAAGCGTTGCAGTCTATCACTCCATATGAGGCTTGGCATGACCGCAAGCCATCTGTTGCTCATCTGCGTATTTTTGGTTGTTTGGCATATGCATTAGTGCTTGAACAACATCGTAGAAAAGTGGATGATAAGGCAGTAAAATGTATTTTTGTTGGGTACAGTTCTGAAAGTAAAGGCTATCGTCTGTATCATCCACAGACTAAATGCATTCTGGTTAGCCGTGATGTTGTCTTTGTGGAAGATGCTATTCAGCCATTGCTTTCATGTACTAAGGAGACATCTGTTAGCTCCAAAGACATGTATGATACTTTGATGCCTCTTTTTACAGGTGGACAGGCTAGTGGTGGTCCTAATGAGGCAACTTCTCAGCCTTTGCAGGTTTCATATGATGATGCAGATCATTCCATTTCTGATGCAGATTTACACGATGCACTTGTTGATGAGAGAGCTGATATTGAGCAGGCAAAAACTATGCCAAAATGGCTGGTGTAGACTTTGCGTGACAGCAAATTAGATGCACCTTTGTCATATCCTACTCGTTCAGGCTCTCATAGTGCCTCCTTTGCATCAGATTGCTATGCTATGGCTGCATCTAGTCTCTGTGATGAGAATGAGCCTGTTTCTTTTGATGAAGCACAAAATTCAGAAAATTGGATGGCTGCTATGCAATCTGAATATGATGCTATAATGAAGAATGGTACATGGTCTTTATGTGACTTGCCTCCTGGCAAGAAGGCCATTGGCACTAAGTGGGTATACAAGCTGAAGCGTAAACCTGATGGTACAGTTGACAGGTATAAGGCTAGGCTTGTTTCAAAGGGTTATGCACAGGAAAGAGGCATTGATTTTGATGAGACCCTTGCACCTACATGCCGTATGACTACTGTTCGGAGCATTTGTGCACTTGCAGCCCATCATGGTTGGAATGTACATCAGTTGGACATTAAAACAACATTTCTGAATGATGACTTGCATGAAGAAGTGTATGTTTTTCAGCCCCGTGGCTTTGTGCAGAAAGGGCATGAAAACCAGGTTTGCAGGTTAAAGAAGGCATTATATGGTTTAAAGCAAGCACCACATGCTTGGTATGAGAAGATACATGCCTATCTGATTGCACATGGTTTTGAGAACAGTCCAACTGAAAGCACCTTATATGTTAAACGTGCTAATGATGTGCTTCTGATCATTGTTGTCTATGTTGATGACATGCTGCTCACTGGTCCTATTGAGACACATATTGCTGATTTTAAGGCTGATTTGCATGCCTCATTTGAGATGTCTGATTTGGGGCATTTGCATCACTATTTGGGCATTCAGTTTATGCATGTTGATGGTGGAATGGCTTTGTGTCAAACAAGATACATTGACACATTATTGCAGCATTTTGGCCTTGAAGACTGTAAGCCTATTGCCACTCCTATGGAGACAGGTTTACGATTGAGTCTTCATGATGCTGGAGATGCATTTGATGCTGTTCTCTATCAGCAGGCTGTTGGATGCTTGATTTAATTATGCATTAGTCGGCCAGATATTCAGTTTGTTGTCTCACAGATGAGCAGGTTTATGCATTGCCCAGGAGTCACGCATTGGAAAGTGGTTAAGCGCATCTTTCGCTACTTGAGTGGTACTCTGCTACTTGGGTTGTTTTATCCCAAGGGGGGATCACTACCGCCAGATTTGCATGCTTTTTTTGACTCAGATTGGGCTGGTTGCTATGACACTCGTGTGTCCACCAGTGGTTTTTGCTTCATGCTTGGTAGCTCATGTATATCTTGGTTGAGCAAGAAGCAGCCTACTGTGGCCACTTCCAGTTGTGAGGCTGAGTATAGGGCAGCTTTCTCAGCGACTGTTGAGTGTGTGTGGCTCAGACGCCTTATGGCTGATTTGGGTGTTGGCCAGTCTTCTGACACCACCATCTTCACTGACAGTCAGAGCGCATTGGCAGTTGCGAGGAACCCTGCGTTCCATGCTCACACTAAGCACATTGAGGTGCATTATCACTATGTCAGGGAGAGGTTCTCTGCTGGGGAGATCAGCTTGGCATATGTGCCCACGCAGGAGAACATTGCAGACCTTTTCACGAAGGCTCTGCCTAGGGAGAAGTTTGAAGCTTTCCGCAAAGCTTTGGGCTTACTTCCTTTTGTGGAGTGATTTCCACATAGCTTGGCACTTCCTTATACATGAGTGCGAGCTCCTTGTTCACTGCATCACTCCCAGGGGGGATTTGTTGATATATTTAGGTAGTGATGTGTGTGAACACTCTAGGACTGCCGGGGCACTTTTTTTCCGTCTTTAGGAGGTTTTTTCCCCCCGGCTTGCATATACGCCTATTACCCTAATGGGCTACTTATCTTTGTACATTCTCTAGTAATACATTCAGTATTGTGTGTTTGTGCTCCAAGCTTCTTCTTCTTCCTTGTGCTGCTTGCGTGCTTCCGCAGACGTCTATCTCCAACATCTTATGTGTTTTACATATCTCCTTTTAACTCTTTCTATGTGTGAGAAGGCTCCGCAATCTTGCACTGAACTAGTGAGGATTATCCATTGAGATTATGAGGATAAGTTTCTATATATTCATAAATTAGGACCCACATGCATGCATACTATCCACAAACACCCATGCATATGTTTCAACTTTGAAAGTGTATAAGAAGCTCGTTTTTTTAGACCATTCTTCCTTTCGAAATCGATTCGTGTGTATGATTTTCTTTTGTTCTCATCATGCATACATATCATCTACAAACACCATGCATATGAATTAAATTTTAAAAGTGTATAAGAAGCTCTTTTTTTGGACCATTCTTCTCTTTGAAATCGGTTTATGTGTATGATTTTCTTTTGTTCTCATCATTCATGTTCATGGATTTATCTTGCATTCATATGTTCCCCTTCTCATAATCAAACCATCACATTTCTCCTTTCCATACCCAACTTCAACTTAACCTTCACATTTAGATCACATAAACCTTCCAACACTCACTAGCTTCATATACTCTACATGTGGCATGATCGAACCCGATCCAACCAGATTGCAACCACCTCCACAACGCACTTCACAAATGATCTCAAATTGCTATGAAATTAGGTACGCAAGTAGAAGTAAATTGTGTTATGTTTGACATCTCCCAAATATTTCAAATTGAGAATTCCAAGTGATTCAATGTATTGTTGATATATTTTCCTTAGTACCAATTATCATCTAAGTGTGATAGTGTTCAACTAGAGGTATTACTTCTAGTGTTTTTGTAATATTTTAAATTGTTGCAAAAATGGCAAATGTTTATGGAATGATTCAACTTAGGAGCGATAATTGAAAAAAAAAACTTTCATGCTTGGAGATTCATAATGAAAAATTTATTGATGGGAAAAGTATACTATAAGTACATCAAAGGAGACAATGAAAAACCCTTGCAATTATGAGAGAGGAACTGGACTGTAGACCAGTTAAGAGCATTTGAAGAATGGAATCAATGAATACAAATGGTAATGTACCAGCTATCTGTTAGCATACAACATAACATTATTGGGCACATACAAGATGCCAAAACTCGAAAAGAGGCTTGGAATAGTTTGTTCATATTGTATGAGCTAATACAAAGGCTCAAAGATTGCAACTCAAGAATGAGTTGCATACATTGGAGAAAAAGATCATGCTTGTAAGTTAATACCCCTTAAAAGTCAAAAGCATATGTGAGACACTTGCATCTATTGGTGTAAATATAGATGATGATGATAAGTTTGAAGTATGCCTTCATGGTTTAGGAGTTACATATAAGCAATTTAGAACTTCTATTCAGTCCAAAAGGAAGATTCCAATTTTTTTTGATCTTGTGTTCATGATGATAGTTAAAGAAAAGAAACTTGATGAATAATCAAATTCCCAAGAAAGTTGGTTTCTAGTAGGTATTCCACCATTGGATAGGAGTGGTAATGACTAGTATGTTGATTCAAGTGTCAACCATGCAAAATGGTTTAGTGGTCTACAAAAATTGCTAGTTCCTAGATTTGTTGAAATAGGTGATGATCCTATTGAGCATACAAGAAACATAGCACTGTTCCTGGAGGAGGAGAAGGTAGAACATCTTTTTTGTTGATATATTTTGGTAGTGATGTGTGTGAACACTCTTAGGACCGCAAGAACACTTTTTTTTCCTCTTTAGGAGGTTTTTTCCCCTAGCTTGTATATATGCTAATAACCCTAAAGGGATACTTATCTTTGTACATTCACTTGGTAATACATTCTATATTGTCTATTGTGCTCCAAGCTTCCTCTTCTTCCTTGTGTTTTTCTCATGCTTCCACAGACCTCAAACTCCAACAATTGGTATCAATGCAATTCATCGCTTCATCTAGGGTATCATCTATACCCCTCCGATCATAGTCTCAGAATCACACAAAATTTGGTGAGCATACTCAGGGTGATTAAGAGTTCAAAACAACTTTGCTTTGTCGTATCAAAATTTTGATATGAGCTTGTTTCAACCTATGAAAGCACTATCGTAATGCATATGCAAACAATTTTATCTTTTTGTGCCAACATATATACAAGTTTTGGTTTGCCAATACAAGCGTCTCAAAATCTACTACATGTTTAGAGAACTTGATAGGGTAGTCTTATTCAACTTTTTGAGATGCAATCATTGTTTTGCATTAGGGTATTTTAGCCAATGGCCATGGCTAAAAGTAATGATGTATTATGTATGTTGGATATTGAGGATAAGTTGGATGGTACCAATTACCCATTATGGGTATATATGATGCATCATGTATTGCTCATAAAAGGAATGTGGAATATTGTGCAAGGTGTTAAAAAACGACCTATTACACCTACAAATATAGTTATTGAGGGTGATGTAGATGGGGTTGAAGATGACAATCTTCAAATTCCTATTCATGCTACAGTTCCTGCTTCACCTACTGTAGAGAAACTTCTTTGGGATGGCAAAGATGCTCAGGCACATGCATTGATAGCCTTTTTTGTCAAACATGCCATTATCCCTCATATTCACTCTTGCAAAACAACAAAGGATGTTTGGGATACACTTACCACTTTGTACTAGGCAAGAAATGAGGCTCATGTTGCTTACCTCCAAAACTGTTGGAGAGTGAGCATATGAATGAAGGAGATTCTATGGAAAATTTTGTGATAAGTATCAAAGATTTGAAAGAGCAATTGATTTCTACTGATAAAGTCTTGTTAGACAACTCACATGTAGACTGCTTTGAATGGTCTTCCACATTCATATCAAATTTTTGCTTCTACTCTTCGGTTGATGATGAAAGGCAATCTAGATGCCTTAACATTTGAGGAGTAAGTCTCTATTTTGTTGAAGGAAGATTAGTCTAGATAGAACATGTCCATCATTCATGTAGCAAATCAAGCTTTCTTAGCTAATCAGAAGGGCAAAGGAAATGGAGCTCATCTACTAGTAAGCAAAAATCTGCTAATTTTGCATAGTCGAAAAAGAAAGACAAAACAAAAAGAAAACAATAAAGTAGAAATTGTTTTGTAAATATCATAAAGGAAATGATAATTTCATAAAGATTTGTCCAAAAATGGGTGCAAAAGAGGCAAAGAAGAAAGAGGTTAGAATGATTGTTGTAGAGGCCACTACACCCAAAATAGAGTATGCTAGATCTTGTGCAGAATGAAGAATGGGCATTTACTACTATTTGTAGTTATGACCCATCTTTTCATGCACAGTGTATGTCTTTAGTAGACTCAAATGTTTGGTACTTGATAGTGGGGCAACCAAACATATTACCTAACAATGCAATTTCTTCACTTCACTTGAGCCTGCCCCTACAGAGAATACTATCACATGCGCTAATAAATCCTTTTATCCTGTAATGGGAGTTGGTAAGATCATTCTGAATCCTATTGATGGTAGTTCTTTCACATTGTCTGATGCTTTGTTTGTGCCACAAATCAAGAAAAATTTGTTATCAATTTCAGCTTTAGCCAAGATCAGCTTGGTTATGAAATTTGTTGATGATAGATGTACAATTCATGATTTGTCAAATGACAATGTTATTATTGCTTCTGGCATTTTATGTTGTGGGCTATATAAGCTCATAGATTCAGCAAAATCTGTGAATGATTTAGCATGTGTAGTTCAAGACTCTCAAGCTATGTCCAATGCAAAGCTTTTGCATGCACGCTTTGGTCATCTCAATTATGCTAGTTTGCTATGCGTGTAGAAATCTAAAATGATGTGCTTTCTTCTCGAACTTGAGGCACCTAGTAAACATGTCTGTGACAACTTTATTTTGGGCAAAATGTATCCTTTCTTCTTCCCAAAAGTGTTGATATATTTAGATAGTGATGTGTGTGAACACACTAGGACCACCGGGTCAATTTTTCCCTCTTTAGGAGGTTTTTTTCCCTGGCTTGTATGTACGCCTATTACCCTAATGGGCTACTTAGCTTTGTACATTCTCTTGGTAATACATTCAATACTGTGTGTTGTGTACCAAGATTATTCTTCTTCCTTGTGCTACTCATGTGCTTTTGCAAACCTCAAACTCCAACAATAGGTATCAAACTAGGTTGCCGCTTCATCTAGGGCATGTTTGACACCCCTCTAGTCATAGTCTTAGAATCGGACAAAGATTGTTGAGCATACTCATGGTGATTAGGAGATCAAAACAACTTTGCTGTATGGTGTCGAAATCGTGATTGGCTCATTTCGACCTCCGAATGCACTATCATAGGGCTTATGTAAGCAATTTTGTCATTTTGTGCCAAATATATATATAGGTTTTGGTTCGCCAGTATAGGCCTCTCAAAGTTTGCTACATGTTTAGCATAACTTGACAGGATAGGTCTATTAAACTTTTTGAGATACAATCATTTTTTTGCATTAGGGTATTTTAGTCAGTGCCCATGGCTAAAAGCCATGATGTATTCTGTATGTTGGCTATTGAGGATAAGTTGGACGATACCAATTACCCATTATGGGCTAATATGATGCGTCATGTACTGGTTGCAAAAGGATTATGGGATATTGTACAAGGTGTTGGAAAACGTCCTATTACACCTACAAACACAGTTGCTAAAGGTGATGTAGATGGCATTGAAGATGGTGATATTCTTCATGTTCCTGTTCATTCTACGGTTCCTATTGTATCTACTATAGAGCAAATTTGCTAGGATGGCAGAGATACTCAGGCACATGCATTGATAGCCTTGTCTATCAAACATACCATTATTCCTCACATTCGCTCTTGCAGAATAGCTAAGGATGCTTGGGATACACTTACCACTTTATACCAAGACTCGTGTTGCTTATCTCTGAAAACAATTGGAGAGTAAGCACATGAATGAAGGAGATTCCATGGAAATTTTTCTGACAAAGATCATAGATTTGAAGGAATAGTTGATTTCTACTGATGAAGTCTTGCTTGACAGTTCACTTGTGCAAATTCTTCTGAATGGTCTTCCCAATTCATATCAAAGTTTTGTTTCTACTCTTTGTTTGATGATGAAAGGTCATCCAAATGCCTTAAAATTTGAGGAGTTAGTCTATGTTATGTTGCAAGAAGATCAATCTAGAAAGAAAAGGTCCATTATGCATGGTATTGATCAAGCTTTCCTGGCTAGACATAAGGGCAAAGGTAAATTAAGCTCTTCTACTAGTAAGCGAAATTTTGCTAATTCTACACAATCAAAGAAGGATGATAGGGAAGAGAAGAAAATAGAAAAGCCAAAATTGTTTGGCAAATTATGAAAATGAAATGATCATGTCATAAAGAGTTTTCCAAAATTGGCTACTAAAGAGGCAAGGAAGAAAGAGGCTTGAATGGTTGTTGCAGAGGCCTCTACACACAAAACAAAGTCTACTAATCTTGTGCAGAATGAAGAATGGGCATTTACCACTATTTGTAGTTATGGCCCATCTTCTTATGAACAATGTATGTCTATAGTAGCTTAGATGTTTGGTACTTTGGTAGTGGGGCAACCAAACATATTACCTTGCAGCACAGTTTCTTCACTTCACTCGAGCCCGCCCCTACAAGGAATACTGTCACATGCACCAACAACTCCTCTTATCTTGTCATGGGAGTGGGTGAGATCATTTTGACTACTGCTCATGGTAGTTCTTTTACATTTTTGGATGCTTTATTTATGCCAGGGATCAAGAAGACTTTGCAATCGATTTCAACTTTCGCCAAGATTGTCTTGGTTGTGGAATTTGTTGATGATAGATGTCATTCATGATATGTCAAATGGCAATGTTATTATTGCTTATGGCATTTTATGTCGTGGGTTGTATAAACTCATAGACTATGAAAAATATGTGAATGATTCAGCATGTGTAGTACATAATTCTCAAACTTTTTCAAATGCAAAGCTTTGGCATGTACACTTTGGTCATCTGAATTTTGTTAGTCTACTATGCCTCTAGAAATTTGATATGGTGTCCTCTCTACCCAAACTTGAGGCACCTAGTAGTCATGTCTGTGAAGGCTATATTTTGGGCAAAATGAAGCATCTCATTCCCAAAAGATGGTTATGCTCCAACTACTAAAAAATTATAGCTTGTTCACAGTGATGTCTATGGTCCTATGTAGACACCCTCTTTTGGAAGCTATCTTTACTTTGTGACTTTAATTGATGACGTTTCCAGGCATGCATGGGTATATCAATTGAAAGCAAAGTCGGAAGTGTTTATGTGCTTCAAACACTTTTTGGTTTTTGCTGAAAATTTGTGAGCATGTAAAATGGGAGCCCTCCGTTCTGATTGGGGGGGGGGATATATGTCTTCTAATTTTAATGCATTCCTGGCTGAACGTGAGATAAAACATCAATGTATAGTTGTTGATATATTTAGGTAGTGATGTGTGTGAACACACTAGGACCACCGGGGGACACTTTTTTCCCTCTTTAGGAGGTTTTTTTCCCCCGGCTTGTATATACGCATATTGCCCTAATGGGCTACTCATCTTTGTACATTCTCTAGTAATACATTTAGTATTGTGTGTTTGTGCTCCAAGCTTCTTCTTCTTCCTTGTGCTGTTCGCATGCTTCTGCAGACATCTATCTCCAACAATTGGTATCAGAGCAGATCGTCGCTTCATCTAGGGCGCCGTCGACACTCCTCCGTTTGTAGTCTCAGAATCGTATGAATTTTGGTGAGCATACTCAGGGTGTTTCCGAGATCAAAACCAACTTCGTCCTGTGGTGCCAAAATCGCGATCTGAGCTCGTTTCGGCCTCCGAACGCACTATCGCAGTGCTTGTGTAGGCTATTTCATCTTTTTGTGCCAAAGGTATATACCTGTTCTTGTTCGCCAATATAAGCGTCTTGAAGTCTGCTACATGTTTAGTAGAACTCATTTGGGTAGTTCCGTTCAACTTTTTGAGATACAGTCAATTTTCTGCATCAAGGTATTTTCATCACCGACCATGGCTGAAAGCAGTGATGTATTCCGTATGTTGGCTGTTGAGGATAAGTTGGATGGTACCAACTACCCATTATGGGCTTATATGATGCGACATGTATTGGTTGCAAAAGGATTGTGGAACATTGTGCAGGGTGTTGAAAGACGTCCTGTTACACCTATAACGACATGTACTGCAAATACAGGTGCTGGAGCTGATGAAGATGGTGTCGAAGATGATATTCCACGGATTCATGTTCATGCTGCTATTTTTGCTGCACCTACTTCAGAGCAGATTCAATGGGATGGCAGAGATGCCCAGGCACATGCATTGATAGCTTTGTCTATCAAACGTGCCATTATTCCTCACATTCCCTCTTGCAGAAGAGCTAAGGGTGCTTGGGATACACTTACCACATTGTACCAACCTAGAAATGAGGCTCGTGTTGCTTACCTCCGAAAACAGTTGGAGAGTGAGCACATGAATGAAGGTGATTCTATGGACAGTTTCCTAACGAAGATCAAAGATTTGAAGGAACAGTTGATTTCTGATGATGAGGTTATACCAGATAGCTCACTTGTGCAGACCGTTCTAAATGGTCTTCCTCATTCATATCAGAGTTTTACTTCTACTCTTCGGTTGATGATGAAAGGCAATCCAAATGCCCTATCATTTGAGGAGTTAGTCTCTGTTCTATTGTAGGAAGATCAGTCAAGGCAGAACAGGTCCATTATACAAGTTGCAAATCAAGCTTTCCTGGCTAGTCAGAAGGGCAAAGGAAAATGGAGCTCTTCAACTAGTAAGCAAAAATTTGCTAATTCTGTATATTCGAAGAAGGAAGATAAAGATGAGAAGAAATTAGAAAAGCAGAAATTGTTTTGTAAGTACTGTAAAGGCAATGATCATATCATAAAGAACTCTCCAAAACTGGTTGCAAAAGAGGCAAAGAAGAAAGAGGCTGGAATGGTTGTTGCAGAGCCCTCTACACCAAAAGCAGAGTCTGCTAATCTTGTGCAGGAAGAAGAATGGGTGTTTACTACTGTCTGCAGTTTTGACCCATCTTCTCATGATCAGTGTATGTCTGTAGTAGACTCAGATGTTTGGTATTTTGACAGTGGGGCAACCAAACATATTACCTCGCAGCGCAGCTTCTTCTCTTCACTCGAGCCTGCCCCTACAGGGAATACTGTTACATGCACCAACAACTCCTCTTAACCTGTTATGGGAGTTGGTAAGATGATTTTGACTACTGTTGATGGTAGTTCTTTCACTTTGTCAGATGCTTTATTTGTGCTAGGGATCAACAAGAACTTGTTATCAGTTTCTACATTAGCCAAGATTGGCTTGGCTGTGAAATTTGTTGATGACAGGTGTACAGTTCATGATCTGTCAAATGGCGATGTGATTATTGCTTCTGGCATTTTATATCGTGGGCTGTATAAGCTCATAGACTATGAAAGATCAGTAAATGGTTTGGCATGTGCAGTAAACGATTCTCAGGCTATGTGAGATTCAAGCTTTGGCATGCATGCTTTGTTCATCTGAATTTTGCTAGTTTGCTACGCCTGCAAAAATCTGAAATGGTGTCCTCTTTGCCCAAACTTGAGGCACTTGGAAAACATGTTTGTGAAGGCTGTATTTTGGGCAAAATGTAGCGTTCCTCCTTTCCAAAAGATGGTTCAGTTCGGGCTACGCAGAAATTGGAGCTTGTACATAGTGATGTCTGTGGTCTTATGCAGACAACCTTTTTTGGAAATTATCTTTACTTCGTGACTTTCATTGATGATTTTCCAGGCATGCATGGGTATATCCACTCAAAGCAAAGTCCGAAGTGTTCATGTGCTTTAAACAGTTTTTGGTTTTGGCTGAAAATCTATCAACATGTAAAATGGGCACCCTCCGTTCTGATCGAGGGGGGGAATATATGTCTTCTGATTTTAATGCATTTCTGGCTGAACGTGGGATAAAACACCAGTGTACAGTGCCGTATACACCTCAACAGAATGGAGTTGTTGAATGAAAGAACAAGTCCCTCATGGAGATGGCAAGGTGTATGGTCAAGAGCCAGGCTCTACCACATAGTTTCTGGCTTGAGGCTGTCATGTGTGCAGCATATGTACTGAACAGGTGTCCCACTAAAGCGCTATAGTCTATCACTCCATATGAGGCTTGGCATGACCGCAAGCCATCTGTTGCTCATCTGAGTGTTTTTGGTTGTTTGGCATATGCACTAGTGCCTGAACAACATCGCAAAAAATTGGATGATAAGGCAGTAAAATGTATTTTTGTTGGGTACAGTTCTGAAAGTAAAGGCTATCGTCTGTGTCATCCACAGACTAAACGCATTCTGGTTAGCCGTGATGTTGTCTTTGTGGAAGATGCTATTTAGCCATTGCTTTCATGTACTAAGGAGACATCTGTTAGCTCCAAAGACACGTATGATACTTTGATGCCTCTTTTTACAGGTGGACAGTCTAGTGCTGGTCATAATGAGGCAACTTCTCAACCTTTGCAGGTTTCATATGATGATGCAGATCATTCCATTTCTGATGCAGAATTACATGATGCACTTGCTGATGAGAGAGCTGATATTGAGCAGGCAAAAACTATGCCAAGATGGATGGTACAGACTTTGCGTGATAGCAAATTAGATGCACCTTTGTCATACAGTACTCGTTCAGGCTCTCATAGTGCCTCCTTTACATCGGATTGCTATGCTATGGCTGCGTCTAGTATCTGTGATGAGAATGAGCCTGTTTCTTTTGATGAAGCACAAAATTTAGAAAATTGGATGGCTGCTATGCAATCTGAATATGATGCTATAATGAAGAATGGTACATGGTCTTTATGTGACTTGCCTCCTGGCAAGAAGGCCATTGGCACTAAGTGGGTATATAAGCTGAAGCGTAAACTTGATGGTACAATTGACATGTATAAGGCTAGGCTTGTTGCAAAGGGTTATGCGCAGGAAAGAGGCATTGATTTTGATGAGACCTTTGCACCTACATGCCCTATGACTAGTGTTCGGAGCATTTGTGCACTTGCAGCCCATCATGGTTGGAATGTACATCAGTTGGACATTAAAAAAACATTTCTAAATGGTGAATTGCATGAAGAAGTGTATGTTTTTTCAACCCCGTGGCTTTGTGCAGAAAGGGCATGAAAACCAGGTGTGCAGGTTAAAGAAGGCATTATATGGTTTAAAGCAAGCACCACGTGCTTGGTATGAGAAGATACATGCCTATCTGGTTGCACATGGTTTTGAGAACAGTTCAACTGAAAGCACCTTATATGTGAAGCGTGCTAATGATGTGCTTCTAATCATTGTTGTCTATGTTGATGACATGCTGCTCACTAGTCTTATTGAGAAGCATATTGCTGATTTCAAGGCTGATTTGCATGCCTCATTTGAGATGTCTGATTTGGGGCATTTGCATCACTATTTGGGCATTCAGTTTATGCAAGTTGATGGTGGAATGGCTTTGTGTCAAATGAAATATATTGACACATTATTGCAGCGTTTTGGCCTTGAAGACTGTAAGCCTATTGCCACTCCTATGGAGACACGTTTACGATTGAGTCTTCATGATGTTAGAGATGCATTTGATGCTATTCTCTATCAGTAGGCTGTTGGATGCTTGATTTACTTATGCATTACTCGGCCAGATATTCAGTTTGCTGTCTCACAGATGAGCAGGTTTATGCATTGCCCATGAGTCACGCATTGGAAGGCGGTTAAGCCCAGTTTGCGGTTATGCATTGCCCAGTTTGAGGTTAAGCCCATCTTTCGTTACTTGAGTGGTACTTGGCTACTTGGATTGTTTTATCCCAAGGGGGGATTTACTACCGCCAGATTTGCATGCTTTTTCTGACTCATATTGGGCTGGTTGCTATGACACTCGTGTGTCCACCAGTGGTTTTTGCTTCATGCTTGGTAGCTCATGTATATCTTGGTTGAGCAAGAAGGAGCCTACTGTGGCTACTTCCAGTTGTGAGGCTGAGTATAGGGAAGCTTTCATAGCGATTGTTGAGTGTGTGTGGCTCAGACGTCTTATGGCTGATTTGGGTGTTGGCCAGTCTTCTGACACCACCATCTTCATTGACAGTCAGAGCGCATTGGCAGTTGCGAGGAACCCTGTGTTCCATGCTCGCACTAAGCACATTGAGGTGCATTATCACTATGTCAGGGAGAGGTTCTCTGTTGGGGAGGTCAGCTTGGCATATGTGCCCACGCAGGAGAACATTGCAGACCTTTTCATGAAGGCTCTGCCTAGGGAGAAGTTTGAAGCTTTCTGCAAAGCTTTGGGCTTACTTCCTTTTGTGGAGTGATTTCCACATAGCTTGGCACTTCCTTATACATGAGTGCGAGCTCCTTGTTCACCGCATCACTCCCAGGGGGGATTTGTTGATATATTTAGGTAGTGATTTGTGTGAACACACTAGGACCGCTGGGGCACTTTTTTCCCTCTTTAGGAGGTTTTTTTCCCCCGGCTTGTATATACGCATATTGCCCTAATGGGCTACTCATCTTTGTACATTCTCTAGTAATACATTCAGTATTGTGTGTTTGTGCTCCAAGCTTGTTCTTCTTCCTTGTGCTGTTCGCGTGCTTCTGCAGACATCTATCTCCAACAATAGTGCCATATACACCTCAATAGAATGGAGTTTTCGAAGAGAAGAACATATCACTAATGGAGATTGCGCAGTGTATGTTCAAGAGTCAGGCTTTACCACATAGTTTTTGGCTTGGGGCTATTATGTGTGCAACATATGTACTTAATAAGCATCCCACTAAAGCATTGTAGTCTATCACTCCATATGAGTTTTGGCATGGTTGCAAGCCATCTGTTTCTCACTTGCATGTTTTCTATTGTCTGACATATGCATTAGTGCTTGAACAACAACGTAGGAAAGTGGGAAAAATGTATTTTTGTTGGGTATAGGTCTAAAAGCAAAGGGTATCATCTGTATCATCCACATACTAAATGCATTTTGGTTAGCCATGATGTTGTTTTTGTGGAAGATGCTATTCAACCATTACTTTCATGTACTAAGGAGACATCTGTTAGCTCCAAAGGCATGTATGACACTTTGTTGCCTCTTTTTACAGGTGGATAGTCTAGTGGTGGTCCTAATAAGGTAACTTCTCAGCCTTTACAAGTTTCATGTGATGATGCATATCATTCCATTTTTGATGCAGATTTGCATGATGCATTTGTTGATGAGAGAGCTGATACTGAGGAGGCAAAGACTATGCCAAAATGGCTGGTCTAGACTTTGCATGACAACAAATTAGATGCACCTCTGCCATATCATACTCTTTCTAGCTCTCATAGTGCTTCTTTTGCGTTAGATTGTTATACTATGGCTGCCTCTAGTCTCTCTAACGAGAATGAGCCTGTTTCGTTTGATGAAGCACACAATTCAAAAAATTGGATGGCTGCTATGCAATCAAAATATGATGCTATAATGAAGAATGGTAACTGGCCTTTATGTGACTTGCCTCTTGGCACGAAGGTTATTGGCACTAAGCGGGTATACAAGCTGAAGCATAAGCCTGATGGAACCATTGATAGGTATAAGGCTAGACTTTTTGCAAAGGGTTATGCTCAAGAAAGAGGCATTGATTTTGATGAGACCTTTGCTCCTACATGCCAAATGACTACTGGTTGTAGCATATGTGCACTTGTAGCTCCATGGTTGGAATGTACATCAGTTGGACATTAAAATTGTATTTCTAAATGGTGACTTGCATGAAGAAGTGCATGTTTTCCAGCCCCGTGGCTTTGTGCACAAAGGGCATGAAAAGAAAGTGTGCAGGTTGAAAAAAGCATTATATGGCTTGAACCAAGCACCACGTGCTTGGTATGAAAAGATACATGCCTACCTGATTGCACATGGTTTTGAGAAGCGTCCAACTAAGAGCACCTTATATGTTAAGCATGCTAATGATGTGCTTCTGATCATTGTTGTGTATGTTGTTGACATGCTGCTCACTGGTCCTCATGAGAAGCATATTGCTGATTTTAAGGCTATTCTACATGCCTCATTTGAGATGTCAGATTTGGGGCATTTTTGGGCATTGAGTTTATGCAAGTTGATGATGGAATAACTTTGTGTCAAAAAAATATATTGACACATTTTTGTAGTGTTTGGGGCTTGAAGACTCCAAACCTATTGCCACTCATATGGAGACAGGTTTACGATTAAGTCTTCACGATGCTGAAGATGCATTTGATGCTATTCTCTATCAGCAGGCTGTTGTATGGTTGATTCACTTATGTATTACTTGACAAGATATTCAATTTGTTGTTTCACAGATGAGCAGGTTTTTGCATTGCATAGGTGTCAAGCATTCGTAGAGATTTAAGCGCATCTTTTGCTACTTGAGTGGTACCCATCTACTTGGATTGTTTTATCCCAAGGGGGGATCATTACCACCAAATTTACATGCTTTTTCTGACTCTAACTGGGCTGGTTACTATGACACTCATGTGTCCACTAGTGGTTTTTGCTTCATGCTTGATAGCTCACACATATCATGGTTGAGCAAGAAGCAAGCTACTATGGCCATGCCTAGTTGTGATGCTGAGTATAGGGCAACTTTCATAGCGACCGTTGAGTGTGTGTGGCTCAAATGCCCTATGGCTGATTTGGGTGTTGGTCAGTCTTCTTCCACCACCATCTTTACTGATAGTCAAAATGCATTGAAAATTGTGAGGAACCTTGTGTTCCATGCTCGCACTAAGCACATTGAGGTTCACTATCATTATTTCAGGGAGAGGTTCTCTACTAGAGAGATGAGCTTGTCATATGTGCTGACACAGGAGAACATTGTAGACCTTTTCACAAAGGCTCTACCTAAGGAGAAGTTTGAAGCTTTCTTTTAAGCTTTAGGCTTACTTCCTTTTGTGGATTGATTCCACATAGCTGGACACTTTCTTATACATGAGTTCAGCTCCTTGTTCACCACATCACTCATAGGGGGGATTTGTTGATATATTTAGGCCGTGATGTGCATGAACACACTAGGACCACTGGGGCACTTTTTTCCCTCTTTAGGAGATTGTTTCCCCCGACTTGTATACATGCCTATTACCCTATTAGGCTACTTATCTTTGTACATTCTTTGTGTAATACATTTAGTATTGTGTGTTGTGCTCCAAGCTTCTTCTTCTTCCTTGTGCTATTCGCGTGCTTCCGCAGACCTCAAACTCCAATAAAAAGATGGTTCAATTCAAGCTACTCAAAAATTGCAGCTTGTTCACAATGATGTCTATGCTCCTATGTAGACACCTTCTTTTGGGAGTTACCTTTATTTCATGACTTTAATTGATGATTTTTCCAGGCATGCATGGGTGTATCCATTGAAAGCAAAGTTTGAAGTGTTTATGTGCTTCAAACAATTTTTGCTTTTGGCTAAAAATCTATCAACACATACAATGGGAACCATCCATTCTGATAGAGGGTGAAATATATGTCTTTTGATTTTAATGCATTTTTGACTCGACATGGGATAAAACATCAATGTACAATGCTATATATACCTCAATAGAATGGAGTTGTTGAAAGGAAGAACATGTCACTCATGGAGATGGCGAGGTGTATGGTCAACAGTCAGGCTTTACCACATAGCTTCTGGCCTGAGGATGGTATGTGTGAAACATATGTACTTGACAAGTGTCCCACCAAAGCACCATAATCTATCACTCCATATGAGTCTTGGCATGTTCACAAGCCATGTGTGTCTCATCTGCATGTCTTTGTTCATCTGGCATATGCATTGGTTCCTGAACAACAATGTAGGAAATTGGATGATAAAGCAGTGAAATTTAGTTCTAAAAGCAAAGGCTATTGTTTGTATGATCCACATGCTAAATGAATTTTGGTTAGACATGATGTTATTTTGGTGGAGGATGTAATTCAGCCACTACTTTCATGTGCTCAACAAACATTAGTTAGCTTCAAAGATGTGTATGACACTTTGTTTCCTCTTTTTACAGGTGGATAGTCAAGTGTGGTCCAAATGAGGTAATTTCTTAGCCTTTATAGGTTTCACATGATGATGCAGATCATTCCATTTCTAATGCAGATTTACATGATGCACTTGTTGATGATCAAGCTGATCCTAGGGGAAGGATACTAGGGAGTGGTGTCTGGCTGGTGTGCTGTCAGAGAATGAGAATCCACCACAGGTGGGGCGTTGCCATGATGCAAAGGCAAGTCTAGGAGGTGGGTGGAATGATAGCTACCTCCTCAATCCAAGTAGCAATCTTGCTCCTATATTTGTGCAGGTGATTACGCTCCCATCGGACCAGCCTACACATAGGACTGTCACAGATGCCCAAGGATGCATGCTGTCGGATCTCCAAAAGAGCTCAAGTTGCAACATCAGCCTCATCCCAGAACCTGTCACGCGGCCCTAAACGTTGCCTGAGATGTCTTCCACTGCGCTACCGCGGAAACAAGTTTATGCTCGATCATCAAAGCGTATTGCTGGTGGAGTGTAGCTGTCACAAGGACTGAGTCAAGGGAGAGGCACACAACATCGACTCCATCGCTCACAAGGAGGCTCACATCTTGAAGAAGACGGAGGAAGGGGGGATCGTTAGTAGGCTATCAGGGATGGAAGGTGGCAAGGCTGGTGGGGAGGCCGGGGTAGGCTGGGGATAAGTGGGAGAAGTAGGAGGGGTGCGACGATGAGGGGAGGTGGAGGCAGACTCAATGGAGATGATTGGAGATGGAAGAGGCTGAGCGACACCAGTTAGCAGGGGTGACTGTAGGGACGGAGGAGGTATAGGGGAAGGAAACTGTAAGCTACCAATCGGAAAAGAATCCATCAAACATGCACGTGCTTGCCGTGCAGGTGGTGGAGTGGAGGCTACGATGGGAGTGGACTCTTGAGGAATGGAACTAGGGGGTGTAGGCAATACGACGACTGGTGGGGGAGGTGGACGAGGGGAATGGGTTATAGAGTGTGCGGGGTGGGATGGGGCAATGCTGGGGCTGGGTGCAATGGACTGTGCACTAGGAAGATGAAAGAGCCATGCCAAGGGCGGGGTGGAATACATGGAGAACGAACGCGTCTCGCGGTGGAGGGCATCATGGAATTGAAGAGAACGAAGGAGGAAGGACTGAAACATAAGGGAGCTATGTGGATAAGGGCGACCATGTAGAAAGCAGAAAAGGGGGTTTGCAATATGTATATCATGTAACATAATATCAGAGGATGGGCTACGGAGTAATAAGTAGAAAATGAAGGAATGTAGAATGGCTAACTAGTACGTGGTAGGCATGGCATCAACGCCATACAACATGGTCTCCTCCCAAGACAACCTAGAGTAGAGGAAGGGCGGGGCGCGATATGAAGAGAGGCTAGAACCGATGCCTGCGACGATGACTGCAGGTGTCAGTGAACTGGATGGAAAGTGCGGGAATGTGAGAAGCAGTGAATAGCAGCACCCTTTGGCTCATATAATAAGAGGGAGGCTAGACGCCAAAGGCCAGCTTGACGAAGGCATCCCTCTAGGAGTAGGTCGATGAGCGATGTAGGTGGCAAGGCTAAGTGGAGGTGGATGGATAGGGACGAAGACGAATCCCGATGATCAACAATGGATGATGATGGTGGGCGTGGAACAAGAGAAGTGGAAGGACTATCCAAACTATGCACGGGATGACCACTTGAACTAGCAGAGTGTGTCGGAGCTGCAGTGGGAAGGTGGAGGCCCGGCGGGGGTGCCCCTGGGCTATACAAAGAAGAGCCAGAGAGGGAGAAACATGGAAGGGATGCTGCAAAGGGATGGCTCCCCTGGATGTGTGGAGGGGTTGAAGGAGGATGAGCGCGTGGGGATGTGGCATGTGGAATGGAAGGGACCGTGGTCGCTAGGAAGGAATGTGGGTGGGGGCATATGTGGGGGGTGGATGGGGGCGACAGGGAGGGTGGGGGTGGGGGCCACAGGGGTGGTGTGGGTTGGGGCCACAGGAATGGAAAGGCCTACCTCAATAGGGATGGTGGCTAAATCCAAAGCCGAAGGTGGAAGCTCAGAGTATGCCTCACTGGCCATGGATGAATCCTACTGGGGTGCTGTAGAAGCCATGGATGAAGGGTGATAACGAGCTCAGTGATGCAAGCAAGTGTTGAAAAGATAGAGACAACAATTACATTATGCAATAATAACGTAGCGTGCTGACAAGAGGGGAGGGCCAGAAGGAAGGGGAAGAGGGATATCTATGAAGGCCAAACCGAAGTGGATGCAAGGAAAAACACATGATAAACATCAAAATCTGGGCAATGTAACTCAAAAATTGGCTCCAGCATGTCAAAAAACCCTAAAAATGACTCAAAAATCACGAAAATCGGAGGAGTACAGGGTAACTACCGAAACAATGAAGCATAAAAGAATAAGAAAAAAAGAAATTCCACAACCAAGCATAGGATAAAAGTTATCCTATGCTGGAGGTGGGGGGGAGATGGCTGACCTGAGTGAGGTTGAATACCGGGTGCAATGGGTTCTTGGAGAGGGCTTATGTATATAGATATATGGGGGGGGGGGGGGACGAGGGGGGGCTAGAATTAAAGAAATAAAAAATAAAAATAAAAGAACATAAAAAATAAAGAAATAAGAAATAAAAATAAAGAAAATAAAATAAATAATAAATAATAAAAAATAAAATGAAGTAAAAATAAAAAATAAGAAAGAGAAAGTGAATAAAAAGAATAATAATGAAAAGTGAGGAGAAGACTGACTTGAGTTAGGTTGAACACTACCGGGTGAGAAGGGATTTTGGATAGGGCTTATATATATAGATAAATGGAGGGTGGGGAGAGAGAGAGAGAGAATGAGAGAGAGAGAGAGAGAGAGAGAGAGAGAGAGGGTTTTTGAAAAAAATAAATTTAGCCTCTAGGGGGCTTTTTTTTGGGTAAAAATGCCCTGAAATTAAAAAGAAAAAATGCTAAGAAAATCCAAAAAAAATTCAAAAAAGTGCAAAAAATTCAAGGAAAATTCCCAAAATATTGCGCAACATTTCTAAGCCATTTTTCCACTCAAAACCACAGAGATATTCCTTTATATGTCCATTTAATTAAGAAAAAGGCATTGAAAAAGATGGAAAAGTGCTAGAAAAAATTCTAAAAATGCTTGAAAAATTCCCAAAAATTTCCAAAAAAATTGTAATTATGCAAAGGGCTATGAAAGGGTTGCTAAATTTGCTAAGAAACTCAAAGAACAAGCATAAAAATGGATAAAGACTCCTAAAACTTGAGCAAAATGATATGAAAAGGCTATGTACAACCTGGACAAATTTTGCGAGTTCTAGGTGATCCATGAATCTTTAGTTGTGCTGATGATAGGCCTTGGGCCATGATATGATGACTAAGAAAAACTCCTCCATAATCTCCAATTGTATTGCACTTCATTTGTTTTGTCTTCTTTTTGGGCATATTGACCATCTGATAGGGGTACCCTAAATCCTTCATTAGAATATTATCTCCTCCACAATGCATCTTTTGTATCTTTGTTTCAGCTACTTTATAACTTAATCTGCAAAATTTCATTATTACTATTCCAGCTTCTTCATCCAATGGAACCCTCCGTTTCAAAAGACTTGCAGGTACTCCTTCCACATTCTTGTAAAGCCCTGCACTTACTATCATAAAAATTGACATAACAGATGATATCCATACCAGTATCCATAAAAACGTGGCCATTGACATATGATTTGAAGTAGCATCATCACTGTTGCACTTAAGGGCTTTTCTTTTCTCCTCTCTGCTATGGCCTTTGACTGAGACCGTTTCACTCGAATGAGTAACCTGAGTGATGTCCTCTTTTTCTTCATAGGCTTCCTCTCTACTTGAGTTTGGAAAAATCTTATAGCAGGCAGATGTGTCTTTTGCGTGGAGCCAAGCCAACATGTTTTCTTCTTCATATAAATTTGCTTCTTCAAATAGATCTGCTTCTAGTTTGTCCAACAATTCTATTGGAGTTAGACGTTTGCGGAAGCACGCGAACAACACAAGGAAGAAGAAGAAGCTTGGAGCATAAACACACAATACTGAATGTATTACTAGAGAATGTACAAAGATAAGTAGCCCATTAGGGCAATAGGCGTATATACAAGCTGGGGGAAAAAAACCTCCTAAAGAGGGAAAAAAGTGCCCCGGCAGTCCTAGTGTGTTCACACACATCACTACCTAAATATATCAACAAATCCCCCTTGGGAGTGATGCGGTGAACAAGGAGCTGGTACTCATGTATAAGGAAGTGCCAAGCTATGTGGAAATCACTCCACAAAAGGAAGTAAGCCCAAAGCTTTGCGGAAAGCTTCAAACTTCTCCCTAGGCAGAGCCTTCGTCAGAAGGTCTGCAATGTTCTCCTGCGTGGGCACATATGCCAAGCTGATCTCCCCAGCAAAGAACCTCTCCCTGACATAGTGATAATGCACCTCAATGTGCTTAGTGCGAGCATGGAACACAGGGTTCCTCGCAACTGCCAATGCGCTCTGACTGTCAGTGAAGATGGTGGTGGCAGAAGACTGACCAACACCCAAATCAGCCATAAGGCGTCTGAGCCACACACAATCAACACTCGCTGTGAAAGCTGCCCTATACTCAGCCTCACAATTGGAAGTGGCCACAGTAGGCTGCTTCTTGCTCAACCAAGATATACATGAGCTACCAAGCATGAAGCAAAAGCCACTAGTGGACACACGAGTGTCATAGCAACCAACCTAATCAGAGTCAGAAAAAGCATGCAAATCTGGCGGTAGAGATCCCCCTTGGGATAAAACAACCCAAGTAGCCGAGTACCACTCAAGTAGCGAAAGATGCGCTTAACCGCCTGCCAATGCTTCACTCCTGGGCAATGCATAAACCTGCTCATCTGTGAGACAGCAAACTGAATATCTGGCCGAGTAATGCATAAGTAAATCAAGCATCCAACAACCTGCTGATAGAGAACAACATCAAATGCATCTATAGCATCATGAAGACTCAATCGTAAACCTGTCTCCATAGGAGTGGCAATAGGTTTACAGTCTTCAAGGCCAAAACGCTGCAATAATGTGTCAATATATTTCGTTTGACACAAAGCCATTCCACCATCAACTTGCATAAACTGAATGCCCAAATAGTGATGCAAATGCCCCAAATTAGGCATCTCAAATGAGGCATGCAAATCAGCCTTGAAATCAGCAATATGCTTCTCAATAGGACCAGTGAGTAGCATGTCGTCAACATAGACAACAATGATCAGAAGCACATCATTAGCACGCTTAAAATATAAGGTGCTTTTAGTTGGACTGTTCTCAAAACCATGTGCAACCAGATAGGCATGTATCTTCTCATAGCAAGCACGTGGTGCTTGCTTTAAACCATATAATGCCTTTTTTAATCTGCACACCTGGTTTTCATGCCCTTTCTGCACAAAGCCACGGGGTTGAAAAACATACACTTCTTCATGCAAGTCACCATTCAAAAATGCTGTTTTAATATCCAACTGATGTACATTCAAACCATGATGGGCTGCAAGTGCACAAATACTCCGAACAGTAGTCATACGACATGTAGGTGCAAAGGTCTCATCAAAATCAATGCCTCTTTCCTGCGCATAACCCTTTGCAACAAGCCTAGCCTTATACCTGTCAACTGTACCATCAGGTTTAGGCTTCAACTTGTATACCCACTTAGTGCCAATGGCCTTCTTGCAAGGAGGCAAGTCACATAAAGATCATGTACCATTCTTCATTATAGCATCATATTCAGATTGCATAGCAGCCATCCAGTTTTCTGATTTCTGTGCTTCATCAAAAGAAACAGGCTCATTCTCATCACAGAGACTAGACGTAGCCATAGCATAGAAATCTGATGCAAAGGAGGCACTATGAGAGCCTGAACAAGTACGATATGACAAAGGTGCATCTAATTTGCTGTCACGCAAAGTCTACACCAGCCATTTTGGCATAGTTTTTGCCTACTCAATATCAACTCTCTCATCAACAAGTGCATTATGTAAATCTGCATCAGAAATGGAATGATCTGCATCATCATATGAAACCTACAAAGGCTGAGAAGTTGCCTCATTAGGACTAGTACTAGACTGTCCACCTGTAAAAAGAGGCATCAAAGTGTCATACATGTCTTTGGAGCTAAAAGATGTCTCCTTAGTACATGAAAGCAATGGTTGAATAGCATCTTCCACAAAGACAACATCATGGCTAACCAGAATGCGTTTAGTCTGTGGATGATATAAACGATAGCCTTTACTTTCATAAATGTACCCAACAAAACTACATTTTACTGCCTTATCATCCAATTTTCTGTGATGTTGTGCAGGCACTAGTGCATATGCCAAACAACCAAAAACACGCAGATGAGCAACAGATGACTTGCGGTCATGCCAAGCCTCATATGGAGTGATAGACTGCGGTGCTTTAGTGGGACACCTGTTCAATACAGATTCTGCACAAATGACAGCCTCAAGCCAAAAACTATGAGGTAAAGCCTGACTCTTGACCATACACCTCGCCATCTCCATGAGAGACCTCTTCTTCCGTTAAGCAACTCCATTTCGTTGAGGTGTATACGGCACTGTACACTGGTGTTTTATCCCACGTTCAGCCAGAAATGCATTAAAATCAGAAGACATATATTCCCCCCCTCGATGAGAACGGAGGGTGCCCAGTTTACATGTTGACAGATTTTCAGCCAAAACCAAAACCTATTTGAAGCACATGAACACCTCGGATTTTACTTTGAGTGGATATATCCATGCATGCCTTGAAAAATCATCAATGGAAGTCACAAAGTAAAGGTAATTTCCAAAAGAGGGTGTCTGCATAGGACCACAGACATCACTATGTACAAGCTGCAATTTCTGTGTAGCCCGAACTGAACCATCTTTTGGAAAGGAGGAACGTTGGATTTTGCCCGAAATACAGCCTTCACATACATGTTTTCCAGGTGCCTCAAGTTTGGGCAAAGAGAACACCATTTCAGATTTTTGCAGGCGTAGCAAACTAGCAAAATTCAGATGACGAAAGCGTGCATGCCAAAGCTTTGCATCTGACATAGCCTGAGAATCATTTACTACACATTCCAAATCATTTTCAGATCTTTCATAGTCTATGAGCTTATACAGCCCACGACATAAAATGCCAGAAGCAATAATCACATCGCCATTTGAGAGATCATGAACTGTACACCTGTCATTGACAAATTTCACAACCAAGCCAATCTTGGCTAATGCAGAAACTGATAATAGGTTCTTTTTGATCCTTGGCACAAATAAAGCATCTGACAAAGTGAAAGAACTACCATCAGCAGTAGTCAAAATGATCTTACCAACTCCCATAACAGGATAAGAGGAGTTGTTGGTGCATGTAACAGTATTCCCTGTAGGGGCAGGCTCGAGTGAAGAGAAGAAACTGTGCTGCGAGGTAATATGTTTGGTTGCCCCAATGTCAAAATACCAAACATCTGAGTCTACTGTAGACATGCACTGCTCATGAGAAGATGGGTCAAAACTACAAACAGTAGTAAATGCCCATTCTTCTTCCACTTAATCTTCTTGAAACATGAATGTCATGCCTTTTCTCTCTATGTTTTGAATCTACTTTTATATTTTCTAACTCTATTTCAACACCTCTCTTCCAACTCCTGAGTTTCTCGCCAATTATCTTATCATTCATTTTTTGATAAAGTCACCTCAATGACCTTGTTGTGCACCATTAAGTTGGTCCTCTTCAATCCTCTTTCTGAATATGAAAGCTTCTCCTTGATATCATATAACAATCTTTCTTTTGTTTTTTTTTATCTCTCTATGCTTTGTTTCTATGTTTAAGCCTATAGATATTACTAAGATTTCATTTGGAGAAAGTAGCTCAATATTCTCTTCCAAGAGTTCCTTTAAGCTTCCCAACTGACTTGGAAAGCGTTTGATCTCTTCTACATTCACCACTTGCCTTTTCTCCTTTCAAATTGTACTTGTTTTTCTTTCAATAACATATTCAACTTGTTTTTATGAAAAAATCGCATTTGAATCTTTCTTTACAATTTCTTTGTCTTTTATCTCATCCCCATTTGATTTATCTTCTAAAAATTATTAATTTCTCTTTTTGAGCGTATGATACTGTTTTACCTTTCTATGTAGTCAGTCCAAATCTTTTTAACTTCATGTTCCCTTCAAATAGACCCTGGCAGGTGTACTTCTATTATTTGAAAAATCTTCTAGATAAGCCTCCATAAATGACACAAGTATTTATCTAGAAATATCCACCTTTTATTTTAGCTCTTGTGTTTCAACTTCTATCCTCCTTTTCTCCTTCAAACACTTTAGAAGGTAGCATAAGGGCTTACTTTTGTGCATCTTCCTCTTCTTCATCTTCATCTTCCACAAAATCTCTAGAATTAAGCTTTGATACATTTTTTTTTGTTCTTCCACTTTCCCTATCATAATTGTATCGTCATGGCCTACATCTTCCCTTTCTACATCTATATTCTGATTTTCCATTTGAATAATTCCATATTTTTTATGTTGATTTTCAATTTGAGTGTTCATAACCATTTTTCCTTCATACTCCTATCCTTCCCTACACTATTCTTCTTGTGTATTTTTACCTCCTTGGTACTTTTTGGTCTATCAAAAGCTATATTTTCTATTTCTTCATAACCTTCATCTTGATTTTGATGATGTGTAACTTCAACTTCATGAGCTCAATTCCAATCATATACCAAATTAAATGGGGTTTTTTCCAATATTGGTCTTATAAGAAACCCAACATGCCCAAAAATCACAATCATACCTCACTATCTTCACAACAACATTGCACAAAAATTTGTTAGTGCTTTCAACTAGTCCATTTGTTTGAGGATGGCGTGGTACAAACAACCTTTGAATTACCATAAACTCCTTTATTATATAGTGTATGACCTCATTAACAAAATGAGTTCCTTTATCACTTATTATCTTCATTAATAAACCAAATCTCATAAAGATATTCTCAAATATAAACCTTGTAGTTATCTATGCATCATTCCTTCTTATACTTTTTGCTTTTGTCCACTATGTTACATAATCAATATCCACTATTATGTATTTAACATCAAAGTTTCTAGCAAGAGCTTGATTGGTCCAATAAAATCTATTCCCCATTTTGAGAAAGCTCTAAAACTCATTATTGATAATGGAATCTCATATTATCTTATAGGATTTCTAGTCCTTTGGCACACATCACATTTTTCACAAGTGTCTCTACACCTTTATGGAAAGTTGGCCACCAAAATCTAGTATAAAATCAATGTTGAAATTCACACAAATGGAAAAAATCTAATTTGTTTCTCTAGCATGAGTTAATTCAAAGATTCCTAAATACTTTTCTTCATTCACACAAATCCTTAAAGAGACCTCTTTACTTCTTTTGTAAAGTTGATAAGCAATGAGGGTATAGTCTTTACATTTCAAAGCAACTACTTTATCATGGAACCTCTTTATCTCTTTCTCATAGGCATTAGACTTCAAATACTCCACAATTTCTTCACTTCATAGATCTTTTTGAATTAGAAACAATGTTGTATGATCAAGTAATTGATTTCTATTAGACTCAAGCAGGAGATGGTTGAACCACACCCTAAGAGGGAGGAGTAGGAAGTAATCCTCAACCATGGCTTTCAAGGCAAGTGGTTAGCCCATCATACTCCTAACCGATAGGTCATGAGTTCAAATCCACACAATTGGTATCAGAGCATAGGAAGTGGGCTTGGGCAAGGTGAATGGGAGGCACACATGTCGCTTTCAAAGGTGACCCTAACAAAGATTTGAGTGTATCTCCCAATCCATAGGTCGGATTTAGACATGTGAGATACCATTGGAAAGCTTTCAAAACGAGCTTTCTAATGGAAGCATTAGATTTAGGATATAAGATACTTAGCATAGGTGAGAACTAGGTTCAATATACTGAAGTTGAGAATAAGGGCTCAAGAGACCAAGGTTGTGAACAAGGCAAGCTCGTAGGCAAGTGGCCAAGAAGCGGAAAGGCAAGGTTCAAGAGTCCAAGGTTGAGAGCAAGGGTTCAAGAGACCAAGGTTGAGAGCAAGAAGGTTCAAAATACTGTGCAAGGTTGAGGACATCAATTCAAGGGGAGATCAAGGATTGATAATTGAGGACAATGATCTCTAGAAGGGTAAGAGAGTGTTAGAATCAAGATATGATGGGTAGGAGATGGTTGAACCACACCATAAGAGGGAGGATTAGGAAGCAATCGTCAACCATGGCTTTTCAGGCAAGTGGTTAGCCCATCGTACTCCTAGCCAATATGTCATGAGTTCAAATCCCATAATTTCCATGAAGCTATTTGAAGTTTTGAACAAAATGATCCACATCTCTTACCTCATCAAGCCAATATACCCCAAAAATATGCAATTTCAAGATTTTCTTAGATTTAGAAGCATGCATGTCATTTTAATGATGTGCTTTCTCCAAATACTCCTACTTTTATTCTTGGAAAACACAAATTAATAGAAATCTTGATCTCTGTATATGATAGAGATGACCTAAAAGTAAGACAAAGTCTTTACTTTGATATATCTCTCTAAAATATTTCCTTTGACCAAACGTAGGCCCAAAGGTCAATACATTTGATAGTTCAATAGTCCAAGAAGGTATAGACTCTACATTGAAGAGATAAATATTAGGTATCTCATCGTCTACACCAATAGGTTTCTCTACATTTGTTAACCTAGATAGATTATCTACACTAATGTGAGTCTTTCCTTGCTTCACCACTACTTCAAAGTAAAACTTAATAAGAAGAAAAAACCATCTAACAATTCTTTATCTATTGCAAAGATTCTTTTACTACGTAAAGCAATGCTTGATGATCCAGAAAGAATTTGAATTAAGTTTTTAGGTGGGAGTGTCTGAAGCCCTTTACTACATATACAATTCTTAGACCTTCTCTCTCTATGGTTGTATAGTTCTCGTTGGCTTGGTTAATCTTCATATTCACATAAGATATTGGGAAATCCAACTTTGCATCGTCCAATAGTTGAACAAATGTATCCAAGTGCAAAATTGGAAGCATCAACGTGAATATGGAAAACCTTCTCCTAGTTTGGAGGCTACAAAATAAGCGTTGAACTTAACCATTTCTTCAGCTTAGTAGAAGCTTCCTCACATTCATGAATCCCCTCAAATTCAATAATTATGGCATATAATGTTCTTGTAATGTTATTATAATTATGTACAAATCTTCTATAGTATACCTAATTCCCATCAATTCCTACAACTCCTTAGCATATGTTGGTTTAGGCATGTTATTTGTGACCTTCACTTTGCCTTCATCTATAAAAATATCATTCTTAGAAACAATGCATCTCGTAATTCCCCCTTGTCTTACATACATTACACATTGCCTTCAAAGCACAAATACAATAAGGAAATATAACAAAAAACATTATTGAAGGATTAGAGAGCTTATAACTGAGTGAAGGGGAAACATTTCCTGAATTTGTTACTAGAACCAAAGCACTTATGGCTAAACTATCAAATTCTCCCCATGATTTTTTTTTCAAAAAGTGGCTTGCTAAACCACTTCCAATATCCACACAATACAAGATCAAGGAATCGGTGCTCCACACAGCAAGAATTAACAAATTCATGTTGATATTTTTGGTAGTGATGTGTGTGAACACACTTAGGACCACCGCATTGGAGTTTGAGGTTTGCAAAAGCACACGAAGAGCACTAGGAAGAAGAAGAAGAAGCTTGGAGCACACTAGAATGCACAAAGATAAGTGACCCATTAACATTATAGGCGTATATACAAACTAGAGGAAAAAAAACTCCTAAAGAGGGGAAAAAGTGCTCCGGTGGTCCTAGTGTGTTCACACACATCATTACCTAAATATATCACCAAATCCCCCCTCGGAGTGATGCGGTGAACAAGGAGCTGGAACTCATGTATAATGAAGTGCCAAGCTATGTGGAATCAATCCACAAAATGAAGTAAGCCCAAAGCTTTGCAAAAAGCTTCAAACTTCTCCCTAGGCAGAGCCTTTGAGAAAAGGTCTGCAATGTTCTCCTATGAGGGCACATATGCCAAACTAATTTCTCTAGTAGAGAACCTCTCCTTGACATAATGATAGTGCACCTCAATGTGCTAAGTGTGAGCATGGAACATAGGGTTCCTCACAAATACCAATGTGCTCTGACTATCAATGAAGATGGTGGTGGAAGAAGACTGACCAAGACCCAAATCAGCCATAAGGTGTGAGAGCCACACACACTCAATGGTTGCTATGAAAGTTTTGTTACCGTTAGTGTCCATGTGAAAGGCCAAATGGCCACCGGACACTTCTTTGTATATGTTCTTTAATAAAACATATAGTGGCCTGGTCAGTCACAGACTGTAAGTTCGACCGCATTTGTAAGACCTAAGAAGTCTGTCTTCGTGCTCCCTGTGTACTGTGTTTTCTGCGTATTCTATAGCCTCTGTGCGGAGTACTGTGTGCGGCATCAGGAGCTCGGTTTTCTACTCCGAGCATATCGTTGTGGAGCTCTCAAGAAGGAGAGTGCAGTGCAGTGCATCGCCATCGAAATACTTCACTGCTATCAGAGCAGTTCGAGGCAAAAAGCTTTGTTCCTTTTGTGCGAGCGAAGCGAGCACCCCCCCCAGGCTTACGACTAAGGCGGCGACCAAGGCATAGACCTTGGCATACCTTGTCATCAGAGTCACCGAAGTCACCGTTGGCGCCGTTGGCTGCGTGCGAGGGAGGACCTCAACGATCAAGGAATATAGAGGTTCCCGGTACTTCCCGGGAGGTCACCCATCCCAGTACTGTTCCCCCCAGAGCTCGCTTAACCGTGGCAATCTCTTGCCACTAAGCTACACTCTTGTGGTGTTTGAAGAAGGGGAAAGACTAAGGTTGACATTACCTTGAACAAGTTTTGGTCCCTCAAAGCTTCATTTTTTGCTTTCAAAGCCTATTTCTGAAGCAATTTTGGGGTGGTTTTTGGAGCCATTTCGGAGTACTTTTACACATAGCTCTCTTCGCACAGGTCCAAGAACATCAAGAAGAGTGTTCCTTGTACTTATCAGACAATAAATATCAACCTTTGGGGCTGCATTTTCAGCCACACTTGTAAAACTACAGGTTTCTCGAGGGGTTTTCAGTTTTGGTGGGAGCAGTCGCTGCAAATTTATGCAGGTTTTTAAAGCCTAAAACATCAGAGTTGACAGACACTTGCAGGAGTTATTGGCTAGTTTTTGGGCTGTGTATTCAGCCTTTTAGTGTCATTTTACTGCATATATTGAGCACATACACACCATGTACGCTTCTGTGGATACCGCTTATGTACGTCCATGTGGTCATTGATATAGCGGTTACGTTCTTTGCATAAAGCCTTTTACGTTTGATAAAGAGGGTCGTGGTGAGGTTTTCTTAACTGGGAGACACCCAGATGTCGGGATCTCTTCGGTGATGCAGGTGGAAGACTTACCTAGCCTCGCCATAGGAGATGTATGATAGTTGTTCATAGGTGCTCGATAAGCCTAGTTGGCTTCTATTGGGTAACTGATTATATGCAGTGGAGTCAGTGATTCACTATGCAGGTAGACATGTCAGTACTTGCACTTTTATGATACTTTGACACTGGTCATATGCTAATTTTGCAGAGGATACTCTGGCAAAATTTTTCCAGATTTCTGGTTTAGTCAACTATATAGTGGTCGATTTACTCCTTGATACACTTATTTGTTGCTGTTTGGACTCTTCTAGCTCATTATCATTCTATTCAGTTCTCTACGATCATGGCATCAGAGGTCTCAGGCACATCCGGTGGATCAGGGTCTAATGCTAGTGTTCCGAGGAGGAGCTATAACTTGCAGGGCAAAGACCATTTTGAGATCCAAAAATTTGATGGCACAAACTTTGCTCTATGGAAGAATCAGATTAAAGATGTGCTGATTCAAAGGAGGCAATGGAAGCCAGTAAATGGGATTTCAAAGAAGCCTGCTGACATGGATGAAGATGATTGGGATGAGTTAGATGAAATGGCCAGGTCTACCATTCGCTTGCACTTGGCAGATAATGTTTACTTTACAGTATTAGACTGTGAAAGTGTAGAGGAGCTTTGGAAGAAGTTATGCAATACATATGAAAAAGAGACGGCATCAAATAAAGTGTATCTGATGAGAAAATTATATGACCTTTGTATGAAGGACACAGATAGTGTTGCTGCTCATCTAAATGAGTTTGATGCTATATTCTCCCAGTTACAGGCTCAGAAAATGGATATGGATAATGAAATGAAAGCAGTATTGCTGTTATGCACCCTGCCATCATCATGGGATACATTTTGCACAGCTATTAGCAACAGTGCACCTGGCGGTAAACTTGTCTATGATGACATATGTGGAGCACTCTTGAGTGAGGAGATTCGTAGAAAATCTATGGTTGGCACTCAGAGTGGAGATGCATATAATGTTCGTGATTCTTACCAAGGAAAGAATCAACAACGTGGCAGGAGCAAGAACAAGGAATAGAATGGTCAACGGAATAAGAGTAGAAGTAAATCAAGGAAGACGGATATTGAATGCCATTATTGTCATAAGAAAGGACACATGAAGAAAGACTGTTATGCATTAAAGAATGCTAAAGGTAAAGGACAGAATGTTGATGAGCATGTTAAACAGTTACCTGCACCATCTACTTCGACTGTGAAGATTGAAGAAATTAATGCTATTTCTGATGATGCTGATGTGTTGACACTTGATAGTACTGTGCCATCTGAGGCACTTATGGCCGATTCTCTTTCCCACACCTGGCTGCTAGATTCTGGTGCTTCTTTCCATGTGACACCACATAGAGAATGGTTCTCTAATTATGCAGCAAAGTCTCTTGGTACCGTGAGACTTGGTGACTCTTACCAATGTGATGTTGTGGGGATTGGAGATGTGGTTGTGCAGTTCATTGATGGTTCAAAATTTACTATGCATAATGTACGCCATGTACCTCAGTTATCACGCAGTTTGATGTCAGTTGGTCAACTTGATGACCTTGGTTACAAGGTGGTCTTCTATGCTCAGTCCTTTCGTATATCAAAGGGCAATATGGTTATTGCAAAAGGAAGCAAAGTTGGCTCACTTTATCCTTTATTTGTATCACAGAAAGAACACTTGTTAGTTGTTACTGAATAGCCTATGGCTTGTATTTGGCATGGTCGTTTGGGCCATATATCTTGTAGTGGAATGGAAAATCTTTCTCGTTCTGGCTACTTACCTATGTTATCTTTATCTGATTTTTCATTTTGTGAGCATTGTCAATATGGAAAGCAAACCAGAAATGTGCATAAAACGCACATTGACTCTTCAATTCAGCCTTTAGATCTTGTTCATACAGATGTGTGTGGTCCTATGCCCACTAGGTCCTTAGGTGGTTCTCTTTACTTTGTCACTTTCATAGATGATGCTACTAGAAAAGTCTGGGTATATCCTATCAAATCGAAGGATGATGTATTCCCTACTTTCAGAAAATGGCTTGCTTCAGTTGAGACTGAGAAAGGAACTAAGCTTAAGGCTTTACGTTCAGATAATGGGGGTGAGTATACCTCACATGAATTCAGCCTTTTCTGTCAGTGTAGAGGGATTCGTAGAGAGTTTACAGCTCCTTATACCCCAGTACAGAATGGTGTAGCTGAGAGGATGAATAGAACTTTTCAAGATAGAGTAGTCTCTATGTTGCATCATGCAAACCTCTCACAAGGTTTTTGGGCAGAAGCAGTATTGACTGCAGTTCATGTGATTAACCTTTCACCTAGTACTGCCAAAGGTCTGAAAGTGGCACAAGAGTTATGGACAGGGAAACCACCATATTATGATCATCTTCGAGTTTTTGGGTGTGAAGCATATGTTCATATACCCAAGAATCTTAGACAGAAGTTGGACCATAAGTCAAAGAAATGCATTTTTCTTGGATATGGTCGAGAAGGACAATTTGGATATCGCTTATGGGATCCTGAAACACGGTCAGTGATCAGAAGTAGTGATGTCATTTTTAATGAGTCTAAGATGCATAAACAGCCGATTAAGGAGGTTGAAGTGAGAAGAGTGGTGTTTGAGGATACTAGTCCTCCGGTTAGCATGCATAAAAATGCTGCACATAGGGATGTTCAAGAGAATGTCCATTCAAATCAGTCTGCACATGTTCCTGTTCAGCAACCATTGAGACGTTCTGCACGTGTCTCATATCCACCTGATAGATATGTTCCAGGTTTAGATTTTGTTATGCTAACAGATGCCGGTGAGCCCTCTTGCTACAAAGAGGCTATGCAGACAGAGGATCATGTCAAGTGGGAGCGTGCCATGAAGAGTGAGTTGGATTCTATTCACAAGAATGGTACTGGGGACTTAGTACCTTTGCCAAAGGGCAGGAAAGCTTTACCATGTAAATGGGTATATAAGTTGAAATTCACATCAGATAGTGCTTCTCCAAAATATAAAGCACGACTTGTTGCAAAGGGTTTTAAGCAACAACATGGTGTTGATTTTGAGGAAATCTTCTCTCCAGTGGTCAAGATGACTAGTTTGCACATGTTGCTTGGATTCGTTGCAATGGAGGACTTAGAGCTAGTCCAAATGGATGTGAAAACAGCTTTCTTGCATGGAGATCTTACAGATGAGATCTATATGGAACAACCAGAGGGTTATGTAGTTCCTGGCAAGGAAAGTCTAGTTTGTAAGCTCAAGAAGAGCTTGTATGGACTTAAACAGTCTCCTAGACAATGGCACCAAAAGTTTGATGCTTTTATGAAGTCCCAAGGCTATTCTCGGAGCAACGAGGATCATTGTCTCTACACAAAGAGATGTTCTGATGGCAGCTTGATATGCTTGATACTTTACGTCGATGATATGTTGATTGCTGGGAAGTCCTCTTATGATTTGTCACTTCTCAAAAAGAAGTTGAGTCAAACATTTGATATGAAGGATTTGGGGGATGCCAAACATATTCTTGGCATGCGCATTACTCGTGATAGGAGTAAAAGATGCATATACTTGTCTCAAAGTGAGTACATATCCAAAGTACTTCACCGATTCAATATGCAGGGTGGAAAGGCATTGAGTACACCTTTACCCACATATGTGAAATTGAGCAAGGATGACTGCCCCAAATCAGATGAGGAAAAGGACTTCATGACCAAAATTCCCTATCAGTCTGCTGTTGGTAGTCTCATGTATGCTATGGTAGCTACGAGACCAGACATTGCATTTGCAGTGGGAGTTGTGAGCAGATATATGTCTAATCCTGGCAAGAAACATTGGGAAGCGGTCAAAATGATTTTGAGATATTTGAGTGGCACTAAGGACAAGTGTCTATGCTTAGGTAGAGGGAAAGCATCCATTATTGGTTACACAGATTCTGACTATGCTGGTTGTGTAGACAATCGTAAGTCTACATCAGGGTATATTTTTCATTTTGCTGAAGGTGCTATCTCTTGGAGATCTCGTCTTCAAGAATGTACAGCTGTTTCCACCACAGAAGCAGAGTATGTTGCAGCAAGTGAGGCATGTAAGGAAGCATTGTGGCTTTCTCGTCTTGCTTGTGATATGGGTTTACCTCAGCATGTACCTCACTTGCTCAGTGATAGTCAGAGTGCCATTGCTTTGGCTAAGAATCCGATCTATCATGCAAAGACCAAGCACATTGAGGTGAGGTATCACTTCATTAGAGATTGCTTAGCCACTGAGAGCATTATTCTTGAGAAGGTTCACACTCGAGATAATGCTGCAGATGCTTTTGACTAAAGCTCTACCACAGGATAGCTTTCGACACTGTTGTCACTTGATGGGGGTTACTTGATTCTTGATCTTACGCAGTCACTTGTATACTGTGTAACATGCCCATCAGGTGGGAGGTATAGTTTGTATACTTACACTTAGGTATTCTTTATCATTCTTTCTTTTTTCTCCCATAGTTACTCTGGCCATATTGGCCTTTAGTGGGAGATTGTTACCGTTAGTGTCCATGTGAAAGGCCAAATGGCCACCGGACACTTCTTTGTATATGTTCTTTAATAAAACATATAGTGGCCTGGTCAGTCACAGACTGTAAGTTCGACCGCATTTGTAAGACCTAAGAAGTCTGTCTTCGTGCTCCCTGTGTACTGTGTTTTCTGCGTATTCTACAGCCTCTGTGCGGAGTACTGTGTGCGGCGTCAGGAGCTCGGTTTTCTACTCCGAGCATATCATCGTGGAGCTCTCGAGAAGGAGAGTGCAGTGCGGTGCATCTCCATCGAAATACTTCAAGTTTCCCTATACTTAGCCTCAAAACTAAAAGTGGACATAGTAGGTTGCCTCTTGCTCAACCAAGATATGCATGAGCTACCAAGCATGAAGAAAAAACCATTGGTGGACACAATAGTGTCATACCTACTAGCCTTGTCAGAGTCATAAAAAGCATGTATATCTGGTGGTAGTGATCCCCCCTTGGGATAAAACAATCCAAGTAACTAGGTACCACTTAAGTAGTAAAAGATGTGCTTAATCGCCTACCAATGCTTGAAACCTGGGTAGTGCATAAACATGCTCATTTGTGAGACAACAAACTGAATATCTGTCCGAGTAATGAATAAGTAAATCAAGCATCCAATAGAGTGCTGATAGAGAAAAACATCAAATGCATCGCCAGCATCATGAAGACTTAATTGTAAACCTATCTCCATAGGAGTGGCAATATGCTTACAATCTTCAAAGCCAAAATGTTGCAATAATGTGTCAATATATTTTTCTTGACACAAAGCTATTCCACCATCAACTTGGATAAACTAAATGCCCAAATAATGATGCAAATGCCCCAAATTTGACATCTCAAATGAGACATGCAAATCAGCCTTAAAATTAGTAATATGCTTCTCATGAGGACGAGTGAGCAACATTTCATCAACAATGATCAGAAGCACATCATTTGCACACATAACATATAAGGTGCTCTTAGTAAGACTGCTCTCAAAACCATGTGCAATCAAGTAGGCATGTATATTTTCACACCTCTATATCAGTTCTCTCATCAACAAGTGCATCATGTAAATCTACATCAGAAATGGAATGATCTGCATCATCACATGAAACTTGTAAAGGCTAAGAAATTGCCTCATTTGGACTAGCACTAGATTTTCCACCTCTAAAAAGAGGTCGCAAGCTATCATACATATCTTTGGAGCTAACTAATGTCTCCTTAGTAAATGAAAGTAATGGCTGAATAGCATCTTCCACAAAAGCAACATGACAGCTAACCAAAATGCATTTAGTCTGTGGATGATACAGATAATAGGCTTTGCTTTCATAACTATACCCAAAAAAAATACATTTCAACATAAGAAGTCAACTTCTTCAAGTTTCGGTACATGAACAATGCATTACATTAGAATTAGAAAATTGCATGATCACAAATCCAAGTATCACACATTCTCTTAGTTCTTGTAAGCCTAATCTTAGAGAAGATGTTGTATGTGTCAAAAGATCTATGATGCAAAAGGACTCAATCATGGAAGAACAAGCTCAAAGGTGAGCATATGTTTCTTCGCTTTCAAAGACTAATGCAACCACATTATTTCAACTATAGAGGCAAGAAAAACCGTACAAGACAATCTCTATATCAAATAAACAAACATAATGCAAGAAAAAAGTACTTCCAAACATGAAGCATATATGGATACAAAAAGGAGAGTAACCACCAACATTGCCACAACAATTCACACCCAAGCAAGCCAACCATGCCAAAAGACAAATGAAGCGACTAGGAAAAGCTCCACCACAGGGTATCTGACAAATTTAAATGCCTACGAAATTAGCTGCAACTCAACAAGGACAATTACACATGTGGGTAACCAAGAAGCTCTTACATACACAACAACATATGCTCTTCCACACATGAAAAGTCTCAACAAGGAAGCCAAGGAGAAGCAAGGGTCAAAACCAAGGACAAAGATCAAAAGAAAATCAACTCCTCTTCGGCAATAGTAAGATGACAATCATCAAGGGTATGGGTTTGGATACCAAAAGCACTAGTAGCCCACACACAACCTAAGAGCAAACCACAAGGGATACAAAATGTAAGAAACCATCCAAAGATGCAGAGTAAAAAAATGATCTCTACATGGCTGAACAATGTTCTAAAATGGATCCCTATAAGGAGGAATGAACAGTCGTCATTCAACCATCACTTGATTGCAACATTTTGAGATCCAATGGATATTGCCAAAAAATATTGCATCAAGCCTCCAAGTAACATGAGAAGCCTTGAGGTGCGAAAACCATGTGCCGTTGGCATAAACCTACCTTTTGCATAATTCAGGTCATGCATTTCCACATTATGAATTAATATAGGGCCACATTACAAGGCCATGCATAAAAACAATTGAGAACCCTAGGCACATGAGACACATTTGACATATGTAAAATATGTTCTTGATGCTAACCATTTTCTTCTTGTTTTGTGACAATCTTCCTAAAAAAAAGAGAATAATAAGAGAGAAGAAGAAATAGGACCATGTGCTCAAAGAATCCCATCAAGGAACCATAAAAAAGGACATCCATCAACAATGAAAGAAAATCCAATGGCCAATCAGCGTGATGGGAGTACAACATGAAGAGTTGAATATCATCCGAACTTTCACCATGGTATGTTGATAAAGAGGTTTCCTAATCTATCATGGTTATAGTGTTGCTGAAGTGCAGGATTCTTACCATGGTGAAAGTTCGGATGATATTCAACTCTTCATGTTGTACATGCAAAGGGACTAAAACTTGCAAATACTAGTAGTGAAAAAGTGAATAACAACACAACCAACCCTACTACATGTGGAAGATAGACTGCTCTTGTTGATACATGATGGAAACTACCTCTCAAAGTACTACATGGAATACCCACTCCAACAAAGGTCTGTTAGGGATGACAGATTCAAGAGGGGGAGAGTATTGACACTCAAGGTCAAGCACAAGGCACAAGAACATGTCAAAGAAGTGGACACACAAGAAGAGGGAGCAAATAGGGAGCTCCAAGAAGTATATGCCAATTTTTTAGAAGAAATCCCTATAAAAATAGTGATTTTGATCACTGAAAACCATTGTAAATATCATTTTACATTTTGCAACTCCATTTTGTTCAAGCTAAGGATTCCTCAAGCTTGAGGAGTATTAGAAGTACCTACGTACCAATTTTCATAATTTTTAGACTCCATTTGAGCCCTTAATTAAGCCATGAAACCTAATTTTTAACTAGGCCAAACACTAGGTCTAGATAGGGCCAAAACTATTCAAAAAACTATAAAAAGAGCTAGAGGGCTCATTTTTTAGGTTGGCTTGGTAGAGATTATGGCTTTTTTTGGAGAGTTATTTTGTAATAGAAAGCTTTTCATTGTTCCTCTCTTTGTTTCTTGCCTTGTGTGCATGTGTGTGTGTATGTGTGTGCATGCTAGTGTGCTTCTCACTCATGCACTTGTGCCTTCACTTGCTCATGGTCTTCATACCACTCCTCACATCTCTGTAGATTGACATTTATTAGGCGGATCTCCTCACATTGTTACTTGACATTGTGCTAGAGTGACACCTTGTTAAGTGCTTTGAAATCCACACATATCTTGATTTTATTTGTATTCTTTTTTGGGCACAACAAACATGGGAGAGAGCCACTATGAATGCTCCATTGGAATAATAATTTGAGCGTCCTCCATTTTTTGGATCTCTCAGTAGAAAAATTCAATATACTTTGGATTTGATTTGTAACTTTTCCCCCTCACTAGTTTGGCTCCTTCAATTAGTAGAATCCTATGTTCCCTAAAACTTGTAGGTACTACTTCCAAATCCTTGTAATGCCATGCAAATACATCCACATACATTTTCATAAAATAAGTTACCTTTGAAAGCATCTTTGGATAATTCCATAACCAAGTGGCCGTGAGTATAGGATGAGAGTTTTCCTTGTTGCCTATCTCAATTTCTTTGATAGGGATCCTATCCATCAATGCATCCAAAGGTTCATCATCTTTGGGATCTTCCATCACTTTATTCGGCATACTCTTAGTGTCATATGTAGGATCACTTTGGATATCAATTTGTTCTTCCTTTACTTGCATTGACCCAATAGGGATTTCATGAATTGGAAAATAATTTTCTACAATAGACTGCTTAACCTTGCATACAGTTTCCTTCTTGTTATTTAAATCAAATTTATCTCTGTTGCACTTAAGATGGATTTTCTTCCCTCGTATATGGCCTATCACATGTTTGCCCAATCCAGCAACTTGTATGGTCTCCTCTTTTTCTTCATAAACTTATGTATTTGACTTGTTTGAAAAAACTCCATAGCAAGAAAATGAGTTGGCCACTTACAACCACGCCAACATATCCTTTTTTGTTTTCCATCATGTCTTGTTCCATACAAATGCCAATTGTTTGCATCATGCTAGTTTGTCCTTGGTTGTCTTGTTCTTCTTCCAAATATATATGTTTAAGTTTTTTCCTTCATTTTTTACCCACATAGTATCCTTGCCCCAATCATGTAAAACATTGACATGCCTTAAACAAGGGTATCCCAATCAACAAAGGAAAATCTTGATGTACTTGTGGTAGTCTTAATACAATGAATTCAAAAGTAAAGATCATACCTTGTACCTCAATTAGAAATCAAGGTACCACTCCCATTGGTCTTACTCTACTCTAATCAGCCAATTCAGAATGAAGTCGTTTGATCTTGATGGTTGAAGCCCAAGATTTCCCATAGTATGTTCAAGCATCAAATTAATGCATGAGCCCACCATCTACAATAATTCCTTGTAGATGTTGTCCTCTAATAGTGACAGGGAGTCACACGCTCTTATCATCTGTAAGGGGGGCTTCCCCTATAACCTTTCCCTCACTCATAGCATTAGCCTTTGCAATCAATTTGGATATGGAGCTATCACTATATCACAATGATGCGTATCAACGTGAGAAGATCCATGTCATAATTGTCAATCTGAGGAGACATGAGGGTGGTATGATGACCATGAGCTAGTGAGAAAACAAGTGTGTGAGTGAGAAGCACACCAGAGCCTATGTGTATCAAGATGGTATGCATAAGTTTCTCATTAGTATGAAAAACTTAGAAATTCCCTTAAATTTCATGACAATGGCACAATTTAAGGATGGTAGATATGAGGATAGACAGGGATGTGCGTACATATTTTCACAAGATCCAGAAAACTCTAATGACTTAGGGCAGTGTGCAGACAAGAGACCTTGGGAACAAAACCTAGGGCAAGTAGACTTGCCAAGACAAAATGAAAATCACACTACTACTGAACAACAACAAGGGAGGAGAGTACACACTTCTCCAAATCCTTTTGAAAGAGAAACATAAGGAATGACTAATTTTCCCATAATAAGGAGACATCGGTGGCAAAACAATGGAAGAATGCTTAGGCCCTATCAAGTAGCAAAATGCATGAAGAATCAATATGAATGGTATTCTGATCCTCATGTTCATGCTGTAAAATTCAGACAATTAATTAGGGCAGAAGAAGTAGAGGATTACAAAGTGCAATTTGAAGCATTTGGTCTTGTTGATATATTTAGGTAGTGATGTGTGTGAACACTCTAGGACCGCCGGGGCACTTTTTTCCCTCTTTAGGAGGTTTTTTTCCCCTGGCTTGTATATACGCCTATTGCCCTAATGGGCTACTTATCTTTGTACATTCTCTAGTAATACATTCAGTATTGTGTGTTTGTACTCCAAGCTTCTTCTTCTTCCTTGTGCTGTTTGCGTGCTTCCGCAGACGTCTAACTCCAACAGGTCTAACCCTAACTGGAACTGCATTATCCTAGTTCATTCCATTGAGAAAGGAAATGTCTCCAAATATTGAATCCTTCCTTGAAGCCTTTATAGGGGAATTCTCCAAAACTAGAATTGAACATAGTACATCTACCCTGATACATAGTTTTAAACAAAAAAAAAAAAGATGAAAATGTCAGAGAAGTTTCCCGAAGATTCAAGCAATACATTGATAGATGTCCAAGAGAAGAGGTACCTTCAATGGCAAGACAAGTGTCTTTGTTCATAAAAGGATTGAGAAGTGCACAATTAAGAACCTTGGTGTATTATAGGAGATGTCCTGATCTAGGGGCCTGTGTGAAAGAGGCAATAGACTTGGAGGATAGCAGAGGGCAAGATTTATTAGCATTTGATCAACCAAGAACAAATGAAGTTAGAATTCCACCAGCAAAGGAATTAGCACAAGCCATTGCTAAAGCCCTGGAAGTTAACACCAAGACAAATTTGTTGAACACCAGAATATCAAACAATAAGAAATGCTATAATTGTGGGGAGAATCATTTGGTTCAACAATGTCCTTATCATAAACCACAACATTTGCAAGACAGGAAAACACTCAAATATTGTACCTTAGAAAGAAAATGGACAAACCATACTAGAGAAGAGTGTTTCTACAATAAACAACCCATCAAAGAAAGGGAATTTATGAACCAACACAATGTGCAACAGGAATCTGGATTTTCTGAACAACCAAGACCTGTACTGGGGCAACAACCACCATTACCAACAAATGTCGTACCAGTAAAATACACACCAATAGAAGAGAAAAGTACAAGGCCTAGATCATTATACAAGGAGGATTACCAATTGTGGGATGGATGTCAGGAAGATTGGGAAGGATATGAGATTAGAGAGCTAGAACTGCAAGCCCTAGACTTGGGAAATGGAAGAATTGAAATGGATACAGCCACATTCATGTACATAACTAATAATTACATGTCCAATCAGAAATCCCAATTCAAAGGAGGCCAGAAGATAATCTGTTATAGATGTGGAGGGGAACATTTCATTAGAGACTATCCACAACCTCCAACATTAAGAATAGAAGGAGCCTATTGTAAGGATTGTGGCAAGGAGCATTTAATAAGGGATTGTCCAAGAAACCCTCAAAAACAACAGAACACATCTAGTAATATACCATTAAAAACAATTAACATAATGGAGCAAGAAGAATTGAGTGATCATGATCAAGTAACTATAAATGCTATAACAAGATCTCAAGCTAAACAACAAGGCATAAAAAATGAGACACACACATGAAAACATGAAAAGTTCAATTGCAAAAGAAAAGAAAATAGACAAAAAAAGGAGATGGGAAAAAAAGACGAGGATAGGTAAAAACTTAGAAGAGGAAACTATAGGGAACTTAGAAGAGGAAACTATAGGGAACTCAAGTAATAGCCAACCGCAAATTACACAGACTAAGGAAGAGGTAAGAAATTCACAAAGCTTGGAAACTCTAACAAAAGCATACAAAGGAAGAATTCAAGATGGACCAAACCCTACAGATCATGTGATGGCATATCCTATGCCACATATAGAGGATGAGAGAATGCAGAGATGTAGACAAATCATACAGGAAGCACAACTCAAGATTGGGGAAATAAAAAATCATCAAACAACAATTGAAGAGTCATATGCAAGAGAATCCAGGAAACATCTTGCTCAGGAAGATAATTCACAAATAACCTTCCAAATCAATCTAGACAAACATTGTACAATTTTATATCAAACCACAATGGAAGAGTTAGTCAAACAAAATCCTCATTTATAACATAATATGAAAAATTGGGAAACAAAGTCAAAGAGTCTAGATCCACAACAAAAGGAATTGGAAGAATTGTTGTACATACCTATTGATAAAATAGGAGGATACTGTGAAGGAGAAGAAGGAAACTCAAGTTTAAGAAACAATTTGGTGATAATCATGCCAAGGCCATATTAGATAGTGGATCCGGAGTGGCAATCATGAGTAAACAAACTTGGTAGAGATGGGGGAAGAATGAGCTAATACCTACTAAAATGAGATTACAACTTGCAAACGGACATATAGAAAAACCCCTAGGAATTTGGGAAAATGTGATTGTAGAAATATGTGGGATAGAGATAGAGCACACTTTTGCCATAGTTGAATTTCCACAATCTACCTCATACGAAATCATCCTAGGGAGACCATTTATGAGACAAATGCAAATTGTGCAAGATTGGGGAAAAGATTTCCTATGCCTTCAAAGCAAAGGAAGGGTAACTAGAGTAAATTTAAGAAATGGGTAGTATTGTGATATGTCCCCTCAAGAATGATTCAAAGTACATCAAAATCAAGAATTAAGTGAAGAATCTGGAAGTGAAGATCAAAATGACACAAAATCATCAATTTGGAAATGTCATGTGATAAGGAACCACATATATAAAGAAAAGATGTTAAAAAAGGAAGATTGTCTAGGAGAAAGGAAGTCACAAGATGAAAGTTACATACCACATAAATTTAAAGATGAAGAATTTGAGCCTTATAGATGGAATCAGATTTTGACCACAATGGATTTGGCCAATGATGAATATGTGGGAGTAAAATTCCAAAATGAAGAATCATATGATATTTTTCATATAGGAATACAAATGATAAAGGTGTCAAAAACAGAAGAAGATTTGAAGGAAGAGATAATTTTAAATACTCGAAAAACACAATTTCTGGAAGAAGTGGAAGCTACAGATGCTATAAAAGATAAAATCCCAGGAACCTATAGAAAATGTAAACACAAAGAAATAGAAAAAGAACAAAAAACTGATAAAAATAAAAAAAGAGGACCAACAATTTGATGTACCTTCAAACTTCAGGACCTATGGAGTACAAGACAGACTACTTTTAAAAATAAAACCAAAAAGGGATAAGAAAAAGGGGGAGGCATATGACAGTGAGGAACAAACTAAGAAGGTGGTGATCACTCAAGAAGAAGAGGAAGATAGGCACATTGTCATAGCTGATGACATGACAAAACAAGAGGAGGAGGCATTGATAAAATTGGCCAAAAATTATAGGGATGTGTTTGCTTAAAGTTATAAGGATTTGAAAGGAATTGATCCTAAAATTTGTGAACATAAGATTCCTATTGCTCCTGATGCAAAACCTAGCAAACAAAGACACTATACATTTAATGACAAATACTCTGCTAAAATAAATGAAGAAATTGACAAACTTCTGGTTGCCAATTTCATCTATGAAATTGAGTACACTCTTGAAAAGAGTTGCAGGTAAGGAGGTCTATAGTTGTTTGGATGGTTTTTCAGGATATAACCAGGTGCCAATAGCTTTGGAATACCAATATAAAACTACTTTTACAGAATGGGGAATTTTTGCATTTAGGGTTATGCCTTTTGGTTTAACCAATGCTCCAACAACCTTTTAAAGGTTAATGTGCCACATATTCAAAGAATTTCTCAAAAATATAGTGGAAATCTATGTTGATGATCTTTGTACTTTTTCATTAAAAAGACAAGATCGTTTGAAAGATCTAGAAAATATATTTAAGAAATGTAGAACATACAGAGTATGTTTAAATCCCGAGAAATGTGTGTTCTTTGTGAGGCAAGGGAGAATGCTCGGTCACATAGTTTCTAGAAATGGAATTTCAACTGATGAAAGGAAAATTAAAGCCATAGTGGATCTACCAATACCAACAAATGTAAAAGAAATTCAAACTTTCATGGGTCTTTGTGGATAGTATAGGAAATTTGTGTACAAATTTGCAAATATAGCAAAGCCTCTGTATGCATTAATTACAAAATTTGAGTGGAACATAGAATGTGACCAAGCCTTTGAAATTTTAAAAACTTGTCTGGTGACAGCACCTATTTTAAAAACCCCACAGTGGGATCAAATTTTTCATGTTCATGTTGATGCTTCAAATTTTTCTTTGGGATGTGTGTTGGCACAACCAATAGAAGGAAGCAAATTAGACTTTCCAATTGCTTATGCTAGTAGGCAATTGAATTCAGCAGAAAAAATTATACAACCACTGAAAGGGAAGGATTGGGAATGATATTTGTTGTAAAAAAATATAGACATTATCTTTTAGCCAACAAGTTTAAATTTTTTTTGGATCACCAAACCTTACTCTACTTGGTAAACAAACCATGCCACACAGGTAGGATACTCAGATGGTTCCTCCTATTGATGGAATTTGAGTTCAAAGTAGTGGTTCGACAAGGCAAAACTCATTTAAGAGCATATCATTTGTCCAGGATACAAAATAAAGAGCCAAACTCACCCTTGGATGATGAACTACCAGATGCATATCTATTCAAAATAGAAAGTATTACTGATTGGGCCATGACTTTGGTACCTTTGCTAACCATGGGATCTTGTAGAACACATGGAAACAACAAACATCTGGTACTACAAAGTAGGAATTTTGTATTACTAGCTGGCCATTTGTATCATATAAATCATATTGGTATTGGAATATTGTACTCCATAAGATGACCAGCAGGAGTATCTAAGGAAAGCTCATTGTTGGAATCCTTGTACTCATGCTTCAAGGATAGTCACCTTAAACAATCTCAATACAATGGGTGTACATTGGCCTACCAAGATTCAAGATATGGAGAAATATATTTCTAATTGTTTAAAATGTCAATCTTTGCAAAATCCAGAAATTACAACTTTGTACTAGTTCCAGAAAAATCCAGATTGGAGTGCAAACATAGTTGAGGAGTTAAGAAGTAACAAAAAAGAGCCAGTAAAAGCTAGTACAGACTCTAGAAATTTACAAAGAATCTCTAAGGAGTATCAATTGATAGGAGACCAATTATACAAGAAAGGAATGGATGGATATCTAAGAATCTGTGTTCCTGAAAATAAGTATATGGAAATGTTAGAGATGGCACATTCTGGAGTAGTAGGAGGACATTTTTCAAGTGAAAGGACTGCTAAACTCATCTTATATTCTGGTTTTTGGTGGCCCACTCTCTTTCCGGATGCAAGAACATATGTGAAAAGATGTGAAATTTGTCAAAGAATAAATCAACCAAGTAAAAGAGATGTTATTCCATTAGTGCCACTCATTTTAGCTAGAGCATTCAGCAAATGGGGGTTGGATTTCATTGGACCTATCCATCCTCCTGCAAAACAGTCTCATGCTGAATATATACTTATAGCCATAGATTACTTGACCAAATGGGCAGAGGCTAAGGCTACAAAAAGAAATGATGCTCAAACCACTGCATGATTTCTTTATGAAAATCTTATCATCAGATTTGGGTTACCAATTGAGCTAGTAAGTGATAGGGGGACTCACTTTTTAAATAAAGTAATTGAAAACATAACTGAGTATTTCATGATTAATCATAGGAAGTCAACCCCTTATCATCCACAGGCAAATGGATTAGCAGAAAGTACTAATAAAGTGTTTTGCACTGTTTTGTCAAAATTGGTAAACACAAATAGGAATGATTGGGATTTGCAACTTAATCATGTCCTATGGGCTTATAGAGTGGCATACAAAACTGCTATTGGAACAACACCATTTAATTTGGTATATGGACAAAATGCAGTATTGCCTTTAGAATTTCTCGTACCAACATTAAAGGTAGGGAATCAATACAAGTGGATTGGACATGAATTATCTGAAAGAGTGGTGGAATTGGAAAAACTTGGAGCTTCCAGACTTCAAGCAATTATGAGCATATATGCAGATAAAAGGAGGCAAAAATCATATTATGATGTTCATATTAAAGAAAAAGACTTGCAAGTAGGGGATCGTCTTGGCATATACAGTGAAAGAACATCAGAAAAAATTTCAGAAGAAGGGGCATGGACCTTATATTATCAACCAAATCAGTAACAGTGGAGATGTCCAATCAACTAATATAGATGGAGAAATCATGCCCAATTTCATAAGTGGATGTAGGATAAAAAGGTATGATCTTCCATTAACTGTTCCTGAATGGAGAAGAATGCATCAAGCTCAAAACAAGAAAAAACAAGAGGAAAAAATCAGGTATGAAGCCCAACAAGAAGCAAAGGAAAGAATAAGAAAGGCTAAGGAGCTTAGAGAAGTTTTCTTATGTGAAACACCTTCAAGGGTGAGAAAGCATTTGCCTGTTATAACAATGAAGTTTCATAATGAGCAAATCAAGGTTTTGATAGATTCAGGTGCACAAGTTAATTTGATCAGTTCAATTTTTTTGGATAAGTTCAAATTGAAAAGGACTGAGAGTAAAACATTTATCAAAACACTGGAGGGCTAGATAATACAAAGCTTGTCTTCACCATCTATTGAAGTTAAGTTCAATGAAGAAAATATGAAAATAGATTGTGAAGAATGGTCTGAGCATATGATGACTGAGAAATTGATTTTAGGACAACCATGACTAAGGCAAGGTAAAGTAATTTTGGATTTTGAAAATATGAAGCTTAAATTGACAATAAATGACAAAAAGTTTTTAATGTTTTTATTGAGTAATGAAGAATAGGAAATTCAACAAGACATCTATGACTCATATTTGGAAAGATTTACTTTTTCACTAGAAGCTACAAAGGAATCACAAACAGAACTTCTCCATGACCAAATATACTTTAGACAAAAACAGGGGGAAATTGAAGGAACCAAATATGTTGAAAAAACATTAGAAAGTTGGAAAGTATGGAACAATCAGAAAAATCTAGGCATCAAGACAGAAAGGATGTGGAAACCAAAGACATCTAAGCACTGTTCATAAAAAAAATCATCAAAACTAAATGGACATGGAAACCAAAGACATCCAAGTACTGTTTATCAAAGGAAGATTGTTTTACTCTAAAAACGGAGTCAACAGGAATCAACTATTTTTGGGTGAAAATATCATATCTGCTTCAATGGATAGAAAATAAGGACAAAGATACTAAAACAGTTCAAAAGCATGAAGAACCATAGATGCAGGAAAGAGAAATATTGTCATCAGATACACACTTTGGATTCTTATTAAAGAACTCAGAATTTCATCAGAATGGATTTATGACACTCTTGAAATTATTTCCATGTACTTTACCTCATTCTTTTTTCTAGGAAAAAGAATAGGAAGGGAAGAGATAAAAGGGAAAATTATTTTTGTTAAACTCTTTTTAATATAATTTATAAAGCACCAACAAGATATAGGTTATGATATGGGTAGGACTAAGCAGTCACTATTTAATTATTTTTGCTCTTGGCATTTTTTTGTTCACTATTTTTTTAATTATTTAATTATTTTTGTTTGATTCTCTTAATTCCATTCACTATTTTCTTTTTTTCTTTTTTTTTAACACTAGAAATCTTGCTACACATGTGATGATCACTTCAATTGTGTTGTACCTGAGATGCAATAAGAAAATCATTGGTTATCTTTTATTTATTTTTCTCAATATCATTCTGGCTCAAGACAAATGTGTCCTTTTGTATGTTTCCTATGACTTATGTGGTGGGAGTTTTTGGTGTGATGTGTTATATTTTCTTTAGGATGGTGAATGCAAAAGAATTACCTATTCATGACTTCAAAGTTGATTCTGTGACATTGTCAAGAGGACACTGGTTTTTGGACAGTGAAGCAGTAATAGAAGATGTAGAGCTAGAATCTGATGAAGAACAGGATATCCCAGAAGCTGAGAAGACAGCCAAAGAACTGAGGGAAACCATCAATATCATTGGTCAGCATATCTTTACACTGGGAGTTGGAGGTCACAAATATACCATGCTATGTCAAGAATTCTACTTTATAGACTTTGAGAGAGTATCACAGGTCATCTCTGTTGGAGTTAGACGTCTACGGAAGCACGCAAACAGCACAAGGAAGACAAAGAAGCTTGGAGCACAACACACAATATTGAGTAAATTACTAGAGAATGTACAAAGATAATTAGCCCATTAGGGCAATAGGCGTATATACAAGCCGGGGGAAAAAAACCTCCTAAAGAGGGAAAAAAGTGCCCCGGCGGTCCTAGTGTGTTCACACACATCACTACCTAAATATATCAACAAATCCCCCCTGGGAGTGATGCGGTGAAAAGGAGCTGGCACTCATGTATAAGGAAGTACCAAGCTATGTGGAAATCACTCCACAAAACGAAGTAAGCCCAAAGCTTTGCAAAAAGCTTCAAACTTCTCCCTAGGCAGAGCCTTTGTGAAAAGGTCTGCTATGTTCTCCTGCATGGGCACATATGCCAAGTTGATCTCCCCAGCAGAGAACCTCTCCCTGACATAGTGATAATGCACCTCAATGTGCTTAGTGCGAGCATGGAACACAGGATTCCTCGCAACTGCTAATGCGCTCTGACTATGAGTGAAGATGGTGGCGGCAGAAGACTGGCCAACACCCAAATCAACCATAAGGCGTATGAGCCACACACACTCAACAGTCATTGTGAAAGCTACCCTATACTCAGCCTCACAACTGGAAGTGGCCATAGTAGGCTGCTTCTTGCTCAACCAAGATATACATGAGCTACTAAGCATGAAGCAAAAACCACTGGTGGACACACGAGTGTCATAGCAACCAGCCCAAACTGAGTCACAAAAAGCATGTAAAGCTGGTGGTAGTGATCCCCCCTTGGGATAAAACAACCTAAGTAGCCGAGTATCACTCAAGTAGCGAAAGATGCGCTTAACCGCCTTCCAATGCGTGATTCCTGGGCAATGCATAAACCTGCTCATCTGTGAGACAGCAAACTGAATATCTGGCCGAGTAATGCATAAATAAATCAAGCATCCAACAGCCTGCTGATAGACAACAACATCAAATGCATCTCCAGCATCATGAAGACTCAATTGTAAACTTGTCTCCATAGGAGTGGCAATAGGCTTACAATCTTCAAGGCCAAAACACTACAATAATCTGTCAATATATTTTGTTTAACACAAAGCCATTCCACCATCAACTTGCATAAATTGAAGGACCAAATAGTGATGCAAATGCCCCAAATCAGACATCTCAAACGAGGCATGCAAATCAGCCTTAAAATCAGCAATATGCTTCTCAATAGGACCAATGAGCAGCATGTCGTCAACATAGACAACAATGATCAGAAGCACATCATTAGCACGCTTAACATATAAGGTGCTTTCAGTTGGACTGTTCTCAAAACCATGTGCAACTAGATGTATCTTCTCATACCAAGCACATGGTGCTTGCTTTAAACCATATAATGCCTTCTTTAACCTGCACACCTGATTTTCATGCCCTTTCTGCACAAAGTCACGGGGCTGAAAAACATACACTTCTTCATGCAAATCACCATTCAGAAATGTTGTTTTAATGTCCAACTGATGTACATTCCAACCATGATAGTTTGCAAGTGCACAAATGCTCCGAACAGTAGTCATACGGCATGTAGGTGCAAAGGTCTCATCAAAATCAATGCCTCTTTCCTGCGCATAACCCTTTGTAACAAGCATAGCCTTATACCTGTCAACTGTACCATCAGGTTTACGCTTCAGCTTGTATACCCACTTAGTGCCAATGGCCTTCTTGCCAGGAGGTAAGTCACATAAAGACCATGTACCATTCTTCATTATAGCATCATATTTAGATTGCATAGCAGCCATCCAATTTTTTGAATTATGTACTTCATCAAAAGAAATAGGCTCATTCTCATCACAGAGACTAGATGCAGCCATAGCATAGAAATCTGATGCAAAAGAGGCACTATGAGAGCCTAATCGAGTACGATATGACAAAGGTGCATCTAATTTGCTGTCACACAAGGTCTACACCAGCCATTTTGGCATAGTTTTTGCCTGTTCAATATCAACTCTCTCATCAACTAGTGCATCATGTAAATCTGCATCAGAAATGGAATGATCTGCATCATCACATGAAACCTGCAAAGGCTGAGAAGTTCCCTCATTAGGAGCAGCACTAGATTGTCCACCTGTAAAAAGAGGCATCAAAGTATCATACATGTCTTTGGAGCTAACAGATGTCTCCTTAGTACATGGAAGCAATGGCTTAATAACATCTTCCACAAAAACAACATCATGGCTAACTAGAATGCGTTTAGTCTGTGGATGATACAGATGATAGCCTTTACTTTCAGAACTGTAACCAACAAAAATTCATTTTACTGCTTTATCATCCAATTTTTTGCGATGTTTTTCAGGCACTAATGCATATGCCAAACAACCAAAAACATGCAGATGAGCAACAAATGGCTTGCAATCATGCCAAGTCTCATATGGAGTGATAGAGTGCAGCGCTTTAGTGGGACACCTGTTTAGTACATATGCTGCACACATTACAGCCTCAAGCCAGAAACTATGTGGTAAAGCCTGACTTTTGACCATGCACCTCGCCATCTCCATGAGTGACTTGTTCTTTCATTCAACAACTCCACTCTATTGAGGTGTATATGGCACTGTACACTGGTGTTTTATCCCACGTTCAGCGAGAAATGCATTAAAACAGAAGACATATATTCCCCCCCTCGATCAAAACGGAGGGTGCTCATTTTACATGCTGCTAGATTTTCAGCCAAAACCAAAAACTCTTTGAAGCACATGAAGACTTCGGACTTTGCTTTGAGTGGATATACCTATGCATGCCTGGAAAAATCATCAATGAAAGTCACGAAGTAAAGGTAATTTCCAAAAGAGGGTGTCTGCATAGGACCACAAACAACACTATGTACAAGCTGCAATTTCTGTGTAGCCCGAACTGAACCATCTTTTGGAAAGGAGGAACGCTGCATTTTGCCCAAAATACAGCCTTCACAAACATGTTTTCTAGGTGCATCAAGTTTGGGCAAAGAGGACACCATTTCAGATTTTTGCAGGCGTAGCAAACTAGCAAAATTCAGATGACCAAAGCATGCATGCCAAAGCTTTGCATCTAACATAGCCTGAGAATCATTTACTGCACATGCCAAATCATTTTTAGATCTTTCATAGTCTATGAGCTTATACAGTCCACGACATAAAATGCCAGAAGCAATAATAACATCGCCATTTCACAGATCATGAACTGTACATCTGTCATCAACAAATTTCACAACCAATCCAATCTTGGCTAATGCAGAAACTGATAACAGATTCTTCTTGATCCCTGGCACAAATAAAGCATCTGACAAAGTGAAAGAACTACCATCAGCAGTAGTCAAAATGATCTTACCAACCCCCATAACAGGATAAGAGGAGTTGTTGCCGCATGTAACAGTATTTCCTGTAGGGGCAGGCTCGAGTGAAGAGAAGAAACTGCGCTGTGAGGTAATATGTTTGGTCGCCCCACTGTCAAAGTACCAAACATCTGAGTCTACTGCAGACATGCACTGATCATGAGAAGATGGTTCAAAACTGCAAACAGTAGTAAACGCCCATTCTTCTTCCTGCACAAGATTAGCAGACTCTGTTTTTGGTGTAGAGGCTTCTGCAACAACCATTCTAGCCTCTTTCTTCTTTGCCTCTTTTGCAACCAGTTTTGGACAGTTCTTTATGATATGATCATTCCCTTTATAGTACTTACAAAACAATTTCTGCTTTTCTGATTTTTTCTCATCTTTGCCTTGGTTCTTTGGATGTGCAGCATTTGCAGATTTCTGCTTACTAGTAGAAGAGCTCCATTTTCCTTTGCCCTTCTGAGTAGCCAGGAAAGCTTGATCTGCAACACGCATAATGGACCTGTTCTGCCTAGACTGATCTTCTTGCAACAGAACAAAGACTAACTCCTCAAATGACAAGGCATTTGGATTGCCTTTCATCATCAACTTAAGAGTAGAAGCAAAACTCTGATATGAATCAGGAGGACCATTCAAAACGGTCTGCACAAGTGAGCTATCTGGTATAACCTCATCAATAGAAATCAATTGTTCCTTCAAGTCTTTGATCTTTGTTAGGAAAATGTCCATAGAATCACCTTCATTCATGTGCTCACTCTCCAACTGTTTTCAGAGGTAAGTTGTTCTGCAAGAGCGAATGTCAAGAAAAATGGCACGTTTGACAGACAAAGCTATCAATGCATGTGCCTGGGCATCTCTATCATCCCAACGAATCTGCTCTGCAGTAGGTGCAGCGAAAACAACAGCACGAACAGGAATCTGTACAATATCATCTTCGACACCATCTATATCAGCTCTAGCACCTGTATTCGTAGTACCTATTGTTACAGGTGTAACAGGACGTCTTTCAACACCCTGCACAATGTTCCACAATCCTTTTGCAACCAATACATGTTGCATCATATAAGCCCATAATGGGTAGTTGGTACCATCCAACTTATCCTCAACAGCCAACATATGGAATACATCAATGCTTTCAGCCATGGCTGGTGACCAAAATACCTTGATGCAGAAAATTGACTGTATCTCAAAAAGATGAACGGAACTACCAAGACGAGTTTTGCTAAACCTGTAGTAGACTTTGAGACGCTTATATTGGCGAACAGAAACAGGTATATACCTTTGGCACAAAAAGACGAAATAGCCTACACAAGCACTATGATAGTGCGTTCGGAGGCCAAAACGAGCTCAGATCGCGATTTCGGCACCACAAAGCGAAGCAATTTTGATCTCGAAAACACCTTGAGTATGCTCACAAAAATTCTTACGATTCTAAGACTGCAAACAGATGAGTGTCGACGGCGCCCTAGATGAAGCGACGACCTGAATACCAATTGTTGGAGTTAGACGTCTACGGAAGCACGCAAACAGCACAAGGAAGAAGAAGAAGCTTGGAGCACAACACACAATACTGAATATATTACTAGAGAATGTACAAAGATAAGTAGCCCATTAGGGCAATAGGCATATATACAGGCCGGGGGAAAAAAACCTCCTAAAGAGGGAAAAAAGTGCCCCGACGGTCCTAGTGTGTTCACACACATCACTACCTAAATATATCAACATTGTCTAGTCTGTTGGAAGTGGGCAAAGGAAATGATGCATACTTTAGATGTTCAGTTATGGACAAGGAGAATAAAGAGGTGCAGATAACCATCAAAGTAGAACATATCAGGACAACTCTTCAATTTTATCCAATGGGAACTAAATTGGATGGAAGCTTTGTCAAGAAGAATGCAGCCACATATGCTAGATATTCAAAGTTTGTGGAGTTCAAAGGAAAAGAAAATGATGAATTTGCCACCAGAAAGTTTCTTCAGTATCTATGTTTTCCAAAATTGTCAAGATATACAATGCCGCATAAGCTAGTTACATTGGTTATGTTCAAAAATAAGGACAAGACTAAACCATTTGGAGTAATGGATGTAACTCCCTACATTCATAACCAACTGAAGGAAGTAGCAAAGCATTGGGAGCAGAGAAAGTTTATGAATGGAGCACAATTTTTAACAAAAATTATATACCATATTTTAGGTATAGAGGATCAGTTGAAGTTAGCTCCAGAAGCCCAGTATTTCATGAGTTTGATGGCAGGGATTAAAAGTCCTTCAAAGTTGATGTCAATAAGAGAAGCAGAAGTCCAAGAAAGTATGAGGGGATCAGGAAGAAAAAGGAAAGTAATATCGAAAGAAGTAATTCCAGTTAAGAAGAGAAGACTACATCCAAGGAATGTAGTCTTGGAACAGGAAGAAGTGACAAAAGAGGAATATGAAGCAGCTCAGAAAGAAGTCCAAGCTTCAAAGGAACCCATCCACCTCAAACAAGCAAGGAACAAATTTATTCATATTTGACTCAAGGTAATGATAAAAGGGTAGTTTATGAAGCTCAGTATCAGAAAATGTTGGAAAATTATTCGTGTAAAGCAATTGATTGGATACAAGAAGAGGTAGAGCATTATGAAGAATTACATGATCAGATGATGGCCGCAAAAACGAAAGAAGTATTTGTCAAGAAAGAGGTGGAATTATTGGCTTATTTTAAAGAGTTTCAAGGACCTCCAGAGACTAGAACTACAGTGGTGGCAAAAAAGAAAATCCAAAAAAAGTCTACTCAGGAAAAGAAGCCAACCAAGAAGGAAAAGGATAAGGCAGTTGAACATGTACAGGCTGAAGATTCAGTAAAAGTTTCATCAGAAGAAAAGAATCAGAAGAAATCAATTGGAATAAAAGATCACAAAATGAACAAACAAGGGGTAGCAGATTCTTCACAATTTTCATCAGATTCAAAAAGTGATATTGAGAATTTCCTTCTGAAAAGTTTAAACCTCTCAGTACCCAGTACACCAGTAAAAACAGTACAGGCTTCTGTAAAAGGAAACTAAAAGGTAAAGAAGTAATGATGGAACAAGGGTGCGAAGCAAGGAAAGAACTTAGTTGTGGACTGATGGACACAGGATTCAAAACTATATGGTCAAAACCCTCACAACAATCTCATTATCAACCATATGAGGAAAATCAAGCATTGGAAAGAACAACACAATTATATAGCCAATTGCAGAGTCAAGAGGATGGAAGCAAGGAGGAAGAAAAGGTTGCAATGACAGAAAAAACAGATTTCAAAGAATGCAGAGATGGAATTACAAAAAGAGAAATAAATCAGAATATAGAGGAAGTACTCTTTGATCTAGGACATAATGAAGATTCCACACATATAGAGGATCAGGGAGGGGAAGAAGAAACAGATTTTATGGACATAGACGAACAGGAGGTGGAACAAAAAGAGAAGCAATTGAATGATCAAAAAGGGAATTCAGTGGAAATTGATTCAACCTTAATACAGGAAAACAAAGTCCAGGAAGAGGAAATACAAGTTATTCAAGAGACACAAAAGGAAATTGAAGGAGAAGATGCAAAAGTAATGGAAGAAGAAGAAGATTGTGAGAAGGAAGAGAATCAGGTGACAACATATGAGGAAGAGGATGTAGAAAAAGTTGAATACAAGGAGGGAAAGCAATTGGAAGTAAAGCAAATGGAATTGGAAACTGGTCTTGAAAGGATACCTAAGGACATCAGATCTGCCTGTAAGATCATCATGAGTAATATAGAGCAATTCAGACCCTCTAGCAAAAATATGATCATATTAAGGATGGTGGCTGAATCAGAATTTGTGAAAGGCAGCAGAATTATTACTGAGCAAAAGAAAGAAAAAAAGCAGTTAGAGGAACAGATGAGAGTGGTTCAAGCAAAAAATGAAGACCTAATCAAACGATTAATTTCCCTAGAAGAACACGAGGTTCAAAATCAGAACAAAATTCAATTTCTTGAAAGCAAATGTACCAAACAATTGGATCACAGCAATAAAGTAGAAATGGAATTGAAGAAAATGGAAGGAAGATTTAGAACTCTTCAGAGTTCATCTCAGATAATGGTCAAAGCTAATGAAGACATAAATAGATTGTTGATGGAGGAAGGTCAAATGAAAGAAGAGAGTCAGACTGTACAAATAACCCAGGATGAGAGGGAAGAGTTGAATAAGGAAATTCTAAGATTACAAGCAAAATTGAAAGAAGTCAAGGAAATGGAGAAACAAGCTAGTGTGCATGCTGCCAATGCAATGAGAGGATACAACAATTTACATTTGGATATAGCAAAAGAAAGAAGTGAATGGAAATCAGAAAGAGAGCTATTGATATCTCAGAATCAAGGATTAATGTGATGGTGGAAAAGTTACAAAAAAACTTGGAATGTTCACAAAAACAAGTTGAAGAACAGGTAGTGACCACACAAACAGAGGAACATGAAGGAGGAGAAGATAACAGATATCAAAATTTTGGTGAACAAGAAGATAAGGCTGTTGAAGAATATTTAGGTGAATTTGTTCATAAGCTTTTAACAGACAGGGAATCAAGAATGGAGTTCATAAGGAAAATGAATAATGAATATGAGGAGCAAATTGTAAACTTTGCTCTAAATAAAGGAGTAAATCTAGATCAACATCATTGGGTAGCTGATGGTTTAGGAATACCATTCTGTATGATTCTGGAAAGTGTCAGGAATTATCAGATTGCAAGGGTAGGACTATCACCACACAAATATTTAGAATATGAAGAAGATATTAATGTCACTAAGGAGTTGTTTGAAAAAGCTAACCCTAAATGGAGGAACAGATGGTTGGATGCCAACAAGGAATGCAGGAAGATCTAGAAAGAGGCACCTTTGCAGTTAAAGATAAATCCAGCCTATTGCCCAGTAGCCAGAAGAAGAGAATGGTCAGTATTTTGGGAAAGAAGGAATGCAGGACAACTTCCAGCAAAATGGTTGAATTTTCCAAAAATAGCAAGACCAAAAGCAAGAACTTGCCCAAGCAAGAAGTATATGATTGATACAGCAGAATCCGTTATATCCACATACAAAGATGTGAATGATCCAGCATTTTATTAGTGAGAGTGATGCGACTTGTGGTGGCATGCATAGAAACATTCACAAATACAGAAGTAAGGACTCTCAATTATATTGGATTCAACTCACCTACAGATGCTCTACTCTTTGATTTAAGTGAAACCCCAGATAGAATTTTTTTAATGGCATATTATAGCAGAATTGTATTTTTGGGAAGCCATTATCTTCAAATCTTTGAAGATGCTTTTGACTATGGGTTTTTTGAAAGGGAGTCAGAAATTTTTGGGAATCTATCAGAAGTCACTAAATCAAGACTCACTCCATATGAAGTTGCTTATACAGAATACTTGAAGAAAGATGTGATAGATAGACCAGAGGTAGCAATTCAATGGAGAAAAGCCTTGTTTGAAATGGTGAACAATTTGAATATTTTAGAAAGAAAGAGTCATGATTCGTTATCTTAGGTTTATCAACAAAAGAAGAAATGAAGGAAGCTCTCATTACTCTTCTGTCATAATATCTTTTGTCATGAGCCAAAAATTCTAGGAGGGGAAGGATGTTAGAGGAAGCAATTCTTGAAGAGAAATTATTTGTAAAATGTCAAAAATTTGTAGAAATATTTATACAAATGATGTAAAATTGAGGAAGAGTCTTCCTCATGTAAAATAGGATCATATGTATTTTTCTTAGAATTTTTGGAAGCTCTTTGATAGCATATTTTTAGAATAGAAGGTGAAAAGGACCAAAATTCAAGTGTGAAAAGGGACACTTGAAAAATTATAAAAGATAATTTCTTCTATTTTGAAAGGTTGGTTGTATTATTTTTTATGTTATCCAAGTAATGTGAAGAGCTTTCCTGCAGAAAATCATGTTTTCTCCTTCCATGATCATTCTTTTGATTTGTTGAGTCTTCTCATTGTATGATCCATGGAATTTGTAAACTTTCCTTGTGTATTTCTGAGTGAGATGGATGAAGATAGATTAATCTTATTGTATTGAACAAGATAGTGTAGTTTAGGCACAAAAATCATTGAAAATGTTGTTGTAGAACTCAAGATAATCAAAACCCTAGTTATTTCATTTCTTCTTCATAAATCTCTCAGAAAAACAGTCATGTCAAATCTTATTCTTGGATTCCATTAACTAGAAGGGGTTTTGGTCTTTGTATACTTCTTGAATTGACAATTTAAAGATGTGTAGTTGATCTTTTGTGCTATAATGATTGGAGAGGACGACTCCAAAGGGTAACAACAAACACTTGTGTAATAGCAAACCAGATATCTCTTATGTTGTTGGTGTAGTAAACAGGTTCTCTAATAATTCGTGCCTAACACATTGGAAGGCATGCACGCAGATACTCAAGTATGTCAAAGGAACCATTGAGTATGGTATTCTTTATGTTGAAGGATCATCTCTGAGTGGGTACTGTGACATAGATTGGGCAGGGGATATTGATTCTAGAAAATCAGTTTTTGGATATTGCTTCTCTTTAGGTTCCGAAATTGTTTCTTGGATAAGTAAGAAGCAATCGACTGTAGCACTATCTTCTACCAAAGCTGAGTACAAAGTAACATGTTTTGTTGCATGTGAAGTAGTATGGATGAGAAGGGTCCTATGTCATATAGGAATTCAAGGACAAGAAGCTACAAGGTTGAGATGCGACAACCACAGCTGCATAGCCACTGCCAAGAATCCTATTTGTCATGCACGTACTAAGCACATAGAAATCCAGTATCACTATGTGTGAGAGTTGATATAAGACAGAATTGTGGAGCTATGCTATTGTTGAACAGAAGAAAATGGAGCAAATATTTTCACTAAGGCTATAGGAAAAGAGCATTTGTATTGACATCTTCTGAAGCTTGGCACTGGACCAAGAAAGTAGTTCATCGCAGGTGGACATTGAGGGGGGTTGTTAGATATACTCAATACTCCACTTGTAAATGATTGCAAATGATCCATGATGTGGATGCCTTCTTTTTGGGAAAAAATGGTGTAATGCTCTCTAGCTTCTGGGAACCTTTTGTAAGGGGGAGAATTCTCTGGTAGAGGAAATTTGATCTAAGAATATCCACACTCCCCACACCTAAAGTAAATGACAAGCCTTCTAGGCCCATTTCCAAAATTACCTCGAGGACGTAGGTTGTGGGTGTTACCTTGACTTGGTGCAACAACCATTACATTTGGTGGCGTTCCACTCCTCCTTGTCCCTAGTATGCTTATGCAAGAATTCCTCTTCAGTGACACTCTTGGGCTTCATGGCCAGGTTTCCTGCATAACTAGCAATTCACACTTAAAAAGAGGGTAGTCACTTACAACATGACCCTATTTTCTACACATGGTGTACCATAGTCCACTTTTAATTCCACTTCATGCATGAAGCTCTTGTAACTCCTAGCAAAGGTGTGCCAGTTCTTTAAATCTAGGCCTCCTCTTCCTTTTGTAGTTTTAAGGCTTCAATTTCACACCTTACTTTTGTCACTACAATTTCTTCTTCTTCATGGGGCCTTTTCGTGCTTAAGTTCTCAAGCTCTTTCCTCAATTGTGTTACTGAGTCTTCAAGTTCCACAGGGTAATCTAGACTAGAAGATCCAGTTCCATATTAGTGTCTAATTTTCTCCAATCTTGTTGCTTTGTTAATGAATTGTTGGAGTTTAAGGTGTGCGGAAGCACACGAACAACACAAGGAAGAAGAAGAAGAAGAAGCTTGGAGCACAACATACAATACTAAATGTATTACCAAGTGAATATTAAAATATAAGTAACCCATTAGGGTTATAGGCATATATATAAGCTATTGGAAAAATAAAAACCTCCTAAAGAGGGAAAAAGTGCCCCCATGGTCCTACGTGTGTTCACACACATCACTTCTGAAGTACATCAACGAATTCCCCCTAGGAGTGATGTGGTGAAAATGCAGTTGGCACTCATGTATAAGGTAGTGCCAAGCTATGTGAATACAGATCAATCCACAAAAGAAAGTAAGCCCAAAGCTTTGTGGAAATTTTCAAACTTTTCCCTAGGAAGAGCCTTTGTGAAAAGGTCTGCAATGTTATCCTGTGTGGGTACATATGCCTAAATGATCTATCGAGCAGAGAACCTCTCCCTAACATAATGATAATGCACCTTGATGTGATTTGTGCAAGCATGGAACATCGGGTTCCTCACAACTGATAATGTGCTCTGACTATAAGTGAAGATGATGGTGGAGAAGACTAGCCAACACCCAAATCAAACAAAAGGTGCTTGAGTTAGAAACACTCAACACTCACTATGAAAGTTGCCTTATAATCAACCTCACAACTAGAAGTGGACGCATTAGGCTAGTTCTTGCTAAACCAAGATATGCATGAGCTACCAAGCATGAAGAAAAAACCACTAGTGGAAACATGAGTGTCACAACAACCAGACCAGTGTGAGTCAAAAAAAGCATGTAAATCTAGAAATGTTGATCTCCTCATGGGATAAAACAATCCAAGTCACCAACTACCATTCAAATAGCAAAAGATGCACTTAACCGCATGCCAATACTTGACACCTAGGCAATGCATAATCCTGCATTTCAAAAAGAGGCACACAAATTAGCCTCAAATTAAGCAATATTTTTCTTATTAGGACCAATGAATAGCATGCCATCAAAATACAAAATAATGATCAAAAGCACATCATCCACATGCTTAACATATGAGGTGCTCTCAATTGGACTATTCTCAAAACCATGTGCAATCAAGTAGGCCTATATTTTTCATACCAAGCATGTGGTGCTTGCTTCAAACCATATAATGCCTTTTCCAAACTGCACACTTTGTTTTCATGCCCTTTTTGCACAAAACTACAGGGCTGAAATACATACACTTCTTCATGTAAGTCACCATTAAGAAATGGATTTTTAATGTCCAACTGATGTACATTCCAACCACGATGAGCTGCAAGTGCATAGATGCTATGAACGATGGGCATTCGACATGTGGGTGCAAAGGTCTCATCAAAATCAATGCCTCTCTCTTGAACATACCCTTTCGCAACAAGCCTAGCTCTATACATGTCAATTGTTCCATCAGGTTCACACTTTAGTTTGTACATCCGTTTAAGTTGATGGCATTTTTTCCTAGAGGAAAATCACATGAAGACCAAGTACCATTCTTCATACTAGCATCATATTTTGATCACATAGTAGCCATCGAAGTTTTTGAACTTTGTGCTTCATCAAAAGAAACAGGCTCATTCTCATCACAAAGACTAGAGGCAACCATTGCATAGCAATTTGATGAAAAAGAAGAACTATGAGATCCTCAATACGATATGATAGAGCTGCATCTAATTTGCTATCTCATAAAGTCTCCACTAGCCATTTAGGCATAGTTTTTGCCTCTATATTAGGCATCTCAAAAAAATAGCATCATGTAGGTCTGCATTAGAAATGGAATGATCTATATCATCATATGGAACCTATAGAGGATGAAACATTTCCTCATTTGGAGCAAGACTTGACTGTCCACCTGTAAAAAGAGGTAGCAAAGTGTCATACACATCTTTGGAGCTAACTAGTGTCTCCTTAGTACATGAAAGTAATGGTTGAATTGCATCTTCCACAAAAATAACATCATGGAGAAACAAAATGCCTTTAGTCTATGGATGATACAAAGGATAGCTTCTTCTTTTAGAACTGTATGCAAAAAATATATATTTCACTGGTTTATCATCTAATTTCCTATGTTGTTGTTCAGGCACTAATGCATATGCCAAACAACCAAAGACATGCAGATGAGCAACAAATGGCATCCGACCATGCCAAGACTCATATGGAGTGATAGATTATAGTACTTTGGTGGGACACTTGTTAAGTACATATGCTACACACATAACAACCTCAAGCCAAAAACTATGTGGTAAAGCATGACATTTGACCATACACCTTGCCATCTCCATGATATGCATGCTCTTTCTTTCAGTAAATCCATTCTCTTGAGGTGTATATGGCATTGTACACTGATGTTTTATCCCACATTCAGCCAGAAATGCATTAAAATCAGAAGGCATGACCTTGCCATCTCCATGATAGACATGTTCTTTCTTTCAACAAATCCATTCTCTTGAGGTGTATATGGAACTTTGCAATGATGTTTTATCCCACATTCAGCTAGAAATGCATTAAAATCAGAAGGCATGTATTTCAACCCACCTTGATTAGAATGAAGGATGCCCAATTTTGCATGCTGATAAATTTTCATCCATAACTAGAAACTGTTTGAAGCACATGAACACTTTAGAATTTTCTTTCAATGGACACATCCATGCATACTTAGAAAAATCATCAATAAAATTCATAAAGTAAAGGTAGTTCCTAAAAGAATGTGTTTTCAAAGGACCATAGACATCACTATGAACAAGCTGCAACTTATGAGCAACTCTAACTGAAACATCTTTAGGGAAGTAAGAACACTACATTTTGCCCAAAATACAGCTTCACATACATGTTTACAAGGTCCCTCAAGTTTGGGCAGAGAGGATACCATATCAGATTTCTATGGGTGTAGCAAACTAGTATAATTCGGATGACCAAAGATTTGCATTTGAGATAGCACAAGAATCTTGAACTACACATGTTGAATCATTAACATATTTTGCATAATCTATGATCTTATACCATGACATAATTGTTAGAAGCAATGATGACATTGCCATTTGAAAGATCATGAAGTGTACACCTATCATCAACAAATTTGACAACCAAGCTAATCTTGGATAATGCTGAAAATGACAACAATTTTTCCTTGATCCCTGGCACATACAGATAATGTGAAAGAACTACCATCAATACTAGCCAAAATGAGCTTACCAACTCCCATTAAAGGATATGAGGATTTGTTTGTGCATGTGACAACATTCCATTTAGGGGAAAACTCAAGTGAACTAAAGAAAGTATGTTGCAAGGTAATATGTTTGATTGCCCCAATATCAAAGTACCAAACATCTGATTCTAGTGCATACATACACTGCTCATGAGAAAATGGTTCATAACTCCATATTGTAGTAAATGCCCATTCTTAATTCTGCACAAGATTAGTAGACATGAATGCTTTTGTGCATAAAGATTTGACTAGCATTGATAGATTTTGGTGTTGTCTAAATACATTTTGTGAGGCATCGAGTTCCAAAATAACCCAATGTTAAACCACTTTCATGGTTGTTATTGGGCATCACCTCAAATTTTGGATGAGCATGGCTGTCAATGGGACAAATATTCTGCTTGTTAGGTATTTCGATGGGTTTCCACATTTCAATAGGTCAACATTAGAACTTAACTCTTTCTAAGCTTGATAACAAGTTGGCATACTAGAAAGGTATGTAGATCAACCTAGCAGGTTGAGCTATGGTGGTTAATGTTAAAAACAAAGAAGTAAGCTCGTATATATTTTTGCAAAAGGATTTTCTTCAAGTATAAGTAAAATACAAAAATGAAAAATGGAAGCATTTACTTCAGCAAGTACTGGAGGCCAAAAGAGAATCAAATCCAAAAACTGAATTGTAAGAGGAGTGGCTCTCCAAAGTAGTGGAGAAATGATGGAGAAGAGCTCTCAAACTCATCATGCGAGATTTTGGTCACTTGGCTATAAAAGAGGCAAGGGAGGACACTCAAGAATAGAGGAAGAAGGAATGGAAGCCCCCTTGTAGCTACTTCATTTGTTTTGAGTCATTTCGTTCAGTTCACTCTCATAGAGTATGTCTAGCTGCACACCCATTTCTAGGTAGTCTACTTGTGAGAGTCATATCTCTCAATATATGTACCCAATTTTAGTGTTTAAATATTTTTTGGAAAGCTTATCTTGATTACTTCCTCTATCTAAAACACTTTTATAAAATTATTAATTCTCTGTGAGTTATTCAGTTTTTAGTGAAGTCCAGTTTTCAGCCTAACTGAGTGGACAGGTAGCCTGTCTTGTATCAACGAGTTGCCAACCCAAATCTACTCCAAATTGAGTGTTTGATAGCTCATTTTAAAGCTATAAGTGTCTAATTTGAGTGATCAAAGTTTCAAGTTCATTGCATTTTTTAATGGTACCAGTTTTCATTTGAAGGTTCAGCTATTGGCAAGAGTCTTGATCCTGAGAAGGTCTTCTACACTTTCTGCTACGATTAGGAGATGAATTCTCCAACAATTGGTATCAGAGCCTTGGAGGTTGAAGAGGAAAAGCATTGGAACTGAACTGAATCAAAGGGAAAGCTACAAATCAAGGGGGAGCTTCGTGAATTCAAGAGAGAGCGCCACAACATACTTGAGGTAAACTTCAATCTTGGAAGTTTTCAATGGCTGATTTAGGACAACAAGTTGAGAAGTTAGACAGAGACAATTTTCAGTCTTGGAGGTATAGAATGATAAATTACCTTAAAGGTAAAGGTTTATGGAGTTTAGTTAGTGGAGACGATCCACAACCGGTGGACCTTGAAGATCCCAACATTACTCCGGCACAAAGGAGACAATTTGCTGATTGAGAAGAGAGGAATCGAAGGGTGATGTTCCTCATCTCACAAGTTATTTCTAACACTATGATTGGTCATGTGCAAAGCTTAGAAACAGCCTAAGAAGTTTGGGAAGCATTGGAGAAGGTGTATGCTACCTCAACAAGGTCTCGGAGGATGCAAGTCAAGAACGAGCTCAACAACATGAAGAAAAGCTCAAACCAAAGCATTAGTGAGTATACATTGAGGATCAAGGAGCTTCGAGATCAGCTAGCATCAGTTGGATGCAAGATAGAAGAGGAAGACATCGTCCAAATAGCCCTCAATGGCTTGAGGAGTGAAGAAAAGTGGAAGCCCCTCATCACAAACATTCTTTATAGAGATCCTCTTCCAACATTCGACGAGATTATACCAAATCTTGTGGCTGAAGAGGTTGCTCAACAAGGAGAAGGCAACAAAGGTAAGGACAGCCATAGTCAAATGTTATATGCAGGACAAGGTAGAGGAAGGAACTCAAGAGGAGGCTCGAGAGGAAGAGGAAGAAGTTACAACAATACAAATTTCAGCCAACACAACTCGGAGGACAACAAGGACAACTCAAATGACAACGCACATGGAAGAGGTCGAGGAAGAAATAGAGGAAGAGGTCGAGGTTCATACAATCCTCATAAAGGTATAACATGTTATCATTGTGGTAAACTAGGACATTATGCAAATGATTGTTGGCAAAAGAATGGAAGGCTGAATGGACGCAACCAAAGGAGCCAAAATAACTATGCGAGTACATCAAGTGAAGGAGACAAGCAAACCATGCTTGCCATGAAGCATGACTACAACAACTTGAGAAGTGATGACCAAAAATGGTTCATAGATTCAGGTTGCAGCAACCATATGACATGCCAAGGAGATTTGTTCACAAAGCTACAAGCTCCAAGTGGAAAAGGACGTGTGGAGACCGGCGATGAAACTCAACATGCAATTGAGCATGTTGGAGATATCAAGCTTGGAGATAGAAAGGTATTGGCTGATGTTCTTCATGTTCCTACTATTGCAAAGAATTTGATTTCAGTAGGACAAATGGTAGAGAAAGGATATCATGTTATCTTCAATGAAAAAGGCTGCTTTATAAAGAATCCAAAAGAAGGATTCAAGGTCATTGCTCAAGGAAGGAAAGAAGGAAGGATGTTCACTTTGGACATTCAACAACCACATGGAAAGGTGATGTTTATTCAGTTTGGAAACAACAGGATTGCTGAAATCGATTTGTGGCACAAAAGGTTTGGACATATCAACATTCCCAAGCTCAAGGACATGAGCAACCATGAAGTGGTAAGAGGTCTTCCAAGATTCAATGATGCTGGACTACATGAGTTTTGTGAAGCATGCCAACTAGGAAAGCAAACTCGACAACCATTCAAGAAGAGCAACTATGTAGCAAGGAATGTCCTCGACTTGATACACACGGATGTATGGGGACCATCACAACAACCATCAGTGGCTGGTAATAGATATTTTGTCACTTTTATCGATGATCATTCACGAAAAGTATACATGTTTTGCATAAAACAAAAATCATATGTGTTCTCCATGTTCAAGAGATCTAAAGCACATGTAGAAAAGGAAACAGGACGCTACATAAAGACCTTGAGGTCCGATGGAGGAGGAGAATATTTCTCCAAAGAATTTTCAGATTTTCTTTATGAAAATGGCATCAAGAGACAATTTACATGTAGGTACACACCTCAACAAAATGGAATAGTTGAAAGGAAAAATTGACATATCACAAAAGTTGCAAGATGCATGCTCAACGAGATAAAGATGCCAATAAATAATTGAGCTGAAGTAACTAGTACGGCCATTTATTTGATGAACAAGTGCACAACGGCTGGAGTGCATAATCTAACTCCCAAGGAGGTTTATTCCGGTAAGAAACCTAACCTTACACATCTCAAAGTTTTTGGATGTGTGTGTTATGTACACATCCCTCAAGAACTAAGGACAAAGATGGAGGCAAAGTCAAAAAAATGTATTTTCATTGGATATTCATCGGAGCAAAAGGGATACAGGTGCTACAATCCAGTGACAAAGGAGCTACGAGTCTCACAAGATGTGGTATTTGATGAGCTAAGACCATGGTTTGGAGACAAAGGGAAAGAGAAGATTCTTGAAGAAGATTGTAAAGATGATGGAGGTGTTGTCCAAGAAGAATTTCAGCAAACAAGCACTCAAATGTCAAGTCCAAAAGCTTCTACATCACTTGGAGAAAGCTCAACATGGAAGGAGAGACTAAGGAGTCATTCTTCATCACTAACATCATGTTATGAAAGATCTAAAGTTGAAAGTGTTGCCCAAAATAGTGATTCAAATGCAAGTGAAGAAGAGTATGAAGAGGTGATCACACCAAAGGTAAAGTTGAACCGATTGAAGAAGCAATGTTCAAAAGGAAATGAAAGGAGGTCTTCTAGAGCAAGGTATCCACTTGAAAGGTTGAGCTATGATAGTTTTATTGCAAAGCATTTTGCATATATGACACAGATGGTCAAAGACAAAGAACCGGATGCATATGAAGAAGCATGTACACAAAAAGAATGGCAAGAAGCTATGCAAGAAGAGATAAAAGCTCTCAAGGACAATCACACATGGGAGCTAGTTCCAAAGGCTGAAGGTATGAAGATTGTTCCAAATAAATGGGTGTTTAAAATAAAGAGAAATGTTGATGGCTCTCTAGCTAGGCATAAAGCTAGACTAGTAGCAAAAGGATTCAAGCAAACTCATGGCATCGACTATGAAGAGACTTTCAGCCTGGTTGCAAAGATGGGAACAATTAGAACCTTGATTGGAGTGAGTGCAGCAAGGAAATGTCCATTGTACCAACTTGACATAAAAAATGCTTTTCTCAATGGTGAACTTCAAGAAGAGGTATACATGAGTCAACCGATTGGATTTGAAGACAAAAAGCATCCAAATTTTGTTTGTAGATTGAAGAAAGCTTTGTATGGGCTGAAGCAAGCACCACGTGCTTGGAATCAAAGATTGGTCGAGTACCTCACAAGGTGTGGGTATAATCCAAGTAATGCAGATCCCTCTCTCTACATGAAGAAAGAAGAAGGCAAGCAAGTATATATTTGCATATATGTTGATGATCTCATCATAACAGGAAGTAATGTTACAGGAATACAAGAGATCAAAAGGAAACTCGATAAGGAGTTTAAAATTTTAGATCTTGGTGAGCTGAAATACTTTTTAGGCATTGAGATAGTCTATGGGAAAGATGGCATCTACTTGATGCAAGGAAAGTACTTTTTGGATGTTCTTTTCAGATTTGGAATGAGTGAATGCAAACCACTCACTCAACCTATGGACACAAATGTGAAGCTATGCTCAAATGATGGAGAGAAGTTACATGATGTAACTACATACAGGAGTAGTATAGATTCCTTGATCTATGCTACGATCACAAGACCAGATTTGTGTTATATTGTTGGAGTTCTTTCTCAATTTATGCAAGCTCCTACAAGTGAACATTTAAATTCATCCAAATGAGTACTAAGATATGTGAAGCACACTGTCAATCATGCATTGTTTTATAGATATGATGAAGAATTGCAGGTAAAGGGCTTCAGTGATGTTGATTGGGCTGGTTTGAAGGAAGATAGAAGATCCACTTCAGGTTATGTGTTTATGATAGGTAGCAAACGTATCACATGGAGCTCAAAGAAGCAACCTACTGTTGCACTATCATCTACAGAAGCTGAATATAGAGGTTTAGCCTTTGCAACTTGTGAGGCTATGTGGATTAAGAAGCTCTTGGCTGATCTTGATGTGCAGGTGGAGACCATTCCAATTTATGGTGACAACATGTCAAGCATTCACTTGACAAACAATTCAATGTTTCATGCACGAAGCAAGCACATAGAAGTGCATTATCATTATGTTCGAGAAAAAGTTTTGATCAAGGATGTGGATATAAAGTTCATTGGAACTAATGAATAGGTTGCAGCCATGTTTACAAAGTCCTTAGATGCTTCTAATCTAAAGAGGTACAAGGATGACATCAACTTGCAGGATATGGCTGAAGGTGCAAGCTCACATGTGAGCTTGAGGGGGAATGTTAAAAATAAAGAAGTAAGTTCGTATATATTTTTGCAAAAAGGATTTTCTTCAAGTAGAAGGAAAATACAAAAATGAAAAATGGAAGCATTTACTTCAACAAGTAGTGGAGGCCAAAAGAGAATCAAATCCAAAAACTGAACTGTAAGAGGAGTGGCTCTCCAAAGTAGTGGAGAAATGATGGAGAAGAGCTCTCAAACTCATCATGAGAGATTTTGGTCACTTGGCTATAAAAGAGGCAAGGGAGGACACTCAAAGAATCGGCAAAGTACAACTGATGCTGCATTCTCAACAAATGCAAAAGGTAAAGGCTCTTCAGAGGGATCAAAGAAGAAGCCAAAGAAGAAAAAGTTCACAGGAAGTTGCTTCTATTATGAAAAGAAAGGCCATGCCATCAAGGATTGCAGAAAGAAGCAAGCTGATGAACGGAATGGGACTATAAAATCATCATGGAAGAACAAAGAGTCTGCAAACAACACAGAGCTGGAACTTTGGGTAGCTATTGAAGAGGTATGTTCATCTGCTCAAGCTCGTGTTGATGAGCCATGGATTTTAGATAGTGGAGCTTCTCGCCATATGACTAGTAAAAAGGATTGGTATAGTTCCCTAGTGCCTCTGCGGGAATCCATCAATGTGGTGGTGGGAAATGACTCCAAGTGTCCAGCTGAAGGAACTAGAACCATCTCTTTTATCACTTCTCCAGGTATTAAGAAAAAGTTAGCCGATGTTCTCTATGTACCTACACTCAAAAGAAATTTGTTGTCAGTTTCTGCAATAACAGATCGTGGACTCGAAGTTCACTTCAATAAGAGTGGTGCGGAAATCATGGATTCATCAGGTAATGTTGTAGGTAAAGGCATACGACGGGATAACTTGTATGAGTTAAGTGCTTTAACTGCTACAGAAGATAAAGATGTAAGCAGGTTATGGCACCAACGATTTGGGCATCTCGGATTTGTAGTTTTGAAGGAGATGCAACGAACAGGGATGGTTGCTCATTTGCCTGCATTTTCAGAGTTGCAGGAACCTTGTGAAGCTTGTATGATGGGCAAGCAACAACAAAAGGCGTTTCCAAGAGAGACCAGCAATTGATCTCAAGCTCCTCTAGAGTTGGTACATGCTGATCTCTGTGGTAAAATGTCTACACCTGCTTTAGGAGGATCTTTCTACTTCTTGCTGTTAGTCGATGATTATAGTAGAAAGATGTGGGTTTATTTCATTCGAGAGAAGGCTGATGCTTTTGAAAAATTTAAAACGTGGCATAAGTATGTAGAAAATGAATCAGGAAGGAAACTGAAGAAATTTAGAACAGATAGAGGAGGTGAATTCTTGTCAACAGAATTCAACAATTACTGTAAGGAGCATGGTGTGAAAAGGCAACTTACCACAGCTCATACACCCCAACAAAATGGCGTTGCTGAGCGCAGGAACAGGACAGTAGTTGAAATGGCTCGTTGTATGTTGAAGGCTCAAGACATGCCTGATTCATTCTGGGCAGAAGCAGTCAATACAGCAGTCTACATCCTCAATCGAAGCTACACAAAAGCACTGAAGGGGATGACTCCTCAAGAAGCATATTCTGGTAAAAAGCCTTCAGTTTTGCATTTCAGAATTTTTGGTTGTTTCTGTTATGCACATATTCCTGATTCAACAAGATCAAAGTTGGATTCAAAAAGCAAAAAGTGTGTCTTCCTAGGATATAGTGAAGAGTCTAAAGCATACAGGTTATGGGATCCTGAGGCAAGGAAGATTTTTGTCAGCCGAGATGTGGTGTTTGATGAACGACCACACTTAGTAGAAGATAAAGGTAAATCTACTATCTCATCAAACGGAGAAATATCTCACCTTGTGCCTATCAAAAGACAGGTAAAAGTTGAGGAGGAGGAAACATCTGATGGAGAAATTTCCTCAATAAAAAGCCAACCAGTTGTAGCTTCACAGCGTAAGCCACTGCCGAAGTGGGCACAACAGCTCTTTGATGATCACAATCCACATGTAGATGTACCAGAATCATCATCGGATGGATTACGAAGATCAAAGAGAATAGAGGAGCAAAGAAGAGCCTCAGAACACATTGTTAACATGGCTCTAATGGCAGATATCATGGGTTTGATAAAGGAACCTACCACCATTGAAGAAGCCATTGATGATCCAGGTTGGAGAGTGGCAATGCAGTCTGAGTATGATAGTATACTCAAAATGATACATGGGATCTAGTCGACTTGCCGCCAAAGAAGAAGGTAATAGGTACTAAATGGATTTGGAAAGCTAAGTATAAAGCTGATGGAACATTAGAAAAGTATAAGGCACGATTAGTTGCACAAGGTTTTTCACAGATTGAAGGATTTGATGTTCAAGAAACTTTTGCACCAACAGCACGCATGACAACTATTCAAACGGTACTTGCAGTAGCTGCACAAAAGTCCTGGCCTATTTTCCAGATGGATGTCAAATCTACATTTTTGAATGGTCACCTCAAGGAGGAGGTATATGTATCTCAACCACCAGGTTTTGAGGTGCCCAATTCAGAAAATAAAGTTTGCAGGTTGAAGAAAGCTTTGTATGGACTTAAGCAGGCTCCACGGGCTTGGTACCAACGAATAGATCATTTTTTCAAAAATATGGGTTTTGAAAGAAGTACTTCTGATGCTAACTTGTATGTAACGAAAAGGGATAGCAAGCTAGTTGTTGTCATTGTATATGTAAATGATTTGATCATTACAGGAGATCATCAGGAAATCATCAATCAAACTCGGATCAGCTTGGGAACTGAGTTTGAAATGACAGACTTAGGTCTACTCCATTTTTGTCTTGGAATTGAAGTATGGCAAAGGAAGGATGGCATTTTCATCTCACAACAAAAATATTCCAAAGAAATTCTCAAGGCATTTGGAATGATGGACTGCAAACCAACTAGCACACCTATGGAGGTAAATCATAAGCTATCTATGGATGATAACATGCCTGATGTAGATGCTAAGAAGTATAGGAAGCTCGTTGGAAGTCTTATTTTTCTCTGCAACACTAGACCAGACATTTGCTATGTTGTTGGAGTGTCAAGCAGGTTTTCCAACAAACCTAAGGAAAGTCACTAGAATGTTGGAATGCGAACTCTAAGGTACATTGCAGGAACCTTGGATTTTGGTATTTTGTATACCACAGGTGATACACTCCAAGGATATTGTGATTCAGATTGGGCTGGAGATTGTGATTCTAGAAAATCAGTTTCTGGATATTGTTTCTCACTTGGTTCAGGAATATTTTCTTGGGTAAGTAGGAAGCAACCAACTCTCGCACTCTCCTCCACTAAAGCAGAGTACAAAGCAGCTTGTTTTGCTTCTTGTGAGGCAGTCTGGTTAAGGAGAATTCTTGCAGATCTAGGCTTTCCATCAAATATGCCAACTATACTCAAGTGTGATAATCAAAGTTGTATGGCTATTGCAAAGAACCCAGTATTTCATGCTCGCACCAAGCACATAGAAGTACAGTACCATTACATTCGTGAGCTAATTGAAGATGAAATTGTGGAGCTAGAATATTGCCCAACAGAGGCAAATTGTGCTGACATATTCACTAAATCACTTGGAAGAGAGCAGCTCAACAAGCATCTTCAACAGATGGGCATAGGACCGAGACCTACTTGATTTATCATCGGTAAACATTGAGGGGGGGTGTTAGTATATGATCAATGTCTACCCCTCATGATTGTATGCACATTTTGTAAGGCCCCCTTTATGAGGAGAAGCCAAGCGTGCATTACCCAATTGATGGGAATCCCAACTTGAATGTTAGATGAAGGTCATATTGGACCATGTAAAGTATTATAAGGAAAGGGAGTTACCAGGGTCCCCAATTGTGGGGTCCGAGGCAGCGGTGAGCAGCCCCGGCTGGGGGGTCCAAGGGGGCCAGCGGGCCCCCTGGCTGGGGGGTCCCAGGGGGCCAGCGGGCCCCCTGGTGGGGGTCCGGGGGCAGTGCCCGGGGCGCGACGGTAAAGGGAATATTCCATGGAATATTCCCTATCGGAGTCAGAAATCATTTATATTTGTTAGGTCGGTTCAACCAGTCTAATCCGTGTATGGCAATTACGCGGGCGGTGGCCGCCCACGCTCTACCGTCCATGTATAGCCGTCCATGGCAGGCCACCCATGATCCTATATATACATGACTTCTGCACTACCTAAGACACCGAGTTGAGCCAGCATACCTCTACCTTGTATCTCCCTATCTAGAGTTGTCTAGATCACCATTTACGCTCTACCTTGAGAGCGCACGGGTGGACAACGCCATCATCTTTGTACTTGCTGCTAGTAGAAAATTGTTGAGATTCTCCTATATCTGTTATCTTCTCTGCTATTGCTCCTGTGTTATATTGCGTAACTATTGTCTTACATCAAACAGAGTCTAAAAATTATGAAAACTGATACGTAGGTAGTCATAATACTCCTCAAGATTAAGTACTCCTTTGCTTGAAAAAAATGGAGTCTAATCTACCAAAAAAGGTATGTACAATGTTGGTGTAGTGATAAAAATCACTTTTGAAAAAGATTTATCTCTAGGCCTAGTTGTCGAATCTTTGTTGACTGCTCTACCTACTTGGTCTTGCTTGACTATCCCTCTGCTTTGACTCTTTGCAGCGCTCCCCTCTCTTGTAATGCCCTAGCTTCCCTGGCTGCTGCCAACACAAGGTTTATTGACCAAATATAATAAATCTTGATGATCAGTGAAAAACTTGAACTTGTTTGCCAATAGATAGTGTCTAAACTTCTTCAGGGCATATATCATGCCTAAGCCTTCTCCTTTGGTAGTTGTATAGTTTCTTTTAGCTGTGCTTAGTTGTCTGCTAGCATATGCTATATGCAAATCTAGATTTCCTTCACTTGTGGGTTGTGCTAGCACACATCATATTGCATAATTGAATACATCTCCATGGACATGGAATGGTTTATTCCAATCGGGAGTGGTCAATATTGGTGTTGTGCACAAACATCTCTTTAGCTCATTGAAGCAACTTTCACATTCGTCATTCGACTCAAAATTTTTCAACAAAGCGTAAAAAGGTTTAGCTATGATTGCACACATGTGTATAAACCTGAGATAATATCCACAACAGCCCATAAAGGCTTGTACCTCTTTAACATTCCTTGGCCTCGCCAACTCCACTATGGCGCTTACTTTGTCCTCATCTATTGATATTACATTCTTCAAAACAATATGCCCTAAGATCTTACCTTGACGTACCATGAACGCACACTTTTCTAGGTTTAGACAACCTCGATATTCTCTACACTTGTTGAAGATTTGCCTCAGCTCAAGCATGTGGTTTTTTCTTTCTTGGGAATGAGCACTTAAATCATCCACATATACTTCTAAGCTCTTTCACGAGAACTCTTTGAAGACATGTCACATGAGCCTTTGCAATGTTGCCAGTGCATTGGTGAGCCCAAATGGCATCACACAAAATGCAAAAATTCTCCACTCTGTGGCAAAAGGCCCTTTTGTATTGATCTTCTAGCCGAGAAATGGCTACTTGGTTGTAACTTGAAAATCCATCAAGGAAGCTATAAACTTCCTTGCCTGCAACACGCTCCAATAAATGTTTGGTGATTGGGAGCGGATAGCTATCTCTGATCGTTGTGGCATTAACTTCTTAAGGTTAATACACACCCTCAATTTCTCATTCTTCTTGGGCACCACTACAAGGAGGGACACCCATTCAGTATGCTCAATCTCATAAATGAATCTAGCTTCAATCAACCTACCAATTTCTTCTTTTATTTTGGTTGATAAGTGTCATTATATGTGTAGGTCTTTTGTTTGGCGGGCTTGGCATCAGTCCTCATGGGAATCCTATGAGAGCATATTTTTGGATCTATTCCCTTCAGGTCTCTATAGGTCCATGCAAACACATCCATATATTCCCTTAATAAAGCTACAAGCTCTATTTCTTCTTCTACACTTAGGTCTTCTCCTATGTACGTACAACTCTCTTCATTCTCTTCAATGGTTACTACAATTTTTTTGGTCTTTGCTTTGTTATCATATGCTTCTCCTATGATGGCCTCACTCTTAGGCATTTGTACCAAAATTTTCTGGTCTTTAACTTCATATTTCTTGAAGTTTTCTGGTACTTTCAACAATGATTACTCCTCTGTATGTTTCATTGATTTTCTTTTCTTTTTCTTTTGATTGCCTTCACTTTCCTCCCTTGAATTTAGAGATTTAATGCTTGTAAGAAGTTCTTCTTCTTTTTGGAAAAACACTCCTACATATTCTAGATAGTGCTCCTCTGAGTCAAAGCAACTATCCATCACAATGGATCCTAGATTGTCGTTATCCTCTTCTTCTTCCATGACCTCATTAGAGTTACACTCCTCTAGCAATGGTTCACACATGAACATAGAGATCATAACCCTCCTCATCACAATGATGCATCCACTATTCTTCATTAAAAACAATTTCCATGGTGGCTAAGATTTATGCCCAACATGAGGCTCAAATTCCTCATTTGGAAAGATCATGGGTGTGTAGGCTAGGTCTCTAACTGATTTGGCTCCTTGAGAAGTTCCTTCTTCTCTCTCTTGTTGATTTGCAATTGCCTTAGAAAGGGTCTTCCTAGGATCATCTCATAGACACTATTTTTGCCAAAGTTACATACAGCAAAGGTGTGTTCAAACTCTACACAACAAGTGGTTAGAGTTATCCCTTCTAGCAATCCTTGTGGCCTTTCAATATGGCCATCAGCCATTTGAAGCTTCATTCTAGTTGGTCTTAATGTAGGTTTGCCCCATTGCTTTCACAAACAGGTGGTTGCAATTGCAACACTAGCACTTGAATCTAGGATAGCTTTGGTTGTGTAACCTTGTAGGTAATTGGAAGATAATCATCACCTTCTTCACCTTCACTCATGTTTCCTATTTTGGCTAGAGGTATCTCTAGGACTTTCTACTTAGAGCCTACTTTTGACATATTGGAACCAAGTTGGGGAACTTGATTCACCACATGTCTCCACAACTCAGGTTTTACTTTGAGCAGCTCTTCTAAGGTGGCATGACATTGCACCTTAGTGTTCTTCAGGACCTCAGTGTTTCTTAGAACCACTGAGTCTTCATTTCTTATCAGTATTTTGGGAGCTCTGATATGAAGAGATTTAGATTCCCATGGGCCTGTGATTTGTGAAAACTCTTGTAAAGAATTAGATTCAAAATCTAATCTTTCATCTTCTTGTTGCTCTTCTTGATCTCTATAAATAGATCGAATGTATTGGGTAAATTGATCATGAAGATCATCAATTTCAAGAATAGGTGGGGGATTACCCTTCTCCTTGGCCCATTTTTCTTCTTGTATTTCCTGCAAGAACTCTTGAGATTAATGTTCAATTGAAAAAGTTGTTTCGACATCCATGGATTCAGGAACATAAACTTTTGTTGGTGGTGAGCTTTCTCTTTCAACAATTGATTGAGCTTGTAGAGGTAAAGGAACATGCACGTTGTTTAACAACTACTCTAGTCTTCCTAATAAGCCTTGGAAAGGCAAACCTAGTTTGACATAATTTGTCTGATTGAACAATTAATTGGTCTCAAGCATAGCTTGAGCTAGTTCTACCATTTTCATGCACATTTTTGTCCATTCAATCTCTAAATCTTCTCTACAGTAAATCTTGTCTAGGTTTGTGGTTGTTGGCCCTTCTTGAAGTCAAGCCTAGTAGGCCTTGAACATCATGCCCAAGCCTTTTGGGGTCGGATCTGCAAGAACAGAGCCTAACTGCAGTCAATTTACAATGAGTGGTGGGGTGGGATGAAGTGGAGTGGATGGATTTTTGGCATGCAAGGGGTTTTGAGATGCAATGTCTTCTATTTTGCTTTTTGAATCTCTCACGCTTTCTACTAGTTCATATAGCATTTTAGCCCACTTACGATTGGCCTTTTCCTTGGTATCCTTCCATGTTCTTATTTTCCTCTTACTAGCCTCTCCTGATTCACATGGCTATGATTGTTTCGGTGGTTTTGCATGTTGTGAGGCTTGTGCCCTAGTGATTGCATGTATAGGAGCTGCATTAATGCTACTTGAACTTGAATCCACCATTAAACCTACCACATTAATGGGTGTAACCTTGGGTGCACTAGAGGGGTTCCTTGGATAATCTCTCAGGATATGCTATTTGCCGCACTTAGGACAAAAGCCTCATATTGTGATGTTCTATCCTTGTCCTAGGGACATTCACAAATGAAATGGTCACCTTGACATCTAAAACATGGTCCTCTAGGGCCTTGTGGTCTCATTTGTCTTGATTGGGGCCTGGGATTAGGATTCCTATACATTACATTGGAGTATTCTGGCTCCCAATTTAGTTCCATACGTAGTGCCTCATATTGATATGTATAAGTCTCACTATGCTCAAGTGACTCTGTGTAATAAGCTCGTGGATTATCTTCATGGGTGTAGTCAGAACTCTGAGCATGAGGGTCATTTTTTGAGACCAATGGGGTCATAGGAAACAATGCTCTATTAGGTTTTTCCTCTGCTACAGCATACTTAACTGGAATCACATTGGTAGGAGATGGTGGTTGGTTTCGTAAGACCGGTTGTGGCCTATATGGTGCCTGATATTGTGTTGGTATTGAGGTTGATATTGTTGTGGCCTATGATATGGTTGTTGGTGTTGGTTCTCATACCTACCCTATTGGTAAGGTTGCTAATAAGTTTGTCTAACAGCTTGCCTATTTTAAGGACAATCTTGAGACAAATGGTTTTTTTATTTTCTCTCAATACTGCAATATGGAGCATTCAGTTCTCTCATGTTTTGCTTTTGCATTGGGCATATGTTAGCCATGTGGTCACCTCCGTAAGTATAACATCGCTTCAATGATGTGACCTTTGGTGTTTGTCTATTTTGAACTCCTAGCTTCTTGGCAACCTGCTCAACTATCTCATCTATCTCAGTGGAGGGTCTGGACATATGACGAGGAGAACTGCTAGAATCCTTATAGATTTTGGACAATTCTAATTCCTTAGCCAAGTTTTCATCTATGTCATTGCACATCCTCACACACTCTTCTATCGATCTAGGCTCTTTCAAGTACACATATCATCTTAACTTGGTGCTTAGTAAGCCATCTAAAAACAAGGCCACTTGTTTGGCCGATGTGGATAACTTTGGAACAAGGCATCTTTATAAGTACTATCTGAACTGTCTTCCTGCAAGTCGAATCGTTTAGAGATGAAGTATTATGTCTAATGCCACTTTTGGTAAAATTCTACGATGAATTCTTTGAGTAATTGACTTATATCTCCATAGTTACAACTATTTAGGGGTTGAAACCAAGCTAAGCTAGTATCCTTGAGGGTCAAACCAAATGCCTTGAACTAGGTGAACAATTGCTTGACGTGTTTAGCTCTTAACACTTGTTTGAACTCAGCCACATGATCATAAGGATCTTTGAACCCATCAAAGTAGTTGTCAATCGCGATGGAAAGATTTGTCCATCATGGCTTGCCGATGGTGATGAACAGTGTCAATCGCAATTGATGGTGTCAATTGTAATGGACCAGTCAATTGCGATGGACAAAAAGGTGCGAACACTCAAAGTTTCTGTAGATTGATTATAAGGAGAAAAGTACAATGGTGATGTACAATACAATCCAAATGCTTTCTGTGCAAACTCCCAAAGAGTGCACAATCACAAAGTACAAAATACCCAAGGTTCTTTTTGCTGCTGACCTTCTCTGCACCAGACCTCCACCTTATCCAAGCTTGCACTTGTGCACACCTTGCACTCAGGCTTCCAATAGGGGGAGGGATGGGCACCCTCTATCGAAGAGTGCACAGCTTCAATGGGACCTTGGGACCTTTGGGTTGTATGGCTTATCACTTCTCTGCAAATTTCTAAGTCACTCTTCATGCACACCTTGCACTTCACTTCTTTGTGTCGCACACACATTGTATGTCTCTTGCCCTTCTCTTCCTTAGTCCAAAACTATGCTCACCTTGCTTAGTCTTCAAAGAATAATACCTTGCCTTGATTTGAGTGTCAGTTCACGTACACTCCTAACTACTAGAGTATATTGGTGCTCAATTTGATGTCCCATGATTGTCTCCAAACATGGGCAACCAACGAATCCCTGTTTTGTCCTGTAGTGACTTTAGACTAAAACAAAAATTTGAATTGGGGGGCATATTTCACTTTTGTGTACGCTTCCGCTTCACATACCTTCACATTTTGCCTTCTAATTCCTCAAATGTGCACCTAAGAGAGGGTTCACTTGAACCTCCAAAATACTTTGAACTTCAAAGAAATTACAGAAATACCTCTGCAACCTGCAACCAACTTTCTGCAATTTTACCCTTGTTGGAGTTAGACGTCTGCGGAAGCACGCGAACAGCACAAGGAAGAAGAAGAAGCTTGGAGCACAACACACAAGACTGAATGTATTACTAGAGAATGTACAAAGATAAGTAGCCCATTAGGGCAATAGGCGTATATACAAGCCGGGGGAAAAAAACCTCCTAAAGAGGGAAAAAAGTGCCCCGGCGGTCCTAGAGTGTTCACACACATCACTACCTAAATATATCAACAAATCTCCCCTGGGAGTGATGCGGTGAACAAGGAGCTGGCACTCATGTATAAGGAAGTGCCGAGCTATGTGGAAATCACTCCACAAAAGGAAGTAAGCCCAAAGCTTTGCGGAAAGCTTCAAACTTCTCCCTAGGCAGAACCTTCGTGAAAAGGTCTGCAATGTTCTCCTGCGTGGGCACATATGCCAAGCTGATCTCCCCAGCAAAGAACCTCTCCCTGACATAGTGATAATGCACCTCAATGTGCTTAGTGAGAGCATGGAACACACGGTTCCTCGCAACTGCCAATGCGCTCTGACTGTCAGTGAAGATGGTGGTGGCAGAAGACTCGCCAACACCCAAATCAGCCATAAGGCGTCTGAGCCACACACACTCAACAGTCGCTATGAAAGCTTCCCTATACTCAGCCTCACAACTGGAAGTGGCCACAGTAGGCTGCTTCTTGCTCAACCAAGATATACATGAGCTACCAAGCATGAAGCAAAAACCACTGGTGGACACACGAGTGTCATAGCAACCAGCCCAATCTGAGTCAGAAAAAGCATGCAAATCTGGCGGTAGTGATCCCCCCTTGGGATAAAACAACCCAAGTAGCCGAGTACCACTCTAAGTAGCGAAAGATGCGCTTAACCGCTTTCCAATGCGTGACTCCTGGGCAATGCATAAACCTGCTCATCTGTGAGACAGCAAACTGAATATCTGGCCGAGTAATGCATAAGTAAATCAAGCATCCAACAGCCTGCTGATAGAGAACAGCATCAAATGCATCTCCAGCATCATGAAGACTCAATCGTAAACCTGTCTCCATAGGAGTGGCAATAGGCTTACAGTCTTCAAGGCCAAAACGCTGCAATAATGTGTCAATATATTTCGTTTGACACAAAGCCATTCCACCATCAACTTGCATAAACTGAATGCCCAAATAGTGATGCAAATGCCCCAAATCAGACATCTCAAATGAGGCATGCAAATCAGCCTTGAAATCAGCAATATGCTTCTCAAGAGGACCAGTGAGCAGCATGTCGTCTACATAGACAACAATGATCAGAAGCACATCATTAGCACGCTTAACATATAAGGTGCTTTCAGTTGGACTGTTATCAAAACCATGTGCAATCAGATAGGCATGTATCTTCTCATACCAAGCACGTGGTGCTTGCTTTAAACCATATAACGCCTTCTTTAACCTGCACTCCTGGTTTTCATGCCCTTTCTGCACAAAGCCACGGGGCTGAAAAACATACACTTCTTCACGCAAGTCACCATCCAGAAATGCTGTTTTAATGTCCAACTGATGTACATTCCATCCATGATGGGCTGCAAGTGCACAAATGCTCCGAACAGTAGTCATACGGCATGTAGGTGCAAAGGTCTCATCAAAATCAATGCCTCTTTCCTACGCATAACCCTTTGCAACAACCCTAGCCTTATACCTGTCAACTGTACCATCAGGTTTACGCTTCAGCTTGTATACCCACTTAGTGCCAATGGCCTTCTTGCCAGGAGGCAAGTCACATAAAGACCATGTACCATTCTTCATTATAGCATCATATTCAGATTCCATAGCAGCCATCCAATTTTCTGAATTTTGTGCTTCATCAAAAGAAACAGGCTCATTCTCATCACAGAGACTAGATGCAGCCATAGCATAGCAATCTGATGCAAAGAAGGTACTATGAGAGCCTGAACGAGTACGATATGACAAAGGTGCATCTAATTTGCTGTCACCCAAAGTCTACACCAGCCATTTTGGCATAGTTTTTGCCTGTTCGATATCAGCTCTCTCATCAACAAGTGCATCATGTAAATCTGCATCAGAAATGGAATGATCTGCATCATCATATGAAACCTGCAAAGGCTGAGAAGTTGCCTCATTAGGACCAGCACTAGCCTGTCCACTTGTAAAAAGAGGCATCAAAGTATCATACATGTCTTTGGAGCTAACAGATGTCTCCTTAGTACATGAAAGCAATGGCTGAATAGTATCTTCCACAAAGACAACATCACGGCTAACCAGAATGCGTTTAGTCTGTGGATGATACAGACGATAGCCTTTACTTTTAGAACTGTACCCAACAAAAATACATTTTACTGCCTTATCATCCAATTTTCTGCGATGTTGTTCAGGCACTAATGCATATGCCAAACAACCAAAAACACGCAGATGAGCAACAGATGGCTTGCGGTCATGCCAAGCCTCATATGGAGTGATAGACTGCAACGCTTTGGTGGGATACCTGTTCAGTACATATGCTGCACACATGACAGCCTCAAGCCAGAAACTATGTGGTAAAGCCTGACTTTTGACCATGCACCTCGCCATCTCCATGAGTGACCTGTTCTTTCGTTCAGCAACTCCATTCTGTTGAGGTGTATACGGCACTGTACACTGGTGTTTTATCCCACGTTCAGCCAGAAATGCATTAAAATCTGAAGACATATATTCCCCCCCTCGATCAGAACGGAGGGTGCCCATTTTACATGCTGACAGATTTTCAGCCAAAACCAAAAACTGTTTGAAGCACATGAACACTTCGGACTTTGCTTTGAGTGGATATCCCATGCATGCCTGGAAAAATCATCAATGAAAGTCATGAAGTAAAGGTAATTTCCAAAAGAGGGTGACTGCATAGGACCACAGACATCACTATGTACAATCTGCAATTTCTGCATAGCCCGAACTGAACCATCTTTTGGAAAGGAAGAACGCTGCATTTTGCCCAAAATACAGCCTTCACAAACATGTTTTCCAGGTGCCTCAAGTTTGGGCAAAGAGGACACCATTTCAGATTTCTGCAGGCATAACAAACTAGCAAAATTCAGATGACCAAAGCGTGCATGCCAAAGCTTTGCATCTGACATAGCCTGAGAATCATGAACTGCACATGCCGAATCATTCACAGATCTTTCATAGTCTATGAGCTTATACAGCCCACGACATAAAATGCCAGAAGCAATAATCACATCGCCATTTGAGAGATCATGGACTGTACACCTATCATCAACGAATTTCACAACCAAGCCAATCTTGGCTAATGCAGAAACTGATAACAGGTTCTTTTTGATCCCTGGCACAAATAAAGCATCTGACAAAGTGAAAGAACTACCATCAGCAGTAGTCAGAATGATCTTACCAACTCCCATAACAGGATAAGAGGAGTTATTGGCGCATGTGACAGTATTCCCTGTAGGGGCAGGCTCGAGTGAAGAGAAGAAATTGCGTTGCGAGGTAATATGTTTGGTCGCCCCACTGTCAAAGTACCAAACATCTGAGTCTACTGCAGACATGCACTGATCATGAGAAGATGGGTCAAAACTGCAGACAGTAGTAAACGCCCATTCTTCTTCCTACACAAGATTTGCAGACTCTGTTTTTGGTGTAGAGGCCTCTGCAACAACCATTCCAGCCTCTTTCTTCTTTGCCTCTTTAGCAGCCAGTTTTGGACAGTTCTTTATAATATGATCATTTCCTTTACAGTACTTGCAGAACAATTTCTGCTTTTCTGATTTCTTCTCATCTTTATCCTGGTTCTTCGATTGTGCAGCATTTGCAGATTTCTGCTTACTAGTAGAAGAGCTCCATTTTCCTTTGCCCTTCTGACTAGCCAGGAAAGCTTGATCTACAACACGCATAATGGACCTGTTTTGCCTGGACTGATCTTCCTGCAACAGAACAGAGACTAATTCCTCAAATGACAAGGCATTCGGATTGCCTTTCATCATCAATCGAAGAGTAGAGGCAAAACTCTGATATGAATCAGGAAGGCCATTCAGAACGGTCTGCACAAGTGAGCTATCTGGTATAACCTCATCAGCAGAAATCAATTGTTCCTTCAGGTCTTTGATCTTTGTAAGAAAATTGTCCATAGAATCACCTTCATTCATGTGCTCACTCTCCAACTGTTTTCGGAGGTAAGCAACACGAGCCTCATTCCTAGCCTGGTACAAAGTGGTAAGTGTATCCCAAGCATCCTTTGCTGTTCTGCAAGAGCGAATGTGAGGAATAATGGCACGTTTGACAGACAAAGCGATGCGTGTGCCTGGGCATCTCTGCCATCCCAACGAATCTGCTCTGTAGTAGGTGCAACAGAAACAGCAGCATGAACAGGAATCTGCGGAATATCATCTTCGACACCATCTTCATCAGCTCCAACACCTGTATTTGCAGTACCTGTCGTTACAGGTGTAACAGGACGTCTTTCAACACCCTGCACAATGTTCCACAATCCTTTTGCAACCAGTACATGTCACATCATATAAGCCCATAAAGGGTAGTTGGTACCATCCAACTTATCCTCAACAGCCAACATACGGAATACATCACTGCTTTCAGCCATGGCCGGTGACTAAAATACCTTGATGCAGAAAATTGACTGTATCTCAAAAAGTTGAACAGAACTGCCCAGACGAGTTCTGCTAGACCTGTAGCAGACTTCAAGACGCTTAAACTGGCGAATAGAAACTCGTATATACCTTTGGCACAAAAGGATGAAATAGCCTGCACAAGCACTGCGATAGTGCGTTCGGAGGCCGAAACGAGCTCAGATCGCGATTTCGGCACCACATAGCAAAGCTGTTTTGATCTCGGAAACACACTGAGTATGCTCACCAAATTTCGTGCGAATCTGAGACTGCAAACGGAGGAGTGTCGACGGCGCCCTAGAAGAAGCAACGACCTACTCTGATACCAATTGTTGGAGTTAGACGTCTGCGGAAGCACGCGAACAGCACAAGGAAGAAGAAGAAGCTTGGAGCACAACACACAAGACTGAATGTATTACTAGAGAATGTACAAAGATAAGTAGCCCATTAGGGCAATAGGCGTATATACAAGCCGGGGGAAAAAAACCTCCTAAAGAGGGAAAAAAGTGCCCCGGCGGTCCTAGAGTGTTCACACACATCACTACCTAAATATATCAACAACCCTTTGTGAACAATTAATTGTGCACTACCTGTGCAGCTTGACACCCGACTTTGAATGCTTTGACTTCACCTATGTTGACCTTTGACTTTGAACATGTTGACTTTGGTCGGTTTGACTTTGACCCTTTGACTTTTATTGTGGTTGACTTTGACCAATATGCCTTTATGGGCTCAACAATTGCCCACCACCTAATGGGCTCTCCGTCCCGGAGAGCAACAACCAAAACTCTTGAGCAGATAGGACACCATGATTCCTGTGCTGCAAAATCTTCAGAAGGACACCTGAGCTGCTACCAAGTCCACCAGAAGCAGTAGAGAATAGACACCAGAGAAGAAGCAAAAGTGGAAATGTTGCACAAAAAAATCAAAGGATGGTGAATGGAGGGTAGGAAGGAGAGGGAAGGGAGGGTTCAGGGGGTTGAGATTGATAGGGCAGAGAGGGGTAAGGATGGGCTGGGAAGAAGGGTAAAGGGAGGATTATGGGATCTAGAAAGGGCCAAAATGATAAAACAGTAGAGATATAGAGGGTGCATATGGGAAATTATGAAACATATGGTAAAATAAAGTGAGAATAGACCATGTGCACCATGTGGGTAAAGAAAAACATGTGATAAATGTGCTCAAAACATGGGGTTTTTTATCAAAAGTCATGAAAAGGCTAGAATTTTGGAAAAATTAAGTCCAAAAATGAGTCCAGAGGTGCCAAAAGACATGAAAATGACTCCAACTTTGAAAAAAATGGAGATCCAAGGCGCGATCTAGAGCCAAAAGTATTGGACCATGAAAAAGAAAAAAATATATACATTTTAATATATATATATATATATATATATATATATATATATATATATATATATATATATATATATATATATATATATATATGTGTGTGTGTGTGTGTGTGTGTGTATGTGTGTGTGTGTGTGTGTTTTAATAAACACATGCGGGGTGGGGTAAAGGGTACTTCTTTACCTGTAAGTCTAGCCAGTGGCCTGGCTATCTCTGCATACATTTTGATAAATCTTCTATGGTATCCAATATGCCCCAAGAAGTTTTGAATCTCTTTAGGAGATTTGGGTTTAGGTAACTTTAGTATAAAAATAATTTTATCATGATCCAGAGCCATACCTTTAGCAGACACCACATGTCCCAAGAGGGGTTCTTCTGTCATGAGGAAATGACATTTATTTGGGTTTAGCTTTAGCTTAGTTTCCCCGCATCTTTTAAAAACATTATATTGCTGTCTCAAGTGATGGTCCAAGCAATGCAAAGGGGTCTCTTTGTGAGATCCTGAAGATGAAGAAAATTCATCCATGAAAATTCTGAGTTTTTCTAGCAATAAGGGTCCAAAAATGAGGTTGACAGTCCTGTTAAAGGTTTCTAGAGCATTTCTGAGTCCAAATGGCATTTTTACATACACATATGTTCCTCGAGGTGTGATAAAAGCAGTCTTTTCACGATCCTCTAGGTGGATGGATATTTGATTATAGCCATTAAATCCATCCATAAAGTTATATAATGTGTGTCAGCCACTTCTTCAATGACCTGCTTTGCAAAAGGCATGGGAAATCCATCTGGAATGGTCACCTTGTTGAGTGCTCTAAAGTCAACACAAATCCTAATTTTGTTGGTATTCTTCTTTGGTACTATAACCATTGGTGAAAGCAATTATGAGTGTTCCATAGGAATGATGATTCCAGCATCCTCCATCTTTTGTATTTCCACATAAATAGCTTCAGCATATTTTGGATTAATTTTATAACTCTTTCCTCTTATTGGTTTGGCTCCATCAACAAGAGGGATTCTGTGCTCTCCATAATTGGCAGGCATTCCTTCTAAGTCTTTATAATGCCATGCAAAAACATCTGCATAGTGGATCAAGAAAGATTTTACCTTTTCAAGCAGCTTTGGGTGGCTCCACAACCAACTGGCCACCAAAACTGGCCGATTATTTTCTTGAGTGCCTAATTGTACTTCTTTGAACGGGTTTCTATCTACCATGGTATCTACATGCTCATCTCCAACCTTTTTTTCTTCCAATAGCTTTTCCTGCATTGTTGCATAAACAGGAGTGTTCTGGATCTCAATGTATTCCTCTTTGTCATGCATTCATCTTGCAGGGATTTCTTGAATCCGTAAAGAACATTATGATCTGGACCCTCCTCTAAATATATTTGTGTAAGTTCTTGCCCTTTCTTTTGTACCCACATAGTGTCTTTACCCCAGTCATGAATGACACTTGCATGCCTCAACCATGGTCTTCCAATCAAGAGGGGAAATACCCCCTCTACTTGGGGCAGTCTTAATACCACAAGATCCAAAATGAAGAGATTACCTTGTACTTCGAGTGGAACTTTTGGGATCACTCCCATTGGCCTTACTTTGCTTTGATCTTCCAAATTAATGGTGAAGTGGGATGGTTTGGATGGACGTAGGCCAAACTTCTCCATGGTATGCTCAGGCATCAATCCTTTAATTGTTACAGTAAGTCTAGGACTCTTGTAGTCCATGAGAGGTGCTTCTTCTACACCCTTCCCTTGGCCTAAAGCAGTAGTCTTGGCCACCAAGGTGGATGAGGAAGCCTCATCAATAATCTGCAGTACTTCATACCTGAATTTTGCATCCATGTTTACCAACTCAAGAATACTAATGTCTGTTTTAATTGACTTGAATAACCTTGAAGCTCCAGATTCCCTAAGTCTAATTTTGATGTTTGATTTCTCAAGTTCCTTGTGGGCCCGGCTATATGCATTCCCAATGAAATCATTAGTTTTTGAAAAATATTCTTTTTGTGTTACCTCTTCACATCTAGTTGAACTTCCTTTCTCTTGTTTTGCATCTTCATATATATCTGATTTGATCTGATGTATCCTCTGATCTTTATCACTTCCAAAAGAATTTGATCTCTAGTTTGGTTCTTCTAGAATTTTCCCTTTGCTTCTTGTCTGCATGACCATGGAGTCGATTTCTTCTAATTGTACCACTCTGGTGGATGCTGATTGTACAACAGTGGCTCCTTTTGCTGCTCCATGATAATTTACTGAGATCATTTGGAGATGGGGCCTAGATGTAGATGCTTTATTTTGTGGGCAACAATTTGTATAATGATCCCTGGCATCTAGGCAATTCCTGCAAGGGGGAGCATTTTCTGGCAAGGTGCATTTACATTGATAATGTCCACACTCTCCACACCTGAAACAGATAATTGGCCTTCTATGCACATTTCCATAATTACCTCTAGGTCTTTGATTGTAGTTGTTACCTTGGCTTGGGGTTGCTGCCATTACATTGGTTGAGAATTGAGCACCTCCTTGTATCCAAAAAGGTTGTGCAGGCATCCCTCTTGATTGACATTCATGGGCCTCATGACCAACTTTCCTGCATAGCTCGCAAGTTACACTTAAGAATGCACATTCACTTACCACATGACCCTGCTTGCTACACATGGTACACCATAGCCAACTTTTGATGCCACCCCCTTTGAGTTCTTGCAACTCATGTCGAAGCTGAGCAAGTTCTTTTGCTTGGGCTTCCTCTTCCTTTTGTAGCTTCAATGCTTCAATTTCCCTCCTCAACTAAGTCACAGCACTCTCCTCTTCTTTATAGGTCTTATTCCTTTTTAAGCTCTCAAGCTCTTTCCTTAGCTGAATTACTAGGTCTTCAGGTTTTGTAGGATATGACAAATTGGAAGAGCTTGCTCCATACTATTGTCTAATTTGTTCCAATCTTGTAGTTGTATTGATAAATTCTTATATGGAGGTTGTTGGCAACACTAATTCCTTGATTTTACATTGTGTAGTCACTGGAAGTGGTTTAGCTAACCATTTCTTAATAAAGAAATCATGTGAAGGATCTGGCAACTTAGACATTAGTGCCTTGGCCCTAGTTACAAACTCTGGAAACGTTTCACTAGCACCTAGTCTCAAATTTTCTAATTCCTCTATGATTATCTCTATAGTGTTCTCATGCTGGAATTGAGTTTTTAATGCCTATTTCATTAAATCCCACGTGGTGAAATGGTTTTCAGCAAACTGGCTAAACCATTTATTTGCTAGACCTTCTGATGTGGCATGAAAGAGGATCAAAAAGGCATCCTCTCTTCCCATCAAACCTCTTGTTTTGCATAATGCTAAGTATCTCCTAATGTGCTTGTTCGGATCTTCCTGAGCTAAACCTTTGAAAGATGGAAATTCTATATTCAATCTAGAAAGTAAACAGTGATTGGGGTGGTTGCTATGACACTCATGTGTCCACTAGTGGCTTTTGCTTCATGCTTGGTAGCTCATGTAAACAGCCTACTATCTCCACTTCCAGTTGTGATATTGAGTATAGGTGTTGTGCTTTAACTTTCTTCTTCTTCTTCCTTGTGTTGTTCACGTGCTTCCGCAAACCTCGAATTCCACTAAGTGCTTCATCTAGGGTATTGTCACCACCCCTCTGGTCATGGTCTCAGAATCGCAAGAAAACTGGTGAGCATAGTCAAGGCAATTAGTAGTTCAAAACGGCTTCACTTTGTGGTGTCAAAATTGCAATTTGAGCTCGTTTCGGCCTTCAAACACACTATTGCAGCACCTGTGCAAGAAATTTTGTCTCTTTGTGCCAAAGATATATACAAGTCTTGGTTTTCCATTATAAGTGCCTCAAACTTTGCTACAGGTTTAGCAAAACTCAACAGGGTAGTTTTTTTGTTCAACTTTTTGAGATACAATTATTTTTCTACATGAGGGTATTTTAGACAATGGCCATGGCTAAAAGCAGTGATGTTATCCGTTTGTTGGTTGTTGAGAATAAGTTGGATGGTACCAATTACCCATTATGGGCTTATATGTTGCATCATGTATTGGTTGCAAAAGGACTGTGGAATATTGTACAAGGTGTTGAAAAACATCCTATTACTCTTGCAAATACGGTTACTAAAGGTGATCCACATGGCATTGAAGATGGTGATATTCCTCAGGTTCCTATTCGTGCTATGGTTTTTGTTGCACCTACTGTAGAGAAACTTTGTTGAGATGGTAGAGATGCTCAGGAACATGCATTGATAGCCTTTTCTATCAAACATGCCATTATTCCTCACATTCGCTCGTGGAAAAAAGCAAAGGATGCTTGGGATATACTTACCACTTTATATCAGTCAAGGAATGAGGCCTGTGTTGCTTACCTCTGAAAATAGTTGGAGAGTAAGCACATGAATGAAGGAGATTCCATGGAGAGTTTTTGACAAAGATCAAAGATTCGAAGGATCAGTTCATTTTTTGTTGATGAAATCTTGCCTAATAGTCCACTTTTGCAGGCTGTTCTAAATGTTCTTCCAGATTCATATTAGAGTTTTGCTTCTACTCTTCGATTGCTGATGAAAGGAAATCCAAATTCCTTAACATTTGAGGAGTTACTCTCTATTCTGTTGCAAGAAGATCATTCTAGGTAGAACAAGCCCATTATGTGTATTATAGATCTAGCTTTCTTGGCTAGTCACAAGGGGAAAGGTAAATGGAGCTCATCTACTAGTAAGCAGAAATATGTTACTTCTACAAAATCAAAAAGGGATGATAGAGACGCAAAGAAAATAGAAAAGCAAAAACTTTTTTTTTTAATACTATAAAGGAAATGATCATGCATAAAGAGTTGTCCAAAACTAGCTGTAAACAAAGCAGAGAAAAAAGAGAGGCTCAAAGAAATAGACTCAGATGTTTGGTACTTTGATAGTGGGTCAACCAAACATATTACCTCATAGTGTATTTTCTTCACTTCACTTGAGCCTTCCCCTATAGGGAATATCTTCACATGCACCAACAACACATATTGATAGTGGGGCAACCAAACATATTGCCTTGCACTGTAGTTTCTTCACTTCACTTGAGCCTACCCCTATAAGGAATACTATCATAGCATTTGATAAGATCATTCTGACTATTGTTGATGGAAGTTTCTTTACATTGTCAGATGCTTTATTTGTGTCATGGGTCAAGAAAAATATGTTATCAATTTCAACATTAGCCAAGATCGGCTTGATTGTGAAATTTTTTGATGACAAATGTACAGTTCATGATCTGTCAAATGGGAATGTCATTATTGCTTCATGAATTTTATGCCGTGGGCTATATAAGCTCATAGACTATGAAAAGTTTGTGAATGATTCAGCATGTGTAGTACATGATTCTCAAACTATATCAGATGCAGCATGCATGCGTTGGTCATTTGAATTTTGCTAGTTTGTTATGCCTCCAGAAATTTGAAATGGTATCATCTCTACCCAAACTTGAGGCACCTGGTAAACATGTTTGCGAAGGTTGTATTTTTGGCAAAATGCAGTGTTCCTTGTTCCCAAAAGATGGTTTAGTTCAAGCTACTTGGAAATTGTAGCTTGTTCACACTGATGTTTGTAGCCCTATGCAGACACCCTCCTTTGGGAACCACCTTTCCTTTGTGACTTTTATTGATGACTTTTCCATACATGCATGGGTGTATCCATTGAAATCAAAGTCCGAGGTGTTTATGTACTTCAAATCGTTTCTGGTTTTGGCTGAAAATCTATCAACATGTAAAATGGGCCCTCCGTTCTAATCGAGGGTGGGAATATATGTCTTCTTGTTTTAATGCATTTCTTGCTGAACGTGGGATAAAACATCAGTGTAAAGTGCCATATATAACTTAACAAAATAGAGTTGCTAAAGGGAAGAACAACTCACTCATGGAGATGGTTAGGTGTATGGTCAAGAGTCAGCATGAAGAATTGTATGTTTTTTAGCCCTGTGGTTTTCTATAGAAAGGGCACGAAAATAAAGTGTGCAGGTTGAAAAAGCTACTCATCATTGTTGTTTATGTTGATGACATGCTACTCACTAGTCCGCTCGAGAAGCATATTGTTGATTTTAAGGTCGATTTGCATGCCTCATTTGAGATGTCAAATTTGAAGCATTTGCATCATTATTTGGACATTCAATTTATGCAAGATGATGGTAGAATAGTTTTGTGTCAAACAAAATATATTAACACATTATTCCAATGTTTTGGCTTTGAAGACTGCAAACCTATTGCCTCTCCTATGGAAATAGTTATACAGTTGAATCATGTTTTTGATGTTGTTCTCTATCAACAAGCTATTGGATGCTTGATTTACTTATGCATTACTCAGCCATATATTCAATTTTCTATCTCACAGATGAGCAAGTTTATGCATTGCTTAGGCGTTAACCATTGGCAGTCGGTTAAGCACATCTTTTGCTACTTGAGTGGTACTTGGCTACTTGGATTGTTTTATCCCAAGGAGGGATCACTAGCGCAAGATTTACATGCCTTTTTTTTACTATAAGTGGCCTGCTTGCTATGACACTCGTGTGTCCACCAATGGTTCTTGCTTCATGCTTGGTAGCTCATGCATATCTTGGTTGAGCAAGAAGCATCCTACTATGGCCACTTCTAGTTGTGAGGTTGAGTATAAGGAAGCTTTCACAGTGACTATTGAGTGTCTGTGGCTCAGATGCCTTATGGCTGACTTGGGTGTTGATCACTCTTTTGCCACCACCATCTTCAGTGACAATCAGAGCATTAACAGTTTTCCAGATTCATATCAGATTTTTGCTTCTATTCTTTGGTTGATAATCGAAGATAATCCAAATGCCTTAACGTTTGAGAAGTTAGTCTCTATTTTTTTGTAGGAAAACGAATCCAAGCAAAACATGTCAATTATGCATGTTGTAGATCAAGCTTTCTTAGATAGTAAGAAGGGCAAAGGTAAATGGAGCTCATCTACTAGAAAGAAAAAATATGTGAATGTTGCACAATCAAAGAAGAAAGAAAAAGATAATAAGAAGATAGAAAAGCACAAATAATTTTACAAGCACTGCAAGGGAAATGATCATGTCATAAAGAGTTGTCCTAAACTAATTGCAAAGGAGGCAAAGAAGAAAGAGGTTGGAATGGTTGTTGCAGATGTCTCTAGACCTAAAACAAATTTCGCTAATCTTGATCGGAATGAAAAATGGGCATTTACTAATGTTTGTAGTTATGACCCATCTTCTCATGAGCAGCATATGTCTATAGTAGACTCGCATGTTTAGTACTTCGGTAGTGATGCAACCAAACATATTACCCTGTAGAGCAATTTCTTCATTTCACTTGAGCCTACCCTAGAGGATTACTATCACATGTTCTAACAAGTCCTCTTATAGTGTAATAAGAGTTGCAAGGGTCATTTTGACTATCATTAATGGGAGTTCTTTCACATTGTCACATGTTTTCTATGTGTCAAGGATCAAGAAAAATATCTTGTCAGTCTCAACATTAGCCAAGATTGGCTTGGTTGCCAAATTTGCGGTTTAGAGATGTATAATTCGTGATCTCTCAAAATGGTGATTTTATCATTTCTTCTGACATTTTATGTCATGGAATATATAAGCTCATAGACTAAGCAAAATCTGTGAATGATTTGGCATGTGTAGTTCAAGATTCTCAGGCTATCTGAGATGCAAAGCTTTGGCATGCATGCTTTGGTCATCTGAATTTTGAGCATGCAGAAATCTAAAGCGGTGTCATCTCTGCCCAAACTTGAGGCACCTTCTAAACATGTCCATGAAGGTTGTATTTTGGGAAAACAAATGCAACGTTCCTCCTCCTTAAAAGATGGTTCCGTTTGAGCTACTCATAAATTGAAGCTTGTTGATAGTGATCTCTATGATCCTATGCAGACACCTTCATTTGCGAACTACCTATACTTGGTGAGTTTTATTGATGACTTTTCCAAGAATGCATAGGTTTTTCCATTGAAAGCAAATTATGAAGTGTTTATGTGCTTTAAGGAGTTCCTCGTTATGGTTGAATATTTGTCAGCATGTGAAATTGGGCACCCTCCGTTTTGATCGAGGGAAGGAATGTATATCTTTTGATTTCAATGCATTTGTGGTTGAGCATGTGATAACACGTCTGTGTACGGTGTCATATACACTTCAATAAAATGGAGTTGCTAAAAGAAAGAGCAGATCTCTCATGGAAATGGCGAGATGTATGGTCAAAAGTAAGGCTTTATCACATAGCTTCTGGCTTGAGGTTGTTACGAAGCATATGCATTTAACGGGTATCCCACCAAAGCACTGTAATTGATCACAATGGTTCGACATGGTTCCAAGCCATCTATTGCCATGTGGATGTCTTTGGTTGCATGGCGTATGCAGTAGTGCATGAACAACCACATAGAAAACTTAATGATTTAGGAGCTAAATGTAGTTTTACTAGGTATAGTTATGAGAGCAAAGGCTATCGTATGTATCATCCACAAACTAAACACATTCAGGTTAGTTGTGATTTTGTTTTTGTGGAAGATGCAATTCATACCTTACTTTCATGTAGTGAGGAGACATTAGTTGGCTCAAAGAATGTGTATGACACTTTGCTTCCTCTTTTTATAGGTGCAAATTCAAGTATTTTCCAAATGAGTCAAATTCTCAACCTTTAGAGGTTTAAATTGATGATGTTGATTGTTCAATTTCTAATACAAATTTACGTGATGACTTCTTGATGAGAGGACTTACATAGAAGAGGCAAAAACTATGCCCAAATGGTTGGTATAGACTTTGGGGGATGGCAAATTAGATGCACCTTTGTCATATCGTACTCATTCAAGCTCTGTCTCTAGTCTTTCTTATGAGAATCAACATGTTTCTTTAGATGAAGCATAGAATTCAAAAAATTAGATGGTTATGCAATCAAAATTTGATGCTATTATGAAGAATGGTCCTTGCCCTTTATGTGATTTGTCTCTAGGAAAAATGACATTGGCACTAAATGGGTATACAAGCTCAAATGTAAACCTGATGGAACAATTGACAAGTATAAGACTACGCATGTTGCCAAAGGTTATGCTCAAGAGAGAGGCATTGATTTGGATGAGAACTTTGCTCACACATGCTAAATGACCATTATTTGTAGCATTTGTGCACTTACAACTCATCATGGTTAGACATTAAAACTGCATTTTTGAATGGTGATTTACATAATGAAGTGTATGTTTTTCAGTCTCCTGGTTTATGTATAGAAAGAGCATGAAAACAAAGTATGCTTGGTATGAGAAGTTACATGACTACTTGGTAGGACACCATTTTGAGAAGATTCAAATAAAGCACCTTATATGCTAAGGGTGCAGAGAAGTACTTCTGATCATTGTTGTATATGTTGATGACATGCTTCGCATTGGTCTTAGTGAGAAGCTTATTGCTGAATTTATGGCTGATTTACATGCCTCTTTTTAGATGTCAGATTTGAGGCATTTGCATCATTATTTAGGCATTCAATTTATGCAAGTTTATGGAGGAATAGTTGTGTGTGTTTTGTCAAAAAAAAATACATTGACATGCTTTGGCCTTGAAAATTGCAAACATATTGCCACTCCCATGGAAACGAGTTTATGGTTGAGTCTTCATGATGTTGGAGATGCATTCGATGTTCTCAAAGATGTTGGATGCTTGATTTATTTATGCATAACTTGGCCTGATATTCAGTTTTTTGTCTCTCAGATAGCAAGTTTATGCATTGCCCAGAAATCGAGCATTGACACGTGGTTAAGCAAATCTTTCGCTATTTGAGTGGTACCCGACTACTTGGATTGTTTTATCCCAAGGGGGGGGATCATTACCACCAGATTTACATGCTTTTTTTGACTCAAACTAAGTTGGTTGCTATGACACTCGAATGTCCACCAATGGTTTTTGCTTCGTGCTTGGTAGCTCGTGTATATCTTGGTTGAGCAGGAAGTAGCCTATTGTGGCCACCTCTAGTTGTGAGATTGAGTATAGCAAAGCTTTCACAACCATTATTGGGTGTGTGGCTCAAAACACCTTTTTGATTATTTGGGTTTCTATCAATCTTCTACTACCATTGTCTTCACTAAAAGCCAAAGCGGATTGGCAGTTGCAAGGAACCCTGTTTTGCATGCTTGCACAAAGCACATTGAGGTACGCTATCATTATGATTGGAAGAGGTTCTCTATTGACGGGAGAAGTTTGAAGCTTTATGTAAAACTTTGAGCTTACTTTCTTTGGTGGATTGATCTCTTTCCACATAGCTTGACACTTCCTTATACATGAGTGCCAATTCCTTGTTCATTGCATCCTTTAAGGAGGGTTTATTGATATATTTTGATAGTGATGTGTGTGAAAACACGTAGAACTATCGGGTCACTCTTTTCCTCTTAAGAGGTTTCTCACCCCAACTTGTAAATATGCCTATAACCCTAATGGGTCACTTATCTTTGTACATTCACTTGGTAATACATTTTCTATTGTGTTCTTCTCCAAGCTTCTTCTTGTGTTGTTGGTGTGCTTTCTCAAACCTCAAACTCCAACACTCTTGCTCTCTACTTTGGCTACACATTTCTTTTCTTGCAACCTCAATAGGCACATATAAGATTGAGCACCGGTTTGTGTCCATAGTAGAGGGAAGCCGATACAATTTGTTCATGATGCATACATAGTCACTCCCTGGGAAGCGTGCTTGGTCTGACTAACTCTCTAATTCAACTGGTTCTGATCCTCCTCTCGTGCGTACTCTAATGTTATGCTTCTAAGTAGCTTTCCAATGCCTTGTCTTTTAATTGTGTCTTGTATTTGTGCGATGTTGTGATTCTGGTTGCTCACCGTACTACAGTCCAGTGTACTCCTCTTCGAACAGTCTTCACTACCCCTAAGGTCTACCCACCACCTTATTAACGGGTGTAGTGTCAGTGTTTATTGTGTTCATTGTACTCTTCGAATCTCACTGCCCCTAAGGTCTACCCACCACTACCCTCAGTGTCAATACATTTAATGAAAATTAAGAGATCTGATTTTTGCTCTCGTATCCTGAAGAAAAGACGAATGACAAGCATATACTGAGGTCGAAATAAAGTATATCTTTATGAATTCGTTGAACAAAATCCGTTTCAAACGGCTTGTCTCATCAAAATCGAGTGGCAAACAGATGGCCAAAGAGAGGTGTCCCTTTTTGGCACCAAATACTGAGTGAGACATGCCAGCCTAAATGAATGCAGCTGGCCTGATCAGTGCAGTTAACCTACTATACACTATCGTTCAATAAAAAAGTTAGCAAATTTAGACGAGTGAAGATACATAGCTTACTCATTTAGTAAGCATACAACAGCGTAAATGACAGCAGGATTCTGAAAAAGACTATTTTCTTGGTAAAGACAACTAAGGTAAACCTACAAAAAATGTCACCTTCACATACAATACATCAGATTATGATACTTGCACATACACCGTGATTTAAGAAGAACATTAACCTATCTAGGAATTTTTGTCTGGAAACTAAACGATCAGCAAGTATGATTTTTAGACAAACATACCAAAATAGCATAAGTGATAATAGTATATACGAAGCCATTCTCTGAAATAAAGATCAACAATATGTGATTTTTAGTGAAGAGTCAAGTCCGAAGTAGTTACATTTTTCGTCAATTGAGAATTGAATTTTTCTTTAAGTTTATATTCTGACCATACAAAAGAACTAGGAGAGCTAAGAATGAAACAACATGATCATTCAATTAGCATTTCGATGGAAAAATTAATACGTTGTAACCAGTCCTGAAATGTTTCCTTGTGGAAAATATCATACTCAGGGATTCCAAGAATCATGCTCTCAAGAACAATTCAATACCAAGCCACCAATATTCTGGATTATTGTACATTGTAACTAAACAGGTGATGTGACCATCTCTATAGATTTGGACACCATGCAGCACCACAAAACTGATTTACTCAAAGCTCTTGCCCAAACAAATCTTCGGTTGTGGAGATTCAATAACCACATATGAACCACCAATGTAGATTTCTCTGCATCACTACAATTGAAGTCAGACCTTGTCATATAGACCTTCTTGTTCCCAGACGTCCACCAAAAAGTCAACCATATCCTGAAAATTAAAATGCAGCAACATTAAGAATTTCAGTCGCAATCCATAAGAGCACACAAAAACAAACAAGCAAACAAGAAAAGTGATCAGCAGACTAGTCAAGAAAAATACTGTGAGTGGAATCGGTCTTGCAAATGGTCGACTGGTCTGAAGGAGATCATCATAAGTCGTATTCCAACTACAAAATGGTTAAACCATGTTAAGCCACCAGATACATACTTAGCAACCCATCATTGATAAAGAAAAATCAGAAAATAAGCTCTGATCCTGTAATACCTAAGCACTGGTTCACGTGGAGCACGAGGTCGTGGTTCTTGACGATTCCCAACCCATTCTCTCCTCCTCTCTTGCCATAATATTAGGGCTTTGGTCATAGAGAGAGAATAATAATAATAATAACAATAAGTTTCTACATTCTAAACAACAAAATCTAATGCTACAAAACACAACCATGTAACAGAAATACTCCAAACTAAAAACTAAAGAAAAGAACTTGCTGCTAGGATTGCAAAATAGGACGCCCACCATGATTGACGAAGGCTGAGCCATTTGCATTGGTACTAGGCATAATGTTGGTTACATGTGAAACAGCACCTGCAGAGGTAGCACTTCCTTGGGAAGACCTGGAGTTCACAGCATTGTTATCCATCTCTTTAAAGCTAGAAGCCCACTGCTCTCTATGTGAGATTATTCGACCTTGAAGATTCCCTCTTGAATTATGCTTCCTAGATGGCCTTTCTAAGACTGTGTCAGATGTATCTTTGCACAGCTTCCAACACAACCACTGTTCTGTTCAAAAACTCAACAAATGAGTTTTACAATCACCAAGAGGAAAGATTTCCTAGACACAAAACAGTTTTCCTATCCTTACTTTGAGGGGAGAACAAACAGAGAAAAAAACAGTGAGAACGAGAGGATAATAAACAAGAACATGTGCAGTAGTTCTGGTGTCTCAATCCATGAATGTGATTAGTCTTTTCCCTTCTTGAGAAGGGGAAAAACGAAGAGCATTGATTCTTTAATAATAATTGAATTCCTCTTTGTTCTCTCCTCGGGATGAATTGAAGAGAGAGGGAGGGACAGTGAGAGGACACAATCATACTCAAAATGAACTGAATCTAAATGTCAGACATGATGAGCAGCTTGAGACAAATACAAAAACATTTGATGCATGCAACTCAACTTATTATCATCAAATAGATTCAAGTCCCCAGTAAAGAAAGAAAAAAGAAAAAGAAAAGCATACACCCATCAATGAAATCCTGCTTTAAGATCATTCCCCGAATTTTAAGAAGCCAAGGTTCGGCACATAATTTTGATGTCCATAAGAATTCCTCCCCCTCTTATATGTTGAACCTCTGCAAAAGCATGCCTAACGTTTAGCTTCTAAATTTCGATGCCTTAAAGGTTCTTTCCTTGTGTGTGTGTGTGTGTGTGTGTGTGTGTGTGTGTGTGTGTGTGTGTGTGTGTGTGTGTGTGTGTGTGTGTGTGTGTGTGTGTGTGTGTGTGTGTGCGCGCGCGCACACGCACGTGCGCATGCGCACAGACGCGCAGGCGGCGTGTGTGCGTTTATGTGTGTGTGTGTGTGTGTGTGTGTGTGTGTGTACCTTTGTGTGTGTGTGTGTGTGTATGTGTGCGAGCGCATGTATGTGTCTGTGTCTCTGTGTGTGTGTGTGTGTGCACATGTGCGTGCGCGCACCACATGTGTGAATGTGTGTGTGTGTGTGTGTGTGTGTGTGTGTGTGTGTGTGTGTGTGTGTGTGTGTGTGTGTGTTGTGGTGGGGGGGAGGGGGGTTGTGTGTGTGCATGCACGCACGCACGTATGCATGCACGTGTTTAGTGGATGTGCATCTGCACTTATTTCTAAATGAGGGTCTCTACCCTCAGCATTGCATCAGAAAGACCAAGGCTGAAGGCCAGCTAATAAATACAGATCATAGCAGGGCCTTAGAAGCCCCCCCCTACACATTGCACAATGCTAAACAAAATGAAGGAGACAGTACAATGTTGAAGAGGTGGGACTCTGTGTGTGTGTGTGTGTGTGTGTGTGAGACTCTCTATTCAAAGTTACAAGTACTTTGTTACATTTATTGATGATTTCTCAAGACATTCGTAGATTTACGGTCTTAAAGTAAACTCAAGAGGTTTTTTTTCCTACTTTTAAGAAGTTCTTAACTATGGTTGAAAATGAAATTCAGTCAAAGATCCAGATTTTGAGAAGTGATAGAGGAGAGTTACATGTCTAAAGACTTAAGTCTTCTCTTGAAGACAAAGGTATCTCTCATCAACTCACTATTGCTTATACGCATAATTAGAATGGTGTTGGAGAGAGAGAATAGGATACTTTTTGAGATGATGCATAGTATGATGTCATCCAAGAAGCCTTCTCCCAAGTTTTGGTTTGATGTAGTACATCCAGCTAATCATATTCTTAATAGATCTTCCACAAAAGCTTTATAGATCATCATCTTATGAAGCTTATTATGGGAAGAAACCCAATGTGAGTTAATTCAAAGTATTTGGTTTCCAAGCTTATGTTCACATTGAAAAGAAGAATCGAGGTAAGCTCGATGCAAAAGCCATTACAGCCGTCTTTATTGTTTATGCAATTGAAAGCAAAGGATACAGATTCTATGTTCCAGTTGCAAGTGATATCCTACTCTCATGCAATGCATATATTGCAAAAAGTCAAATTTATGATAAGAAAGAGATTCCAAAATTCATAATAGCATATGACTATGCATTATTTAGAAGGAATTTGGATTCTTATATTCAGCCATACAAGGGGGGTGATGAACCTACTCAAAATATAAGAGATGAAGATGAAGAGAGAGTTTCATTACCTACATCAATACCTAGTCCATCATCAATACCTCTTGAAGTTCCAACTTATGAAATTGGAAAAAGGTTCTAGAGTTCCAAAAGAAAGAGATATTGAAGAACCGAAAAAGATTCCACCACTTTTCAAGGGTATGCCAAAGTGGTTATATCAAACCTAGAAAGATAGTAGTATAAAGGAATACACTAGAAGAACAAGAAGTCAGACAACAGACGACAAATAAACCAAGTAAATTATGCAAAACATTTTGAGATTCATAATATTTTAGCACTTACTTCAGTTGAGAATGAACCAGCTAGTGTTCAAGATGCACTACATAGTCCTATATGGAAGAAAGCTATGCAAGAAGAGATTGATTCTATTCATAAAAATCAAACATGGAAGCTTTGTGAGTTACCAAAAGGTAAAAAGGCTATTGGTTAAGTGAATCTTCAAAATCAAAAGAAAAGCAAATGGCACTATAGACACATATAAAACAAGATTATTTGTCAAAGGTTATGCACAAAAGAAAGGTATTTACTATTGACACTAGTTGGTTCATTCTCAACTATAGTAAGTGCTAAAATACTATGAACCTCAACAAAAGGACCCAACAACCCAATCGCCCACCTAAATTCTGTTGGCACACTAGGTAACTCAGAGCTCAGTGGTCAACATGGAATGTAAATTTTAGGCCTAAGAGGTAGTGGCAAAATTCTCTTAATGGAATAAATTAGGCCTAAGCATTTGCATTCAGTTAATGAATAATTATGCTCGACAGGGACTAATTGACGATTAGTGTAATACGTTGGGTGATACTATTTATCTGTCAATTGCATCAAACACTACCAATAGCTATATCAAATGCATCCACAAAAACATGGAAAGGGAGGTCCCACTTCAATGCTTGAGGATAGGAACTTGGGCCAATACTTGCTTTAGTCGTGAAAAACTTATTGGACAATCCTCTGTCCATTGAAAAATACAAGGAGCCACAGTGGCTAAAGGATTAAGAGGAATAGTAAGATGGGCAAGCCAATGGAAATGACAACCATGCCATCAACTTTTATCGAGAAAGTGGAGGACCTCTTTTGGCGACTTTGGTGATGGAGGAATCAAGATGGCTTGAGATGGCTTTAACTTTGTCAAAATCAACTTAGATGCCTTAGCGAGAAATAATGTGGCCGAGAACCTTACCACAAGCCACCACAAAAATAGATTTCGTGGGATTAAGGCATAATCGATATTCTTTACACTTAAGGAAACAAAGCCGTAAATGTTGCAAGAAATCCACTTTATCACCCCATACCAAAAAATCATCAAGGAACACACGCATGAAACTGATGAGATAAGGAGAGAAAATATCCTTCATGCACCCTTGGACAGTACTAGGGACATTTCTAAAGCCAAACCACAGGGTCGTACATGCATAAACCTCCCAATTTGTTATGAAGGTCATGTTAGGTACATCTTGCTATGCCATACGAACCTTATTATACCCACTATAACCATCTAGAAAAGAATAAATCTCTCGGCTAGCAAATTCATCTAGCATGCTATCTAAAAAGGGCAACGAAAAAAGATCTAGTACAGTGGAAGCATACAACTTTTGGTGATCAACACAAATTCTCGATTGCTTGTTTTGCTTAGGAACAATCACAATCGAGGAAATCCACTCAGCATGTTTGATAGAAACAATGAACCCTACACATAATAAACGGTCAATTTTTTCCTTAACATTCGATAACTCTCCTGCTTCGTCAGATAAGCATCCAATTTAAGTAATACACAAAGACGATAAATATGTGGATCTAGTAGTCCTTATAGTCCCAAGCAAAGATATCAATAAACTCAATAAAGAGAGTCAATAAGTCCTGACAGAAGTTGTGGGACATCTTGTATCAATCACATATTCTTGTATTGTTCTCCCTACATGGGTGTTCTTGTAATCGAAAGTATAATTCCGAAATCTTGTCTACTCTAGTCAAAGAGCATAATCTAGTGCTCCCTTGACAGAAACCATACCACTAAGAGTACACCTTTGTGACCATGATTCACACATGTTTCAATGTAATATCGAGTCCAATAAACATGGTTATCATCGAAATATCGTGGTTAAAGAAACATAATCCAGAAATTAATTGGGAGAATAATAAAGTCACCCGTCGAGATATCCAAAAGAACCCGAAATATGTTGGAGCCAAAGCCTTCATACATGCAGTAAGGAAGGAACCGATGTATATGATTTATGCCATACCAACTCAAGAGCCCAAGAAAGATGATTCAATGAAGCTACCTGACCAATACCAAGGGTTTGAATATGTCTTTGAAAAAAAGAATGCATGGTTATCATCGGAATGTCGTGGTTACAGAAACATAATCCAGAAATTAATTAGGAGAATAATAAAGTCACCCGTCGAGATATCCAAAAGAACCCGAAATATGTTGGAGCCAAAGCCTTCATACATGCAGTAAGGAAGGAACCGATGTATATGATTTATGCCATACTAACTCAAGAGCCCAAGAAAGATGATTCAATGAAGCTACCTGACCAATACCAAGGGTTTGAATATGTCTTTGAAAAAAAGAATGCAAATATGCTCCCAGAGCATAGACCTTATGATTGTGCCATAGAACTTCAAGAGAGAGCACAACCACCCTTCAGGCCAATCTATAGACTATCCCTAGAGGAACTTACAGAATTACAAGAGCCCCTATCCTATTTGTAAAGAAGAAGGACGGAACTCTTCGAATGTGGACTATCGTGGTTTGAATAAAGTCACAATAAAGAACAGATATCTTCTACCACTTATATCATAGCTCTTGGAACGCCTCAGAAAAGCAAAGTTCTTCACTAAGATTGACCTTCGAAGAGCATACAATCTTGTCAAGATTAGAGAAGGAGACAAATGGAAGACAGCATTCCGAACAAGGTATGGACACTTTGAATATGTAGTTATGCCATTTGGCCTCACAAATGCTCCAGCAGTCTTTCAACATATGATGAATGATATCTTTAGAGAGTATTTAGATGATTTTTTGGTAATATATATGATGATATCTTGATATTCTCCAAAAATCTAAAAGATCATGAATGTCATGTAAAGATAGTCCTAGAGAAACTAAGAGAAAAAGAGTTATATGCGAAATCGGAGAAGTGCTATTTCAATCATGCAAAAGTGGAGTTCTTAAGGTACATTGTATCAGAGAAAGGAATCTTTATGGACCCTAAGAAGATCAAGACAATCCTTGATTGGCAACCACCTTTGTGTGTTCGAGATGTTCCAATTTTTATAGGATATTGATTAGAAATTACTCCAAGATTGTGACACCTCTTACCAAGCTTACAGGAAACTCAAAATTTTCATGGACCAAAGAAGCAGAAAAAGCCTTTGAGACTTTAAAATCAGCATTCACTACTGCCCCGATTCTAGTTCATCCTCATTCGAGCAAACCCTTCTTCCTAGAAATAGATGCATCAGACTTTGCCCTAGGGGCCATTCTATCCCAATATGGGGATGATGGACACCTACATCCAGTTGCATACAACTCAAGGAAATTTTCCCCTCCAAAAATTAATTATGAAATCCATGATAAAGAACTTCTTGCCATAGTAGACGCATTTGATACATGGCGTCACCATCTAGAAGGAGACGCTCACAAAGTTACAGTGTCTACAGATCACAAGAACTTAGAGTATGTTATGACCACTCGCATCCTCAATAGAAGGCAATCTCGATGGAGTAACTTTCTATCCAGATCTGACTTTGTCATCACATACAGTCCAGGACGTCAACAATGTAAGTCACATGCCCTGTCCAGAAGATCTTACCTTGCACCAAAGAAGGGTGAAGTGGCCTTTGATCAACAAGAGAGTGTATTACTCAAGCTTGAGCATCTCCAGTTAGCATCTATCTCTTCAAGCCATCATGAAGATTCAGCCTTGAATCATTTGATCCGTGAGAATCTGCCACAAGATGAATTGTTTTGTAACGTTAGGCAGAAAGTTCAAGACAGAAAATTCAAAGAAGTAAACGAATTTCAAGAAAAAGATGGATTACTACTCTATAAGAACCTATTGTATGTCCCTCCACGAAAGCCCAAGATCCAAGTACTTCAACAATGTCATGACAACCTTGCAACATAACATTTTGGAGTGAATAAAACAATAGAACGGGTGGCCTCAGATGTGGAAAGAAGTCAAAGAACATATCCGAACATGTGATACTTGCAATAGATCTAAGGTACCCCGATGTAAGCTGCATGGCCTCTTGCAACCTCTACCTATTCCAAAAAGACCATGGGCTTCATTGTCTATGGATTTCATCACAGATCTACCAAAGTCAAATTATGATGCCATTCTTGTTATTGTAGATCGATTTACAAAGATGGCACACTTCATTCTAGCTATGAAGGCAATCACAGGTGCAACCACTGCTAGACTTTTTCTCAAGTACATATTTCGGCTTCATGGATTGCCTAATAACATTGTCACTAATTGAGGTCCACAGTTCATATCAAGCTTTTGGAATAGTCTTTGCAAGCTCTTTGATGTTCAAGTTAAACTATCTACAACAAATCATCCACAGACTCATGGACAAACAGAACAGGTGAATCAAGTCCTGGAGCAATATCTCTGTTGCACTAGCAACTATCATCAAAATAATTGGTTTGAGCTTTTACCCTTTCCAGAGTTTGCTTATAATAAGAGTGTTCATGCATCTACTAAGCAAACTCCCTTCTTTGCAAATTATGGACAACATCCAAGGATGGATATACAACTCTCAAATCATGTCAAGAACCCAACTTCCAGAGACAAGGCCCAATACCTAATGGACATTCACAAAGAACTCAAGGAAGAGATCCGTAAAGCTCAAGAACAATATAAGTACTATGCAAGATCAACATCGTGTTCAGAATCCATCATATCAAATTGGGGATAAAGTATGGTTACTCAGAAGCAATTTGCAAACTTCAAGGCCTTGTGCAAAGTAAGATCATCAACGATTTCGTCCATTCACCATCTTTGCCAAGATTAATCCAATCACCTTCAAGCTCCAGCTACCGAGTACCATGAGAATACATCCAATTTTGCATGTATCCATGTTGGAACCATATTAGATTTCACCATTGAGGGGGGAGAGAACTAGTCCTTCACCACCTATCGAGATTGATGATCACGAAGAATTTGAAGTTTAGCATGTCCTAGATTCAAGAATATCCCGAAGAAGATTGGAGTATCTTATTCATTGGAAAGGGTATGACATCAGTGATCGAACTTGGAAACCTGCAAGAAACCTTCAGAGAGCACTAATCAAGGTTCAAGAATTCCATAAGAGAAATCCAATGAAGCTGAGACCAGAGAACATGACCGCTCCTCGTGGAACTCGTCGCTTGAGGGGGAGTGATGTCATGGACAAAAGAAACCATCTTGAACCTTGGATTCCATGGGAATCCTATATCTCATATCCCGAAGAAGATTGGAGTATCTTATTCATTGGAAAGGGTATGACATCAGTGATCGAACTTGGAAACCTGCAGAAAACCTTCAGAGAGCACCAATCAAGGTTCAAGAATTCCATAAGAGAAATCCAATGAAGCTGAGACCAGAGAACATGACCGCTCCTCGTGGAACTCGTCGCTTGAGGGGGAGTGATGTCATGGACAAAGGAAACCATCTTGAACCTTGGATTCCATGGGAATCCTATATCTCATGATTGATCCATAATTAGGAGAAACTAATGCTTCCAATGCATCCGGAATGTGTCAAAACCCTAAGATCGATGGTCTATTTGCTGAATTCTGACAACTAGAGGTCTTGTTCGGTTTGCTGACATCATTGATGACATCATCAGTTCGCACCCGCCCTTGAAATCCTATACAAAAAGGCTTGGGCCACATTCATTTTCAATCTTGCCAATACTAGTCTTGGGAGCTCAAGGAGTCATGATCACCAAGTAAGTACTCTCCAAGTTCAAGTTCCTATTCTTGTCTTGTTCCTTATTCGAGTCCTGTCTAGTCTTGTATCCTGGACATCTAGTCTTGTCCTCTTGTAATCTAGTAGTACGAGATCTTGTCAAGTTCTTTCTTGTATCTAGTTATCTCCCAGAAGGGAGTTCTTGTAATCCAGAGATCTTGTTCCATACTTACGATCCCGGGTTGTGGGATCTCTTGTATCATCTCTAGCTGAGTTATCTATACCTACGGTCTCGAGTTGTGGGACTTCTTGTATCCGCTACATATTCCAGTACTATTTTCCCTACGTGGGTATTCTTGTAATCATAAGTTTATTTCTGAAATCTTGTCTATTGCAGTCAGAGAGCACAATCTAGTGCTCCCCTAACACTTCTAGCGTAGCACTAAATTTAACAAGTCGAGGATTAACATCATCACCTAAATTAAAAGTTATAAGATGGTCCTCAAGTACATAAGATTGAATTACAAGTTATAAACTGGTCCTCAAGTACATAAGATTGCCAAAATAGATGATCCTGAACTCTTTTGAACAATTTCGGGGTATATCAGACAATTCCACTACAACGTCAGCAAACTTTTCAACTGTACTTTAGATGGTTGCATTTAAAGACTAGCTCATTGGATCACCAATCCTGCAGAACCATAGCCTGCGTAAGCCACTATGTAGTTGGTTGCACAAATCATCAAAATCATGTTTGTATAGTGGGAGTTTGTGCTTCACCCGGTGTTATGATTACCATGTTTATCAAAAGACTTTGTCTTTTCTTCTTCTTCTTATCGTACTCCTCTGCATCTTTGTCTTTCTGTCTTCTGCTTATCGTACTCCTGTGCATCTTTGCAATGACTTCATATGTGCCCTTATTCACCATAAAAATGGAAGCACATCTACATTCCTCAATTATTGGAGTTCATAAGTCCTTGATTCCAATGCGGCAATTTATAGTTTCCTTGATTCTATAATCGAAAAGAAGGATATGTCGGATATGAAGAATTGTGTAAATGGGATGGAACATAATTAGTGATAGGTTCTCCAAGTTCCTCCCACTATTGCATTGACTTCCAATCGATTTCGTGTTTTACCATTCTAAGGATAGCTTTTGGTAGAATGATCGATATTCTGACAATTTGTACAGTATATCTGATTTAAGGCACAATTAGCTGCAACATGTCCCGAATTTTTACATTCGAAACAAAATACTTGCTTCAGCAGATTATCGTTGTTCACCTTTGAAATTTTCGAGGAGGAGCAATCTAGATCTTCTACGAAACCTCCCACTATATGATCTAATTGCAGAGCAATATCAATCACCTCATCCAATTGCATCGTTTCGATGCTCTGAATAATCATAATTTGCCTCACCTACAGATTCAATCCACTGATGAACCACTGTGCGATTACGTCCATTGGTAATGCATTCTCTATTGGATTTTGTCAGAGGTGTGTACGAAAAGTGGTAGCGTAATCCTCTACTATCTGATGAGGTTTCTGTTTATTGTTTTGTAAGAAACCAAAGACTTGAGCAAGCATCTTCTTCAAGTGAAATCATCGCAGGAATGCTTCTTTAACTGCTGCATATGTTTGAAAGTCGTCTAACTCAAATTCTGTTAATCACCTGGCTCCTTCATTCACAAGGGTCACTTGAAATACCCTGACTTTGTATTGTTTTGCACCAAGTAAATTATGGAATAAAATGTCGTAATTAATTTTAAATGCTCTAACATGAGCATACATGCCCATCATGAAAAGATTTTGGTCAGTCGATAATTAATGCTACCCTTCATTTGAAGGCATAATGAGATTTTTGCCCTTCAAATTGCAGTGGTCTTTAATCATAACCCTTCAACATTTGATTGTGATTTGAACAACAATCAAGGTTTACACATAAAACCAATCTATTTTATGGGATCAAACTAAAATTTGCACACCAAACTAAAACTGAGAGGGAGTTTCGATTCTAGGCTTTGTCAGTAAGACAATGCTATGATCCAGCTAAGACCAGCCAAACAATGCCATGAACTGAACCAACTAATGGTGATCAAAGTGCTAAAATAGGCATGGTAAATACAAGCTCATGAATGATCAGTGATGCTTCTTTGATAAAAAAATTCATTGAGGAATCAAGCTTGTGTTACTTTTCTTCTTGTATGGCATTGGGCAAGTAACATGTATCCATCACGTACACTGATCCGGCCAACCATAGAAGCATGTGTTCCTTACAGTTTCTACTTCAAATAATAGCAAACTAACATCATTTGCTCTGTCAATATCCATCAGTTATTTTGTGGTATAGTAGTTCAGTAATCATTAGTACTTGGCATTCAAAAATGCCAGCTTTGTTGTTTGATTCTGTAGTACTTGACTTCTACAAGCACCTAAGCTCAACTACTACTTGGATGTCCAGCTTCTATTGGTGTCCCTTTTGAACCCACTGCTACTGTTGTGCCAACCATCAAGAATGATGTACATTCATAAGAACTTCTGCACAACTGAGTTCTCAAATTTACTGATGAGGGTTGATTCAAAGCAGACAACATGCACTTTAGATGAAGGTTTTTGTGATAGTCATGAATGGTAGTTATGATTGTCTGTCAATATAAAATGTTGTAACATGGACACAACGTTGCACATATGAAAATTGCACTGCACATCGGCATTGCAATACACAAAGATGCACACACAAAGCTACACACACACACACATGCCAAAATAACAAAATCTGTTATGACTCAATTTCGACTCGGTGCTAGAGGAAAATGATATTACAACATGTTTTGCCACCAATATTTGAACCCATTTGAATATATGAAATAAATAAAACCAACATATGCACCTAAGCAGTCATCAAGAAAATCTGGACAGCAAAATCTCAAAAAGAAACTTGGCAGCAGCAACAGCAAGACTCCAAAATCTGCACACTAGAACTGCTACAAATATTCACTTATGCTCTTAACCTCAAATTTTCTACATATGAATGCACCTAAGCCAACATATGAAATAAGTAAAACCAACATATGCACCTAAGCAGTCATCAAGAAAATCTAGACAGCATCAAGCTCATGTGCTTGAGTACAATGCAAATGCAGATGATGTTTATGGACAGCCATATGCAATGAATTACTCTAGCCAATTTGGATCATGGTAGACAAACAGCCACTAAGGAAAAAGAGATTGAATGCTCATTGTTAACACACAAGATATATAAAGGACAGCTTTAATGGACTGCTCAAAAAGAAAATTGATCAAAGAAATGTGTACAAAATGAGAAAATAATACAATCTGATGCGAACAAAAGCAACGGTAATAAGACTTCAAAATCTGCATCTCAAAACGAAACTTGGCAGCAGCAACAGCAAGACTCCAAAATCTGCACGCTAGAACTGCTCCAAATATTCACTTATGCTCTTAACCTCAAATTTTCTATATATGAATGCACCTAAGCCAACATATGAAATAAGTAAAACTAACATATGCACCTAAGCAGTCATCAAGAAAATCTAGACAGCATCAAGCTCATGTGCTTGAGTACAATGCAAATGCAGATTATGTTTATGGACAGACATATGCAATGAATTATTCTAGCCAATTTGGATCATAGTAGGCAAACAGCCACCAAGGAAAAAAGAGATAGAATGCTCATTGTTAACACACAAGATATGTAAAGGACAGCTTTAATGGACTGCTCAAAAAAGAAAATCAATTAAAGAAATGTGTACAAAATGAGAAAAATAATACAATTTGATGAGAACAAAAGCAACAGTAGTAAGCCTTCAAAATCCGCAATCTCAAAACGAAACTTGGCAGCAGCAACAGCAAGACTTCAAGATCTTCTTGCTTCAAGATCTGCCAAATATGCACTTATGCTCTTAACCTCAAATTTTCTATATATACAAATCCTCATAGATCATATATCCTTCTACTTTTGCTTTCTTTCCAAAGCTCAAAAACACGATTCCAATCCACTTCATCTATGTTGGAACCTATTGTAGAAACTCTCGTTAAATGATCCAAGGTATTCAGAGTCAACTTTGATCTTCGTTCACTCTTTATCAAGTTTTGTTTAGAAAAATCTCTCTAACAAGCAACAAAAGTTTGTTGGAATCATGAGAATTACGTGCCTCAACTTCATTAAATTTCGAAGCTTGCATGCCAATCCTTCATAGATGAAAAATATCTCCAAGCTTCTTTCATAGGAAAATCTTCAAAATTCATAAACAAATTGTCCACAAAAAAATACAATTTTTGTTCATATCCTTTTTTTCAATAGTGTATAATGCATGTTCAAAAAGCTCTTGAAAGTCCAAAAGATGTCGAAGTAGTCTTTTCAACCATAGCTATGCATTCTGTTCACGATCAATCGTTGGAGATGCTCCATCTGTTGCAATTCCAATCAATTTTTGCAAATCAAAACCTTTATCAATTAAGAAAGACTTAACTCCATCGTAGATTGTTATTCCGCTTCCATCATTGATACAAGTGATGCCCATAAATTCTAAAACTTTTTTGCCTCTATCATCATGTGTCAAATAGACACAACAATATGAAACAACTATTTTATGCGATGAGAATGCAATATGAGTTACCAATGAATCATGTGTCATTTTGAAACAACTATCATCATGTGTCATTTTGAAACAACTATTTTATGCGATGAGAATGCAATATGAGTTACCAATGAATCATGTTGAATACTGACACATCCACTTCCTGTTCCAAATGGACCCGACAAACCATCTCTCACAATACTCACATTTCATTATACTATTACCTTCAATCAATATGTGTTGTAGCCATGGAGACTTCTCTTTCGAAGATTCTCGAAACTTACGCTTAGTAGAGCTTCCTTGTGATGCACTTTCACTCTCTCTATTAGAGTCATCAAGAGGCATAGGTTCTTCCCCTAGAATATCCAAATCCTCATCAAATCTATATCAACTCCTCTTGAAGGAGTACTCCACCCAAACATCAAGGCTATCGTCTTTTGCGCCTTTTTTTTTAGGGTACCATGAAAAATATTCCAATATACCTACATAAATTCAAAAACATGTATATATAAGCAAAAATAATATATTTACGTTACTTATTCATTATACATACATAAATACATACAGTGATACATGTATCATGTATGTATGCATGATGCATACATTAATTCATATGCATAGCTACACACATACATGCAAACACACTAGATATATACTCCACTGGAACTATTGCTACTTCGAAAATGAATTTTCACAATTAGAACACAAGCTCACTAATGTCCTTGATGCCCATCATTGCTTAAAATCCTAGACCAACTTCATGTGTAGACACTGAATACTTGAGATAAGTAACCCAAGAATTGCCATTTTGTTCCAATATATGAGGCATACTTTGAAAGCGTGCATGCATGTGCATATATGTAACAAAGTTACATAAGAGTGCATGCAAGCATATGTATGTATATGAAAATTTTTGCTAGTGCATGGTCTATGTATATGTACGTAAGTATCAATGTCTATGTATGTCATGCATATGCATACATATTACATGCATCTCCACAGCAAGCACATACATGCGTGTCTCCATCATGCATTGTGCACATATGCATGTGTGTTTATGCATGCATATTTGCATCCACATGAATAGATACCCACATATGCAAGCACATGTGCATGTGTATGTACGAAGTACTATGCAATCAAGCATTGGATGTAGACATGCATCTATATTTCTGTTCAGATTGTAAGCACATGCATGTTTAAGACCTTGAATGCAAGAATTCACATTTCCAGATCCATCCATATGCACATCACAGTTTTGAGGTTGCACATCAAAGGTAACATAAAATAATGATGGTTGCATAAAGTTTGGACCTCAAGGACACTCACAGACAACCTATATTTCTAAGGCTACATCGATACCATTACTTCACTAACTCGGGCCTGAAAGTGCTTGTCATAATGTATGCGTGCAACTAAGTTAAAGCATATGCTAATCGAACTAGAGGTATTATCAATGAGATAAACATCTTTGGGGATCCTCATGCATAGAGCACTTAGTACACCCTCCATCCAATTCACATATGATTGTAGTCCAATGCAATGTATTGTAAACCATTGACAACATATGCAATGCATTATGGTATAATCTATTGGAAGTATTGTAAAAAATTTCTCCATGGTGTGTAAAATTGCCTAAGATATAATATGAGGCATAAATGGAAGCATGCATGAAAGATGGGAAATGCTAGATAAGTGCAAACAAGCCATCTATGAGTCCTTCGGGTTGTTCCTCTTCATCTCGTTTGCTTTTGTTTCATCTTCATATCCTCACAATATCAATGAAGCATTCATTGTATCTTTTTGTTGGATTTAATCATACAAACATACATGCATACATACATGTCTGTATAATACATGCATTTGTTCACTTATATTTCTGTGTACATATTTCCTTGATCGACATAATAAATCCTAATGCCTTTTTGAAACACGTCCTACGTATAATTAGAGGTGACAATTTGAGCATTGTCAACCGTGTTTATTCTCTTTTTTTATAAAAAAAATTGTTTTCCTTTCTAAAAAAGGAAAACAGTCCATGCATGTTACTTGCTTTTTATGGCTTTTTGATAGAAAAAACAGGTAAACATAATAAAAGCCTATGTTTATGTACTTATACACGTTACTAGTTGTCCATATGAGGTCCCAGATTCCAACTAAGAAACAGGTATATACAACAGTACTTCCATATTCATTCTTCCATCTCATATGATTGTGTCACAAATAAATAACATGTACAATTGTGGCATGATCCATCTCATATGACGTACTATTGTTCATATGCAGCGCTAAATGTTCCATGCCCACTAACACTCACACCCATCTCCACTTAACTCCACAAGCTTGAGGAAGAGCAGCCATTCTACATGGGTCGTCTGACAATTTTCAGACGGAGTCACTCTCTTACTACTCAAGGCACAAACCCTACTGTCCAATGTCAAGTAAACTCACACAAAGATTGCATCAAAACTTGATCTACATTTGTGCTAGGTTGTCAGGCAGTATAGTCTCAATCCTATATGCTTCTTCATGCATACCAACAACCATGTATATATTGAACATAGAGACATAAGTTGCAGCATCTTCTGTCTATACGAATTGCATTACCAAAGGCCCCCGTCGTAATGCCTACATCTCCCCATTTCTGATAAGCTCCCAAAAGTGCAGACCAAACTACAGTGTAGTCGTAGGATGGCATTTTCCTTGTCAGTGACATTGCCTTGACCAATTGTCCCACGGCCCGCCCAACCAAGAAGGTCAGCCATGCATGTAAAATGCTCTGAGTTTGGGGTGATCCCAAAGTCACACGTCATTTGCATGAAATATATCTGGCCTTCATCTACAAGACCAAAGTGACTGCATGCATTAAGTTAAAAAGATAATGCAACTGTATCTGGCATGATGCCATTTAAGAGCATCTGCTCAACAACGTTACACAGGTATCAACATGAACTGTTCAGCAAGATGTAACAGATGGTAATAACATGCACATCATAAACCAATAAAAAGGTACAACATAATGTAGCACAGTCTATGAGATATTACCTCGTCCCACAAGAGTAAAGACAATAGGAAAACAAAAATATAATCTCTCAGTTATGTTTGTGTACATCGATGCTTGCAGTTTTCCATGTTCACATAAGGCAGAGGCAGGAATCACACTTTTGTTTCTAATTTTCAGGTGCAACACCATTGTGCCCCAAGTGTGAAAAAGTGAAACGACTCACAGTCACCTGTCTCATCCTCAGCTATTTGAAGATGATGAGGGATTGCACGTGCAGAGAAGTTTAAATAGCAGCTTGTGTATATCGCCTATAAAAAGGCTTCAAGAGCAGCCCATTGTGCGAAGGAGAGAAGTTGCAAACATGGTTCTCTTTTTAGTTCAACGTTTTTTGCACACAATCCACTGTCCGAGACTAAATCTACAGTAAGATTTCAACAATGAGAGTCAATTATCTATAAAAGTAGCATACCTTATCTAATCTTATAATCTCTTGAAGACTTGACCAGACTGTACTGTAGTCACGTAAGAGAGTGTAGCCTCTGAGCCACAGTGCTTGAGAGATGTCAGATCATATGGCATTCTTGCAATAGTGCCATCAAGAAAGTATTATCGTACCTGTCACAGATGAATACTGAGTACGCACATGAATTCTGGCATTCATAAAAAGTACAACAACATCTAAAACTGTTCAGCGCAACCCAATACAGTGTACTGACCACATAAAACAATTGTGCATTGCTGAAGATGAAGTCGATGGAAAACGGAACCCTCAGGCCTCGATGTAGAAAGGGTAGCATGTAGTAGTAATGTAATCCACGGCTTGCTTGCCTAATGCCGACTTCCAGTGGCCACCCTCAGGTGCAGCAGCAGCAAGCAGACTTCAGCCTTCAGTATTCTACGAAAACACTAAACACTCGGGATTCGGGACTCTTCAACTCAAGACTCAACCGTAGGCTGCTGCGCATGCTAAACTCAGGAGTCAGGATTCAGAGTCACTAATCATTATTCACGAATCAACGAAGAGTGATAGTGAGATTGGAGTCTGGTCAAGGAGAACCTGGAGATTCGAGAGTCGAGAGACTCGTTGGCAATGACAATGAACTCAGCCCGCTTGAAGTGAATCGTGGCACGCCGCACGGTGGCTCAAGCCTCATATACACTGGTCGCAAACCTAATTACCATACACATTACAGAATTCAGATTATAAGTGAGGGTGTATCTTTGTTTCAAAGTCTTTGAAGAAAAAGAAGATCATCGGGTCAAACGGTGTATGTACGAGAAGCTTAAAGGCTATTATGGGCTCGATGAAGTCCGAGTTTTCGCAATACCATTCTACTCCTTACGATTCAATATTCTGCTCTCCCTACACCATGTTAGGAAACGCAGATCTATGCGCTTGGGACGTGAGCGTGCTATGAGGGAATATTGTATGCTCTCTATCTCTCTGTGCACGTCCTTTTCTGCCCTGATCTTTTTCTATCTCTTTCTTGTTTGTTGTGCACACACATAGCACTCGAGGTAGAATATAGAAACGTTTGCCCTCACCTGCATTCATCAGCTGCGCGCTATTTTGATGTGTGTTTTAGAGAGAGAGAGAGCGAGAGCTTTATATTTATGACTGTTAAACACATTCTTCATAAAGTTTAAAGTTTATCGACGTGTCTCAGGTCGTTAAGATAGCTCGTTGGGCCTCTTGGCTCTTGAGGCGGGGGTGAGGGTTCAATCTTTGCTGGCCACATGTAAGGGACATGTATAATCAAGAATGATGAAGCATATGGCTGATGTGCCATCGTTTGACTAACCCTGCGATAGTTGTGACCGTCGTTCAATCCAGTCTTGTAAACCCTTGTTCTTGTGGGATAAGGGGGGTCCCAGGGGTACTATGCCCTTCCTTGTACAGTTGCAATTTCAAAGTTAAAGCCTGAAGGAGTAAGCCTCGGCCGAACCTCCATTTAAAGAAAAAAAAAGTTTATCCACATGTCCATGTCCCGCATGGAAAGCTTGTTGAGCTTTTGGCCTCTTGAGGCGGAGGTTCAAGGTTCAAGTCTCAGGCAACACATGTATGACTTTGGCCATTCAAACTAGTTATAATGTTGGAGGTTTAGGGTTCAAGTCTCACGCTAGACATGTATAGCGTTGGCCAGTTAAACTAGCTAGAATGTTGTAATCTTGTCTAACCCCTGCTTTGTGGGATACAGGGGGGTCTCGCAGGTACTATGCTCATTCACTTGTATAGTTGCACTTTCAAAGTTAAAGCTCGCGGGAGTAGGCTTCGATTGAACCTCCATTTAAAAAAAAAACTTATCAACGTGTTCACATCCCATAGGGAAGTTGCTTGAGCTTTGGCCTCTTGAGGCGGAGGTCCAGGGTTCAAGCCCCAAGTTGAACATGTATGACTTTGGCCAATTAAACCAATTGTAATGTTCTAACCTTGTCTAACCCCTCCTTTATAGGATATGGGGGTTCTGTGAGTACTATGCCCATTCACTTGTACAGTTGCACTTTCAAAGTTAAAGCTCATGAGAATAGGCTACAGCGGAACCTCCATTTAAAAAAAAAAATAAAAACTTATCAATAGTGTCATAAATTTGATTTTCATTGACACGCACAGCATGCCTTGAAAATATATGTTTCACTATCTTAGATCATGCCATAAGGTACTCTATTAACGACTCCTTAGAAACTCGAGATAAGCGTGCTTCTCTTGTGATAACTTGGTTGAAGTGGGACTATCTAGAAGTATTGTCATTTCCATCTCGTGGTCAGCTCAAGTCATATACAAAAGCTTTGAATCTGGACTGTTTTTGCATACAGGTTACATGTAGAAAAAGAGTTAAGACCCGTGAAAATTCTTCCCTCAAATTTGACCTTTACCTTTGTTGTCTTCAATCATGTATGCATTCATATTGCATCTTACGTGAACTTTATGCTTTTCTTCAGTTCTTCGTCTTTGGTGTTGGTCTAGATCATGACTTCGTATTCTCAAAAGAGATGGAAGGACACAATTGTGATCTTCCATTCTCCATGGTTTGACTTTGAATGTTCTCAACTACCTTTGGCTCAATTGTGGTTCAACACTTTTGGGAGATAATCATAGTTAAAATGGTTCACTCTACATGAAATAAGTCCTTAGTGACACTTGTTCAGAGACAAGTCCCACTATAGAACATAGACAATTAAAAGATGCACTACAAAGGGTTGATCACATTAAAAGGACATGAATTAGTTGGAATCAATAGATTTCCACTAAAGTAAAGGAGATACAATGTAAAGGTGATAGCATGAAGAAGATGGTAGTTTAAGGGTAACACTTCTACATTAGCGTTAATGCACTCATAGGGACCTGAAAATTATTTGCATTAATGTGTGGATCTCTTAGATATGCTCAAGCACCACTATAAACATTAACTCCACTAGCAAAAATTAGGCATATAACTAAAACAATCAAGATATCTCTCCCCATCTCTTGTCTCCATGCGGATTTGTATGTGTCTCCCTTTATGCATTTAATACTACTTGTATAGCTTTTTGTGTTAGTGGATTTAAAAGATTTTCTTTTTAATAATGCAATAGATTTTTCACCTTGGCAAAAGAATTAGCTATGCATTAGCTTTAATTTTTCATATCTTTAGCTTGCATATTATGCTAAGCCTTATTATGGCTGAGTTTGTATTTGCTTCTAGAAGTGATAGAAACTCAGAACTCGGAGCTTCCTATGAGCTAGTGCTTGATGTGTGTGTGTGTGTGTGTGTGTGCATGTGTTTTGTTTGGGGTGTATATATGAGCATTGTATTCATTCTTAGCTCCATACTCACTATTGGGCACATATAACGTTGGTGGGGATGTTGTAGTATTTAGTTGATTATATGCATAAGTGAGCTTAAAGCTATATAGTCTTGTGGTTGTATTCATAGTTAGAGTTTCATTTTTAGGGTGAATTTGGAGTTTGACGAGATCCCTTATGGTATATGTGTTTGTTGTATTAATGGACATGCAATTTTCACTCATGGAATTTTCATTCTAGTTGCGAGCAACTTCGAGGTGTGTATATTCTATCAATTACGCATTTAGATAGATTTCCCCTATATTTGCCATGCATCTTGTGCTAGGGGAGAAGCTTGGGCTGTCAAATTGGCTACTACTTCAGTCATTGCTTGTTGCTTTGCCCGTGATGTTTTTCCTCATTTTGGTCTTCCTTTAGAGATGGTGTCCAACCGTGGAACCCATTTTGTGAATGACTTAATCATTTCCCTCACTCAATCTTTACATATTATCCATAAGCCCATTACTCCATATTGCCCCCATGCCAATGGTCTGGCCAAAAGTACTAATAAAACCCTTATGACTATGTTGAAAAAACTGAATGGAGATTGTCGAGAGTGTTGGGACTAGTTATTCCCTGATGTGTTATGGGCCTATCGTACCACTTATAAAGTCGCCACGGGATGTACACCCTTCAAACTCCATATGGTTTGGAAGCCATTGCTCCAATGGAGCATTTTGTTCCTATTTTGCGAGTTGTTATAGAATAGAAGCTTCTTTTAGAAGATTCCTTGGATACGTGTGTTAGGGGAACATTTTTATTACCTTGATTAAGGTTCAACTGAAGGCCTTTCTAAGAGCTGCTACAAAATTATGTGAGACCATTCCGAATGGGTGCTTGATCTTGTATAAATGAAGGCTTTAGACTTGATAATGCACATCATCTTCACGTACGAGTTTCCATGCATGCATCCAAGTTATCTCCATTGAGAGTGGACCACAAATCCTTCTCTTAACACTTGAAAATCACCGATTGTGTCAGACCATGCTTTAATATCAAGACCTATGTAAATAACACACTAATTCTAAGGAAGGGTCAATGGCAAGAAAGCCCATGCATGAAGGCCCATACTCCGATAATGATTAGGTACATTCCATTATGAACATAGACTTAGGATTAGTCCCCACTTCCATCTCGAATTCTATTGAAAAGAAGACTGTTGTTGTGGTATTTTCTTGGCACCATGCACCTTTAGATGATGACGGCCATAAGGAATGATTATAGTAATCGTCGATCATTCGAATATTCTTGATGATTAGTGTTGGTCTCCTCCAATGGAAGGATCTGGCTACATGACTTTCAAGTGTTGTTGTTAGTCAAGCAAGCACCATTGACATACATTAGAATGCCAATTGGTTGTTGGTTGATCACTAGAGAACCTAATCAAGCACAGTGCACAAGTTGTTGGCCATCAATTAGTTAGCATGAGAGAGAAGGAAAGAGAGGGGTTCTCTGCACTGCTATCTTCCCTATGCAATGCCAGTGAATCTCATCATAACACCTGTAATTCAAACCCTATTTTTCACACCACTAAAAAGGGGGAGCAAAAAGTATGACTTGGGAATCTTGTGCTAATAACCATTAACTCTAGCTAGCTCTAAATCACGCATCTGACCTATGTCATACTTCTCCAATCATTGCTTGATTCTTGTTATCTACTAGATAGCAGTTGACTGTGAGACAGGGATATTCTCTCCATGCTAAGTGAACATGATTGACAACCAACAATTAGCAACTGCCAATCACAATGCATCTCTCACAAGTAACCTAGAGGAATGTGTTGTGCTTCCTTTTTAATTTCCCACGATTGATTTTTTTACAACGTTTTGTTATATACTTGCTCTATGTTTTTATGTTTTCCACCAATCTCCATGGCACACTTTGTGACAATTTTGTTCTACTTTGGTTGTGGGTTATGTGTCCTTCAAGCATGCCACAACATGATTCCATGAATACATGCTAAACAGGTGAAGTAAAAGTTGATTTATGACCCGGGGTCTAATTATATGGCTTGGCTTGATGAGTATGAATATTTTACTTGTCGTAATTCTGATTTCTACACTCATGCATGTTTTGGGATTTGGACAAGGAATTTGTTAACTATTACAATGAATATTTTGGTTTATGTCCACAAACACATGCATATGCTTATAAAACATTGCATGAAAAGCTTAAAAATTTTCATTCTAATGTTTTGGATCTTCAAAAAATTTGGGGAACTTCTTCTTTTCGTCCCACTTGTTCTGCTCCTCATATGTTGTGCACCATGCTAGAAATAGTGGGTGCATTTATGCATGCATGTTTGGGTTATGGAAAAGCATCCATATCTTGTCATGATCAACGTAATTCCCTTTGTGATGGCACCACCATTATTGATGATGACACAAATGCCTTCAAAGATGAATGAATTGATGAACCTATGACATCATCATCTCCACATCTTCATGATGAAAAAGGATCCATGAAAGAAGAAAATGAAGTAGTTCTTCATGTTGATGATGCTTTATCATATTTTACTTATTGTTCTTTATCGCAAATTGAAGATGAATCTATTGGCCTTGTGCATGATGATTCCTTGATGATTTCTCCTTATGATAATATCTTTGCATATTCTCCTACAAACCATGTATGAATTATACTTCTTGTGATAAAACTATTCATGTTACAATTCTTTATGATGATGGTTTGATTGATAAAGAATTTGCTACACACATAATCCACAATGTTGCCTCACATTTGGATGATGATACATTAAATGATCATGTTGATAATGACATTATGATGGACCCTCTTATTTTTTATGATGTTAAAATTGGTCCTAATGGTTCTTGTGTTTATGATCCTTCATCTCCACCTATTTTTTATGATTATAATTATGATGATGTAAATGCTCAATGTGATGAGTATGTTGTGAAGGATCACCCTATCTTTGACGTATATTGGGATGGCAAGAGTGAGATGGATGATTCTCATGTTTTGATATGCACACATGATGTATCTTCCACATGTATTAAGCATGATATCCATGTAAATGAAGTCACACATGTTAGTGATTATGCAATTATCTTGATTGAAAGTTATACTAAGGAATTTATATCATTTTATGAGTTTGTTGCACCATTGTATCAATGCAACCCAACATTCTTTTGTTACGAAGTTTACTTAACTTATGGTTGGAAGGAGTCCCATAAGCGTAATTTTGGTGTGCCTACCAAGCCTTGGGATGAGATTGTGTCTTTGGGGACTCCCTCTTTTGATGATATGTATTATGATTGGGATAGTGCATTGGGAAAGTATATCTCTTATGATGATGAATGTGCTTGCTAGGTCTCATTCATTATTTCTATGTTATCTCATTGTTATCACATAGGGGAAGGATTTTGATTCATCTATTCATGTGACTATGCTATTCATGTTTTGTGGAAGTATATGGTTGTTCCAAAGTTTTGTACGATATCATCATGAAGTTTGGACTTGGAGGATTTTACTCATTGGACATCATGAAAAGAAAGTGGAAATGAAATTCAAAGTTTGGAAGCATCAAGAGGAGACTATATATATGTGGGATCGTTTTGAAGACACGCTTGGTCAAGATCTTGATACAAGGATCATATGGTTGATATTCTACATGCCCATTGAATCACTCTTTTGGAGTTAATTACATATTCTATATCCAAGGAAATGGCTCTTCATGTATCTAAAAATGTATTCTCATATCATGTATCTCAACTATGATGTAAAGATGTATATGATAAAATGAACCTTTGCATTTGCATATAGAGCATTTAGGATGGGTGGTTTATTGTGTAAGTGAGGAGTAGCTTGTATATCTTGGCTACCATCCTAGGCACTGTACTTTGCTCCTCATTTATATAGTATGTTTGGATACATATGGACTTTGTCTTTACATTCCATACCATGTTTTGACCATGCACTTTGGTTGGTGAAGCAAATTCCATAGGGTAAAAGCATGTAATCAACCTACAGAATCAATGCAATGTGTGGATTCAATTCCTCGGTGTGTACCAATGTTAGAGGAGCATTTTTTTATTACCTGTGGCTGGTTTGTTGCACCTAAAAATAGGTTCATTAAGAATAGTTTTGAGAATAGTTTTGTTGCACATGGTTTTGAGAATAGTCCAACTGAAAGCACCTTATATGTTAAGCGTGCGAATGATGTACTTATGATCATTGTAGTTTATATTGATGACATGCTGCTCACTGGTCCTCATGAGAGGCATATTGCTGATTTTAAGGCTGATTTACATGCCTCATTTGAGATGTCTGATTTGGGGCATTTGCATCATTATTTGGGCATTCAATTTATGCACGTTGATGGTGGAATGGCTTTGTGTCAAACAAAATATATTGACACATTATGGTAGGTTTTTGGCCTTGAAGACTGTAAACGTATTGCCACTCCTATGGACACAGGTCTACGATTGAGTCTTTATGATGTTGGAGATGCATTTGACGTTGTTCTCTATCAGCAGGTTGTTGGGTGCCTGATTTACTTATGCATTACTCGGCCAAATATTCAATTTGTTGTCTCACAGATGATCAAGTTTATGCATTGCTTACGAGTCAAGCATTGGCAGGTGGTTAAGTGCATCTTTCGCTACTTGAGTGGTTCTCGGGTACTTGGGTTGTTTTATCCCAAGGGGGGATCACTACCGCCAGATTTGCATGCTTTTCCTCACTATGATTGGGTTGGTTGCTATGACACTTGTGTGTCCACTAGTGGCTTTTGCTTCATGCTTGGTAGCTCATGTATATCTTGGTTGAGCAAGAAGCAGCCTACTGTGGCCACTTCTAGTTGTGAGGCTGAGTATAGGGCAACTTTCACAGCGACTGTTGAATGTGTGGCTCAGATGCCTTATGGCTGATTCGGGTGTTGGTCAGTCTTCTTCCACCGCCATCTTCACTGACAGTCAAAGTGCATTGACAGTTGCGAGGAACCATGTGTTCCATGCTCTCACTAAGTACATTGAGGTGCATTATCATTATGTCAGGGAGAGGTTCTTTGCTGGGGAGATCAGCTTGGCATATGTGCCCACGTAGGAGAACACTGCAAACCTTTTCACGAAGGCTCTGCCTAAGGAGAAGTTTGAAGCTTTCTACAAAGCTTTGGGCTTACTTCTTTTTACGGAGTGATTTCCACATAGCTTGGAACTTTCTTATACATGAGTGCAAGCTCCTTATTCACTACGCCACTCCCAGGGGGGATTTGTTGATATATTTAGGTTGTGATGTGTGTGAACGCTCTAGGACTATCGGGGTACTTTTTTCCCTCTTTAGGAGGTTTTTTTCCCCTAGCTTGTATATACGCCTATTGCCCTAATGGGCTACTTATCTTTGTACATTCTCTAGTAATACATTCAATATTGCATGTTGTGCTCCAAGCTTATTCTTCTTCCTTGTGTTGTTCGCATGCTTCCGCAAACGTCTAACTCCAACACCCCTTGAGCGTTGGTGATCTGTACTTTGCTTCTCCCTTCAATAGGTAGACTTTTGTTATTTCCAAGGTAGACTTCACCTGTGTGCTTTTCAAGTTCTCGAAAAGAATCTTTATCCTTACACATACACTTCTTCATGTAAGTCACGATTCAGAAATGCAAATTTGATATCCAACTAATGTACATTCCAACCATGATGAACTGCAAGTGTACAGATGGTATGAATAGTAGTCATTTGGCATGTAGGTGCAAATGTCTCATCAAAATCAATGCCTCTTTTCTGTGCATAACCTTTTGCAACATGCCTAGCCTTATACCTATCCATTGTTCCATGAGGCTTACGCTTCAACTTGTATACCCACTTAGTTCCAATGGCCTTCTTGCTATGAGGCAAGTCACTAAAGTCCACGTACCATTCTTCCTTATAGCATCATATTCAAATTGCATAACAACCATCCAATTTTTTAATTTTGTGCTTCATCAAACGAAACACACTCATTCTCATCAAAGAGACTAGACACATCCCTAGCATAGCAATCTGATGCTAAGAAGCACTATGAGAGCCAAACCGAGTATGATATGATAGAGGTGCATCTAATTTGCTCTTACGGAAAGTCTATACCAACCATTTTGGCATAGTTTTTTCCTCCTCAATATCAACTCTCTCATCAACAAGTGCATCATGTACATCTGCATCAGAAACGGAATGTTCTGCATCATCACATGAAAACTATAAGGGTGAAGACATACCTCATTTAGACCAACACTAGACTATCCACCGGTAAAAAGCGGCTACAAAGTATCATACATATGTTTGGAGCTAACAAATGTCTTCCTAGCACATGAAAAAAACAACATCATGGCTAACCAAAATGCATTTAATCTATGGATGATATAGATTATAGCCTTTGCTCTTTGAAATGTACCAAACAAAAATACATTTCAATGCTTTATCATTCAATTTACTACGTTGTTGTTCATGCACTATTGCATATGCCAAACAACCACAAACATACAGGTGAGCAAAATATGGTTTATGGCCATGCAAAGCCTCATATGGAGTGATAGATTACAATGCTTTAATGGGACACCTATTAAGTACATATATTGTACACATAACAACCTCAAGCCGAAAACTATGTGGTAAAGCCTCACTCTCGACCATACACCTCACCATCTCCATGAGTGACCTGTTCTTCCATTTAGCAACTCCATTTTGTTGAGGTGTATACGGCACCATACATTGATGTTTTATCCCACATTCAACAATAAATGCATTAAAAGCAGAAGACATATATTCCTTCCCTTGATCAAAATGGAGGGTGCCCATTTTACATGTTGAGAGATTTTCAGCCAAAACCAAAAATTGTTTGAAACATATAAACACTTCCGACTTTGCTTTCAATGGATATACCCCTATATGCCTCAAAAAATCATCGATGAAAGTCAAGAAGTAAAGATAGTTTCCAAAAGAAGGTGTCTTCATAGGATCACAGACATCACTGTGAACAAGCTACAACTTCTGAGTAGCTCGAGCTGAACCATCTTTTGGGAAGGAGGAATGCTGCATTTCGCAGAAAATACAACCTTCACATACATGTTTATGAGGTGCCTCAAGTTTGGGCAAAGAGGAAATTATTTTTGACTTCTACAGGCATAACAAACTAGCAAAATTTAGATGACCAAAGCGTGCATGCCAAAGAGTTGCATCTGACAAAGCTTTAGAATCATGTACTGCACATGCTAAATCGTTATAATTTTTTCATAGTCTATGAGCTTATACTGCCCACAACATAAAATGCCAGAAGAAATAATGATATCACCATGTGGTAGATCATGAACTGTACATCTGTCAGCAACAAATTTCACAATCAAGCCAACCTTGGCTAATAATGAAACTGATAACAGATTCTTCTTGATCCTTGGCATAAATAAATGATCCAAGAATGTAAAAGAACTACCATCAACGGTACTTATAATGATCTTTCCAACTCCTATAAGAGGATAAGAGGTGTTGTTGGCACATGTGATAGTATTCTTTGTAAGGATAGGCTCGAGTGAAGTGAAGAAATTACGATGCAAGGTAGTATGTTTGGTTGCCTCACTATCAAAGTACCAAACATCTAAGTCTACAATGGACATACACTATTCATGAGAAGATGGGTTATAACTACAAACAATGGCAAATGCCCATTCTTCATTATGCAGAAGATTAGCAGAGTCTTTTTGGGATGTAGAGGTCTGTGCAACAACCATTCCAATATCTTTCTTCCTTGCCTCTTTAGTAGCCCTTTTTGGACAACTCTTTACAACATGATCATTTCCTTTACAGTATTTGCAAAACAATTTCTACTTTTTTGTTTTTTTTTTTAATCTTTGTCATCCTTCTTTGATTGTGCAAAGTTAACAGATTTTTGGTGACCAATAAAAGAGCTCCATTTACCTTTGCCCTTCTGACTAGCTAAGAAAGCTTGATTTGCAACATGCATAATGGACCTATTTTGCCTAGACTGATCTTCTTGCAACAAAACAAAGGCTAACTCCTCAAATGTTAAGGTATTTGGATTGCCTTTCATCATCAAATGAAGAGTAGAAGCAAAACTCTCATATGAATTGAGAAGACCATTTAGAACAATTTGCACAAGTGAACTCCAGGCAAGACTTCATCAACAAAAAGCAATTGTTTCTTCAAATCTTTTATCTTTGTTAGAAAACTATCCATGGAAGTTCCTTTATTCATGTGCTCACTCTCCAACTGTCTTCCGAGGTAAGCAACATGAGTGTCATTCCTTGCCTGGTATAAAGTGGTAAGTGTATCCCAAGCATCCTTAGGTGTTCTACAAGAGCGAATGTGAGGAACAATGGCACGTTTGACAGACAAGGCTATCAATGCATGTGCCTGACCATCTCTACCATCCCACAAATTTGCTTTGTAGTAGGTGCAACAAGAACTGCAACACGAACAGAAACATGAAGAACATCCCCATCTTCAACGTCGCCTGCATCACCTTCAACAGTTGTGTTTGAAGGGTGTAATGGGACATTTTTCAACAACCTGCACAATATTCGACAATCCTTTTGCTACCAATACATGATGCATCATATAATCCCATAATGGGTAATTGGTACTGTCCAACTTATCCTCAATTTCCAACTATGGAATACATCGTTGCTTTCAACCATGGCCACTCACTAAAGTAGCTTGATATAGAAAAATGATTGTATCTCAAAAAGTTGAACAGAACTACCCTACCGAGTTTTGCTAAACCTGTAGAAGACTTTGAGATGCTTATACTCGCAAACTGAAATCTGTATATATGTTTGGCACAAAAAGATAAAATTTCATGCACAAGCCCTGAGTATGCTCACCAAATTTCATGTGATTTTGAGATTGTGATCGGAGGGTGTTGACGATGCCCTAGATGAAGCGACAGCCTACTCTGATACCAATTGTTGCAGTTTGATGTCTTCGATGTCGAGAAGATGAGAACACTCGGTTGGCGGATCAAGTCAATCGCCTTGTTCAGTGGCTCACGCAGGATGTTTGTGGGAACTCATATGTAATGGAATATCGGCTTGACATATAATTTTCAAAACCTTGGGAATCAATACTTGCTTGGAAAAACAAATGAGTTCGTTTGTGGAATGTTTTTGCAAATAATATTAGAGATAAAGGAAGTCTTATATCACGTTTTGAATTGGAGCAGAACTTGACAACATTTCCACTGGTAATAGCAAGTGGTATAAATCAATATGAAATCGAGGAGTAATTCGGAATTTAGCGATAACAAGTTGTTGATATGATCAAAGTCTTAGAGTTACGAGGATGATCATAGACACAATTTTCAATGTTTTTCAAGGAACAAAGATGAGTACTATGAATCTTAAATATTTAAAATGTATGATGAGTGCTATTGTAAAATGTGATTATCTCACAGATTGATGGCGGAATTCGAATATATGCGCACAGCCAATAAATTAGGAAAATATAATAAAGGATATATGAAAATCGAAGATCATGTTCCCGCAACTTCATAAGTGACAAAGGATATATCTGCCCTTCTCACATGTATCTAATTTCTGCCTCTACTTGTTGGTAAGTGTCGACATCTTTCCTTTGCGAATTTCATTGTTAGAAACTTCTTCATGAAATTTCAAGATCCATAAATCAAATTAATTCTCAAGCTTAGCAGTCATAGAGTGGAAGTTATCACTCAACTATAATTTCCGTTGATGGACAATGATCTCTATTTTGTCAAACTTAAGGACATAGATCTTCGAAAACATATGAAAATTAGAGATCAGTTCCACTCGAAGGGTATTCAAACTATTCAAACATATGAAAATTAGAGATCAGTTCCACTCGAAGGGTATTCAAACTATTAGACAAAAATCTCTTCGACAACGGAAGCACCCGAACAACACAAGAAAGAAGAAGAAGCTTGGAGCACAACACACAATACTGAATGTATTACAACTAGAAAGTACAATAGGTGTATATGCAAACCGAGGGAAAAAAACCTCCTAAAGAGAGAAAAAAGTGTCCGGGCGGTCTTACAATGTTCACACACATCACTACCTAAATATTCAACAAGAGAAAGAATCTAGAATCCAAGTTGTTGATGACTCAGAAGAATTAGAGGATACCTCCAAACTAAAGAAGGCTCAAAGATGGAAGGCTAGGCGGGAAAAAATTAAAAACAAGTGGATTAAAAAGAGAACTGAGGAGAAAGAACAAATAGTAAAAAAGAAGAAGATCAAAGAAAGCCACGTGACAAACAAGAAAACCAATATGATGATGAGGAAACAAGTGGAGGAATAGGCAAGATCAATTCTAGTGGACCCTATGCCCAAAGATCTAACCATGTGGTTAAAAGCCTATCACTCTAAGATAGGGATAGGACCAAGTCTAGATCAACATGAAAGAATCTACTCAAGAGGAGACCTAGAAAATGAAACACCATAAATATGTAAGAAATTAATTGAGATTGTTAACACCATGCTAGAAAAATGGATACCAACCCTCCTTGAGATCAAAATATATCAGGCAAATTTTTAGGGATGCATAGATGTTGATATATTTAGGTAGTGATGTGTGTGAACACACTAGGACTATTGAGGCATTTTTTTCCCTCTTTAGGAGGTTTTTTCCACCGGCTTGTATATATGCTTATTTGCTCTAATGGGTTACTTATCTTTGTACATTATAGTGGTAATACATTCAGTATTCTGTGTTGTGCTCCAAGCTTCTTCTTCTTCCTTGTGTTGTTCGTGTGCTTCCCTAGACCTTGAACTCCAATAATTGGTATCAAAGCAGGTTGCCACTTCATATAGTGCATCATTGACACCCCTCAGATCATAGTCTTAGATTCGCACAAAATTTGGTGTGCATACTCAAGGTGATTAAAAGATCAAAACTGCTCCACTTTGTGCTGCCAAAATCGCAATATGAGCTCGTTTTAGCCTCCGAATGCACTATCACTGTGCTTGTTGCAAGTTATTTTTTCTTTTTGTGCCAAAGATATATACAGGTTTTGGTTCGCCAGTATAAGTATCTCAAAGTCTGCTACAAGTTTAGCAAAACTCGACAGGGTAGTTTTGTTCAACTTTTTCAGATACAACCATTTTTTTTGCATCACGGTATTTTAGTGAGTGACCATGTCTAAAAGCAGTGATGTATATCCTATGTTGGCTATTGAGGATAAGTTGGATGGTACGAATTACTGATTGTGGTCTTATATGATGCATCATGTATTAGTTGCAAAAAGACTGTGGAATATGGTGCAGGGTGTTAAAAAATGTCCTATTATACCTGCAAATATGTTGATATATTTAGGTAGTGATGTGTGTGAACACACTAGGACCGCCGGGGCACTTTTTTCCCTCTTTAGGAGGTTTTTTTCCCCCGGCTTGTATAAACGCCTATTGCCCTAATGGGCTACTTATCTTTGTACATTCTCTAGTAATACATTCAGTATTGTGTGTTTGTGCTCCAAGCTTCTTCTTCTTCCTTGTGCTGTTCGCGTGCCTACGCAGATGTCTAACTCCAACAATTGGTATCAGAGCAGGTCGTCGCTTCATCTATGGCACCGTCGACACTCCTCCGTTTGCAGTCTGAGATTCGCACGAAATTTGGTGAGCATACTCAGGGTCTTTCAGAGATCAAAACTGCTTCGCTTTGTGGTGCCAAAATCGCGATCTGAGCTCGTTTCGGCCTCTGAACGCACTATTGCAGCGCTTGTGCAAGATATTTCGTCTTTTTGTGCCAAAGGTATATACCAGTTTTTGTTCGCCAGTTTAAGCGTCTCGAAGTCCACTACAGGTCTAGCAGAACTCGTCTGGGCAGTTCTGTTCAACTTTTTGAGATACACCCAATTTTGTGCATCAAGGTATTTTAGTCACCGGCCATGGCTGAAAGCAGTGATGTATTCCATATGTTGGCTGTTGAGGATAAGTTGGATGGTACCAACTACCCATTGTGGGCTTATATGATGCGACATGTATTGGTTGCAAAAGGATTGTGGAACATTGTGCAGGGTGTTGAAAGACGTCCTGTTACACCTCTGACTACAGGTACTGCAAATACAAGTGCTTGCGCTAATGAAGATGGTGTCGAAGATGATATTCCGCAGATTCCTGTTCGTGTTGTTGTTTCTGCTGCACCTACTGCAGAGCAGATTTGCTGGATGGCAGAGATGCCCAGGCACATGCATTGATAGCTTTGTCTGTCAAACGTGCCATTATTCCTAATATTCGCTCTTACAGAACAGCTAAGGATGCTTGGGATACACTTACCACATTGTACCAAGCTAGGAATGAGGCTCCTGTTGCTTACCTCCGAAAACAGTTGGAGAGTGAGCACATGAATGAAGGTGATTCTATGGACAGTTTCCTAACAAAGATCAAAGACTTGAAGGAACATTTGATTTCTGCTGATGAGGTTATACCAGATAGCTCACTTGTGCAGACCGTTCTGAATGGCCTTCCTGATTCATATCAGAGTTTTGCCTCTACTCTTCGATTGATGATGAAAGGCAATCCGAATGCCTTGTCATTTGAGGAATTAGTCTCTGTTCTGTTGCAGGAAGATCAGTCCAGGCAGAACAGGTCCATTATGCGAGTTGCAGATCAAGCTTTCCTGGCTAGTCAGAAGGGCAAAGGAAAATGGATCTCTTCAACTAGTAAGCAGAAATCTGCTAATTCTGCATATTCGAAGAAGGAAGATAAAGATGAGAAGAAATCAAAAAAGCAGAAATTGTTTTGTAAGTACTGTAAAGGGAATGATCATATCATAAAGAACTGTCAAAACTGGCTACTAAAGAGGCAAAGAAGAAAGAGTCTGGAATGGTTGTTGCAGAGGTCTCTACACCAAAAACAGAGTCTGCAAATCTTGTGCAGGAAGAAGAATGGGCGTTTACTACTATCTGCAGTTTTGACCCATCTTCTCATGATCAGTGCATGTCTGCAGTAGACTCAGATGTTTGGTATTTTGACAGTGGGGCAACCAAACATATTACCTCGTAGCACAATTTCTTCTCTTCACTCGAGCCTGCCCCTACAGGGAATACTGTTACATGCGCCAACAACTCCTCTTATCCTGTTATGGGAGTTGGTAAGATCATTTTGACTACTATTAATGGTAGTTCTTTCACTTTGTCAGATGCTTTATTTGTGTCAGGGATCAAAAAGAACATGTTATCAGTTTCTGCATTAGCCAAGATTGGCTTGGTTGTGAAATTTGTTGATGACAGGTGTACAGTTCATGATCTGTCAAATGGCGATGTGATTATTGCTTCTGGCATTTTATGTCGTGGGTTGTATAAGCTCATAGACTATGAAAGATCGGAAAATGATTTGGCATGTGCAGTAAATGATTCTCAGGCTATGTCAGATGCAAAGCTTTGGCATGCATGCTTTGGTCATCTGAATTTTGCTAGTTTGCTACGCCTACAGAAATCTGAAATGGTGCCCTCTTTGCCCAAACTAGAGGCACCTGGAAAACATGTTTGTGAAGGCTGTATTTTGGGCAAAATGCAGCGTTCCTCCTTTGCAAAAGATGGTTCAGTTCGGGCTACACAGAAATTGCAGCTTGTACATAGTGATGTCTGTGGTCCTATGCAGACACCCTCTTTTGGAAATTACCTTTAGTTTGTGACTTTCATTGATGATTTTTCCAGGCATGCATGGGTATATCCACTCAAACCAAAGTCCGAAGTGTTCATGTGCTTTAAACAGTTTTTGGTTTTGGCTGAAAATCTGTCAGCATGTAAAATGGGCACCCTCCGTTCTGATCGAGGGGGGGAATATATGTCTTCTGAATTTAATGCATTTCTGGCTGAACGTGGGATAAAACACCAGTGTACAGTGCCGTATACACCTCAACAGAATGGAGTTGCTGAACGAAAGAACAGGTCACTCATGGAGATGGCGAGGTGCATGGTCAAGAGTCAGGCTTTACCACATAGTTTCTAGCTTGAGGTTGTCATGTGTGCAGCATTTGTACTTAACAGGTGTCCCACTAAAGCGCTGCAATCTATCACTCCATATGAGGCTTGGCATGACCGCAAGCCATTTGTTGCTCATCTACGTGTTTTTGGTTGTTTGGCATATGCACTAGTGCCTGAACAACATCGCAGAAAATTGGATGATAAGGTAGTAAAATGTATTTTTGTAGTTCTGAGTCTAGTGCTGGTCCAAATGAGGCAACTTCTCAGCCTTTGCAAGTTTCATATGATAATGCAGATCACTCCATTTCTGATGCAGATTTACATGATGCACTTGTTGATGAGAGAGCTGATATTGAGCAGGCAAAAACTATGCCAAAATGGCTAGTGCAAACTTTGCGTGACAGCAAATTAGATGCACCTTTGTCATATCGTACTCGTTCAGGCTCCCATAGTGCCTCCTTTGCATCAGATTGCTATGCTATGGCTGTGTCTAGTCTCTGTGATGAGAATGAGCCTATTTCTTTTGATGAAGTAAAGAATTCAGAAAATTGGATGGCTGTTATGCAATCTGAATATGATGCTATAATGAAGAATGGTACATGGTCTTTATGTGACTTGCCTCCTGGCAAGAAGGCCATTGGCACTAAGTGGGTATACAAGTTGAAGCGTAAACCTGATGGTATAGTTGATAGGTATAAGGCTAGGCTTGTTGCAAATGGTTATGCGCAGGAAAGAGGCATTGATTTTGATGAAACCTTTTCACCTACATGTCGTATGACTACTGTTTGGAGCATTTGTGCACTTGCAGCCCATCATGGTTGGAATGTATATCAGTTGGACATTAAAACAACATTACTGAATGGTGACTTGCATGAAGAAGTGTATGTTTTCCAGCCCCGTGGCTTTGTGCAGAAAGGGCATGAAAACCAGGTGTGCAGGTTAAAGAAGGCATTATATCGTTTAAAGCAAGCACCATGTGCTTGGTATGAGAAGATACATGCCTATCTGGTTGCACATGGTTTTGAGAACAGTCCAACTGAAAGCACCTTTTATGTTAAGCGCGCTAATGATGTGCTTCTAATCATTGTTGTCTATGTTGATCACATGTTGCTCACTGGTCCTATTGAGAAGCATATTGCTGATTTCAAGGCTGATTTGCATGCCTCTTGAGATGTCTGATTTGGGGATTTGCATCACTATTTGGGCATTCAGTTCATGCAAGTTGATGGTGGAATGGCTTTGTGTCAAAGGAAATATATTGACACATTATTGCAGCGTTTTGGCCTTGAAGACCGTAAGCTTATTGCCACTCCTATGGAGACAAGTTTACGATTGAGTATTCATGATGCTGGAGATGCATTTGATGCTGTTCTCTATCAGTAGGTTGTTGGATGCTTTATTTACTTATGCATTACTCAGCGAGATATTCAATTTGCTGTCTCACAGATGAGCAGATTTATGCATTGCCCAGGAGTCAAGCATTGGCAGGCGGTTAAGCGCATCTTTTGCTACTTGAGTGGTACTTGGCTACTTGGGTTGTTTTATCCCAAGGGGGGATCACTACCACCAGATTTGCATGCTTTTTCTAACTCTGATTGGGCTGGTTGCTATGACACTCGTGTGTCAACTAGCGGCTTTTGCTTCATGCTTGGTAGCTCATGTATATCTTGGTTGAGCAAGAAGCAACCTACTGTGGCCACTTCCGGTTGTGAGGCTGAGTATAGGGCATCTTTCACAACTACTGTTGAGTGTGTGTGGCTCAGATGCCTTATGGCTGATTTGGGTGTTGGTCAGTCTTCTACCACCACCATCTTCACTGACAGTCAGAGCGCATTGGCAGTTGTGAGGCACCCTGTGTTCCATGCTCGCACTAAGCACATTGAGGTGCATTATCACTATGTTAGGGAGAGGTTCTCTGCTGGGGAGATCAGCTTGGCATATGTGCCCACGCAGGAGAACATTGCAGACCTTTTCACGAAGGCTCTGCCTAGGGAGAAGTTTGAAGCTTTCCGCAAAGCTTTGTGCTTACTTCCTTTTGTGGAGTGATTTCCACATAGCACTTCCTTATACATGAGTGCCAGCTCCTTGTTCACCGCATCACTCCCAGGGGGGATTTGTTGATATATTTAGGTAGTGATGTGTGAAAACACACTAGGACCATCGGGGCACTTTTTTCCCTCTTTAGGAGGTTTTTTTCCCCCGGTTTGTATATACGCCTATTGCCCTAATGGGCTACTTATCTTTGTACATTCTCTAGTAATACATTCAGTATTGTGTGTTTGTGCTCCAAGCTTCTTCTTCTTCCTTGTGCTGTTCGCGTGCTTCCGCAGACGTGTAACTCCAACAAAATATAGGTACTCAAGCTGATGAAGATGGCCTTGAAGATGACGATATTCTCCATGTTCGTATTCGTGCTCTGGTTTCTATTGCACCTAATGTAGAGCAATATCATTGGGATGGTAGAGATGCTCAAGCACATGCGTTGATAGTCTTGTCTATCAAACGTGCTATTATTCATCACATTCACCCTTGCAGAATAGCCAAGGATGCTTGGGATACACTTACCACATTGTACCAGGCTAGGACTGAGGCTCGTGTTGCTTACCTCCAAAAAAATTTGGAGAGTGAGCATATGAATGTAGGTTATTCTATGGAAAGTTTTCTGAAAAAGATCAAAAACTTGTTCAACTTCAAATCCGATAGCCCTTTAATGAGACTCTGCATGTCAATGAATGAAAAGATGTGCTAATGGGAGAAGAGCCAATAAAACCACATACAAAGCTAAATGTGGAGGTGTCCCAACTAAAGCTAGAGTAGTAAAAAATATGATTCAAACATCCATGGACACACAATAACAATTCATGGAAGCCAACAAGAAATACAAACTGGCACACATAGAAAAAGGTGAGTTCAAAGCTTTAAGTGAACAACTGTCTGATCAATTAATGAAAGCATAGATGGCACTCAACAAAAATGATGAAGAATCCATTGAGGCTACTAATCAAATCAATAAATTAATGGAAGAAAACGCACAATTGAAAATCCATCTAGATGAAATCAAACAAAAATATGCAACAAGAGAAGTACAGAAAGCACGATTGGTCAATAGGAGCAAGATTCTAGAGTCACAAATCAAAGTGTACATGGATGAAGTTGACAAGCTTTGCAAATGAAATAAAGACCTGATGACATCAATTTTATTGGATCAACCTATGGAAGCATCAAGATCTACAAGTGAGGACATTGTTGAGCTATGTGCATAGATTGAAAAGTATGTTGATCAGCTCACATAGGAGCAAACATTACGTGCTCATTGGGAGTCAAAATACATGCATAATACAAATGAACTATGAAATAAATGGAAGGAAGCAGTGTCAAAGTATATAAGAACAATGCAAACAAGACACCGATTAAACGACTATAGTATATACTGGCAAAATAAAGAGTGAAGAAGAGCTCAAAGAAGCAAAAGAACAAATGAAAGAAAAAGATCAAGTAATTGCATCTTTACAAACACAATTATCACAATAGGAAAACATGGGGACACAAGTAGTTCCAAGCTCTCAAGTGGCTACTGAGGAGACTGAGGCATGCCCTCTTTCTCTCCCCATCACTCATTCACAGATACAACTTGAGGAGGAGATACAAATTGATGAACATATGATGCCATATACTGCAGAAATAAGCCAAAGAGAGTGGGTACTATTGGTGTCCCAACTCACACAAATTTTTGAAGATGCATTAGTAAAACTAATGAAGAAAGCTAAAATCAAAAGCAAGGATTTGGATAGCATTATGAGGCCATTCAATGTACCATACAGGAATCATGAAAGAAGAAACAGGTCGCTACATAAAGAGAGTGACCCAAAAGGATCCGGACCAAGATTTGAACTTCAAAGCAACAACCTTCTCCTACACTCAAGAAGAATTCGCAAAGGCCGATCCTCTTTGGAGATGAAAACTTTTGGAGAAGAATCCTATCTTATGGGTGCACTGGCAAGAGGCATCATATTTATTACAAGTAAATCCTTATTTTTGCCATGTACCATGTTGAAGACCATGGATGCAATTTTGGGAAGAAATAAGTAATGGCAAGTTAAATAATCAATGGTTAAACTTTACCTTGCTACCGAGTCCACCCACACCATTATCGACCAATCGATGAATCCATGGTTTGGACAATAGAATTTTGGCTATCTAGATATGCCTCCATCCCAGACATAGCAATAAAGATGACAAATAAAGTGCTTATCATGCTTCTAACTGTATTAAAAGTTTTTAAACATGCAAAGTACACATTTTTAAATTTTATCAGCATCAATGAAGGCACCAAAGCCTTAGCTTTTTATCTCTCGATTATGCCAAGCCACCTCACAATAATAGCTTTATACTCTCAAATAATGTTTTTGCCGAGTACTTATATGTAGACATTCAAAGAAGCTTTCTTCACAGGGTTTTTGAGATGGATTCTAAAATCTTTTTGAAGATCTCAACAAACTTAAATGCTAGATTAGTGGCTAAAATCTTTTTGAAGATCTCAACAACAAGCATTGAATCACGGCATAAAGTTAGCTCAATGGAAAGAGCTAATGATTCATGAAGCCAATGTGCTCAATCAAATAGAAAGAACAATGTTCCACACCTACTCACGTCACTCACAAAACATTGTCAGGGATGATAGAGTTTTGGCCGAGGGACATGTGGAGGGAGAATCCAGAAAGAAACGATGAAAAAGAAAATCAAAACACAAAGTAGTTCAATAAAGAAAATCACCCTCTGTCCAAAGCCCCATAGGGGCATGCATTAGTCTGAAGAAGGCACAAAGGGAGAAAAGACAAAGGCCAAAATAATGCAATAGATCCCAAAAGACGTAAAAAAAGATTTATAAGAGGACTTTGAAGAACCACCCTCACTAAGAGAGATGCTATGTTTATCGAAAGGTGCATGTGTGGCAACCCGAATTAAAACAACAACCTTGATTTGTGAATATAAGGAATATCAAGGAGTAAACGAAAGCATTAGACTAAAGCTCGGACAAGCTAACAATTGTTTGAAAGTTTTGAAGGCTTCCTCGACCATTGGTGGCATGCAATTAAAAGAAATACATATTGCCTCTGAATCTTTAAGGTCCCCATGATTGCTAGTAATGTGCAATCAAAATACACACATGGAAATTACAACATCAGATGGGAGATAAAGAAAAGGAAATAGATTAAGACAATTGGCCCTTCTCTGGGCACCTGTTGTGCATCATGGAAACCCACAGAAGCATGCCAAGGGATGATAGAGACTAGGAGGGGGAAAGTGTTGTAGAAGAAAGAAATGAAGAAAAGCGGGTCCCAAAATTTTCATTTTTTAACGCCCATTTTCTTTCAAAATCCTATGTAAAACTTCAAAGAGCCATGTAAATGCCCTAAAGGAGTCCTCTGGATGCATGATTCCTGAACATTGTAACATTAGCCTTGTACAATAGTAGGATTTTAGTGATTTATAAGAAAAGTGTCGGCCCCCCATGTGAAAGGACCATTTTTAGGGCACATATATATAAGTCACTTGGTGACTCTTTGTAAGGACTTTTTGCCATTGTGAGTAATTAAGCTAAAATTTTCAAATTTTCTTCTTCCCTCCTATGTATCTTCTTCTCTATGAGCTTGCATGTAGGTGTGATGCTTGAAATGTGTGTCTAGAGGTGTTGTCTACCCGTCCCCTACTGTCTTTGCCATTGAAGTGTGTGAAGCATGGTGATTTGTGGAGCAAGAGTTGGTGTTTTCTACCACTCAGTATTTTGCTCATAACTCGAAGTGCATTTGTCAGATTAAGGTGAAACTAGCATTGGATGTGTCTCGTTGAGAGCTTCGAAAGCAACTCTCTATTGACCATATTTAGGTATCGGAGCAGAGAGAAAAGGCCTATTTTTTTTACCACTATAGCAAGTATCACAACATACAGTGAGGTAGGTGATGTGAGAGGTAGATAGACCTAATTTACATTTGTTTGCACATTCACTTCATTTTCCATTACCCATGTCCTCATACACTTGATACGTTTATGTCCACAAATTGATAAATTAAAGCGTGTATTAATCCACCATTATATTCACTTGTTGATGATTGAGGTATAGTCTCCTTCATCACAAGTCCCTAAGACTTCATAAGCTTAAGTACACACAATCACCTTCATCCTCATTTGAGAACCTAAATCTTCTTTCTATTGGTGTTGAGATAGGCTTGCAAAACGATGAAGTAGGTTCTCAATATACTTTGTTTGATGCACAATGATTCCTACATCAACAAATATAAATTGAATGCCAAGATAGTTCTCCAAAAGACGAAGATAAGTGACATCAAGAGTATGCTAAAAATCAGCCATAATCGTGCGAATTTTTTCATCACATGACCCGATCAATATAATTTCATCAACATAAACAACAAGCACTATATGATCAGCCCCATATTTGCATATATAAAGTGTGCTTTCAGTTGAACTACATATAAAGTCGAGAACAATCAACTGCTTATGTATCTTGTCATTCCATGCATGTGGAGCTTGCTTAATGTGGAGAATGAGTTCTCCTATGCGCAAGGAAAACGTGTAGTGAACCCTTGTATGTCCAACACTTGGACAAATAGCAGCATCTTAGATAGCTTGTTGCTCTCAATACAAAACTCAAATGGACCTGTGCCTTTAGTCAGTCAAAGTAAACAAAGATACCTTTCTAACAAGCTATAAATGACTTAATTTGGACATGTTTTGATTAGGAAACACAACTAATGAAGATGAACTACCTGTCCACATAAGAATGTTGAAGAATTGAACTTCACTCTCAGACTGATAACTCCTTGAATACCTTTGAGGAAGATATTTGAAACAAAGATAGTACACAAATAGCTTTCCAACAAGATAAAACTCAAGTAATTTGGATGAGTTTTGGTCAGGAAACTCAACTGACCAAAATAGACTACCTGTGCAGACAAGTATACTAAAAAACTAGACTTCACTCTCTGATAGATATCTCATAGAATATACATCCTTTGATTGAGAAATTTGGGATAGAGAAATTACATGCAAAGAGCTTTCCAAAAAACCAAAAATCAAGCAATTTGGATACGTTTTGGTTGGGAAAATTAACTGACCAAAATAGACTACCTGAATACACAAGTATGCTAAAAAATTGGACTTCACTCTTTGACTCATAACTCACAGAATATATTAAGCTTTGAAGGAGATATTTGAAAGAGACAAAGTGCACCTGCTTTCCAATGAGTGTTTAAACATAAGAAATGGTTACATATACACTGAGATATGAGCTTCCCAATAGAGCTATGCACAAAATGATGTGCGGCTAGAAGGAGTCTATGAGAAGACAAAATGACAAAATGACTAGATCCAACTATTGTGAGCTCTTGCCTCTTTCTCTCCTTGTTTAGAACGTGCTCCCACTCCACTTTTATAACCAATGAGCATGTGAAGAAGTTTGTGCCTCCTTCGTAACTCACCACTTTTCCCACTACATGCCACTAACTACAAGGTAGATATTGTATCTTTTACTCATCATGAATTTTGACTTTTTTTTTCTCTTTTTTCTTTTTCTCTTCTTTTCCTTTATCTGATTTTTTTTCCTTTTTTCCTTTTCTCTTCTTTTCCTTTATCTGACTTTTTTTTCTTTTTTCCTTTTCTCTTCTTTTCCTTTATCTGACTTTTTTCTCTTTTTTCCTTTTCTCTTCTTTTTCTTTATCTTTATATTTGGTAAATTTATCCAAGCATAGATCATATGAAAATGATCTTATACATTTATCTTCAACACTCCCCCTCAAGCTCATTTGGGAGTTATCTTCAACCATGTCTTGCAAATTTATCACATCCCCCACCGGATTTCTCCAAGGCTTATGACTAAAGTGGTGACCAAGGCATAGACCTTGGCATACCTTGTCATTTGAGTCACCGAAGTCACCGTTGGCACCGTTGGCTGCGCACAAGGGAGGACCTCAATGATCAAGGAAGATAGAGGTTCTCGGTACTTCTCGGGAGGTCACCCATCCCAGTACTGTTCCCCCCAGAGCTCGCTTAATCGTGGCAATTTCTTGGCACTAAACTACACTCTTGTGGTGTGTGAAGAACGGGAAAGACTAAGGTTAACATTACCTTGAACATGCTTTGGTCCCTCAAAACTTCATTCTTTGCTTTCAAGGCCTATTTCTGAAGCATTTTGGGGTGTCTTTTGGAGCAATTTTGGAGTAGTTTTGCACATAGTTCTCTTCATACACGTCTAAGAAAATCAAGAAGAGTGTTATTTATACTTCTCCAACAACAAATATCAACCTTTGGGGCTGTGTTTTCAGCCACACTCGTAAAACTACAGGTTTCTCGAAAGGTTTCTAGTTTTGGTGGGAGCAACCGCTGCAAATTTATGCAGGTTTTTGGGCCTAAAACATTAGAGTTGACAGACACTTGCAGGTGTTATTGAATAGTTTTTGGGTTGTGCATTCAGCCTTTTAGTGTCATTTTACTACATATATTGAGCACATACACACCATGTACGCTTCTGTGGATACTGCTTATGTACGTCCATGTGTTCATTGATATAGCAGTTACATTTTGCATAAAGCCTTTTACATTTGAGAAAGAGGGTCGTGGTGAGGTTTTCTTAACTGGGAGACACCCAGATGTCGGGGTCTCTTCGGTGATGCAGGTGGAAGACTTACCCAACCTCACCATATGAGATGTATGATAGTTGTTCATAGGTGCTCGATAAGCCTAGTTGGCTTCTATTGGCTTATTGATTATATGCAATGGAGTCAGTGATTCACTATGTAGGTAAACATGTTAGTACTTGCAGTTTTATGATATTTTGACACTGGTCATATGCTCATTTTGCAGAGGATACTCTGGCAAAATTTTCTAGATTTTTGGTTTAGTCAACTATATAGTGGTCGATTTACTCCTTGATACACTTATTTGTTTGTGTTTGGACTCTTCTAGCTCCATTATCATTCTATTAAGGTCTCTACGATCATGGCATCAGAGGTCTCAGGCACATATGGTGGATCAGGTTCTAGTGCCAGTGTTCAAAGGAGAAGCTATAACTTGTAGGGCAAAGACCATTATGAGATCCGAAAATTTGATGGCACAAACTTTGCTCTATGGAAGAATCAGATTAAAGATGTGCTGATTCAAAGAAGGCAATGGAAGCCAGTAAATGGGATTTCAAAGAAGCCTGTTGACATGGATGAAGATGATTGGGATGAGTTAGATGAAATGACCAGGTGTTCCATTTGTTTGCACCTGGCAGATAATGTTTACTTTAAAGTATTAGATTGTGAAAGTGTAGAGCAGCTTTGGAAGAAGTTATGCAATACATATGAAAAAGAGACGGTATCAAATAAAGTGTATTTGATGAGAAAATTATATGACCTTGCTATGAAGGACACAGATAGTGTTGTTGCTCATCTGAATGAGTTTGATTGCTATATTCTCCCAGTTACAAGCTCAAAAAATGGATATGGATAATGAAATGAAAGCACTATTGCTGTTATGCACCTTGTCATCATCATGGGATACATTTTGCCATGTGATGATGCAGATCATTCCCTTTCTGATGCAGATTTACATGATGCACTTATTGATGAGAGAGCTGATATTGACTAGGCAAGAACTATGCCAAAATGGTTGTGCAAACCTTGCATGACAGCAAATTAGATGCACCTCTATCATATCGTACTCGATCAGGCTCTCATAGTGCCTCTTGCATCAAATTGCTATGCTATGGCTGCATCTAGTCTCTGTGATGAAACTGAGCCTATTTTGTTTGATTAAGCACAAAATTCAGAAAATTTGTCTTTATGTGACTTGCCTCGTGGCAAGAAGGCCATTGGCACTAAGTGGGTATACAAGCTGAAGCATAAACCTGATGGTACAATTGACAAGTATAAGGCTAGGCTTGTTGCAAAGGGTTATGCGCATGAAAGAGGCATTGATTTTGATGAGACCTTTGCACCTACATGCTGTATGACTACTGTTCGGAGCATCTGTGCACTTGCATCCCATCATGGTTGGAATGTACATCAATTGGACATTAAAACTACATTTCTGAATGGTGACTTGCATGAAGAAGTGTATGTTTTTCAGCCCCGTGGCTTTGTGCAGAAAGGGCATGAGAACCAGGTGTGCAGGTTAAAGAAGGCGTTATATGGTTTTAAGCAAGCACCACGGGCTTGATATGAAAAGATACATGCCTATCTGATTGCACATAGTTTTGAGAACAATCCAACTAAAAGCACCTTATATGTTAAGCGTGCTAATGATGTACTTCTAATCATTGTGGTTTACGTTGATGACATGCTGCTCAATGGTCCTTATGAGAGGCATATTGCTGATTTTAAGGCTGATTTGCATGCCTCATTTGAGATGTATGATTTGGGGCATTTGCATCATTATCTGGGCATTCACTTTATGCATGTTGATGGTGGAATGGCTTTGTGTCAAACGAAATATATTGACACATTATTGCAGCATTTTGGCCTTGAAGACTTTAAGCCTATTGCCACTCCTATGGAGACAGGTTTATGATTGAGTCTTCATGATGTTGGAGATGCATTTGATGATGTTCTCTATCATCAAGTTGTTGGATGCTTGATTTACTTATGCATTACTTGGTCACATATTCAGTTTGCTATCTCACGGATGAGCAGGTTTATGCATTTCCCAGGAGTCAAGCATTGGCAGGCAGTTAAGCATATCTTTTGCTACTCGAGTGGTACTCGCCTACTTGGGTTGTTTTATCCCAAGGAGGGATCATTACCGCCAAATTTGCATGCTTTTTTTCACTCTGATTGGATTGGTTGCTATGACACTCGTGTGTCCACTAGTGGCTTTTACTTCATGCTTGGCAGCATATGTATATCTTGGTTGAGCAAGACACATCCTACTATGGCCAGTTCCAGTTGTGAGGCTGAGTATAGGATAGCTTTCACAACGACTATTGAGTGTGTGTGGCTCAGACGCCTTATGTCTGATTTGGGTGTTGGTCAGTCTTCTGCCACCACCATCTTCACTGACAGTCAGAGCGCATTGGCAGCTGCGAGAAACCTTGTGTTCCATGCTCGCACTAAGCACATTGAGGTGCATTATCATTATGTCAAGGAGAGGTTCTCTGCTGGGGAGATCATCTTGGCATATGTGGCCATGCAGGAGAACATTGCAGACCTTTTCACGAAGGCTCTGCCTAGGGAGAAGTTTGAAGCTTTCCACAAAGCTTTGGGCTTACTTCCTTTGGTGGAGTGATTTCCACATAGCTTGGCACTTCCTTATACATGAGTGCCAGCTACTTGTTCACTGCATCACTCCCAGGGGGGATTTGTTGATATATTTAGGTTGTGATGTGTGTGAACACTCTAGGACCGTCGGGGCACTTTTTTCCCTCTTTAGGAGGTTTTTTTCCCCCGACTTGTATATACGCCTATTGCCCTAATGGGCTACTTATCTTTGTACATTCTCTAGTAATACATTCAATATTATGTGTTGTGCTCCAAGCTTCTTCTCCTTCCTTGTGTTGTTCGCATGCTTCCGTAGACGTCTATCTCCAACAATTGCTTTGGCTAAGAATTCGGTCTATCATGCAAAGACCAAGCACATTGAGGTGAGGTATCACTTCGTTAGAGATTGCTTAGCCACTGAGCTCATTATTCTTGAGAAGGTTCACACTCGAGCTAATGCTGTAGATGCTTTGACTAAAGCTCTATCACAGGATAGCTTTCGACACTGCTGTCACTTGATGGGGGTTACTTGATTCATGATCTTACACAATCACTTGTATTCTGTGTAACATGCCCATCAGCTGGGAGGTATAGTTTGTATACTTACACTCAGGTATTCTTTATCATTCTTTATTTTTCTTCCATAGTTACTTTGGCAATATTGGCCTTTAGTGGGAGATTGTTACCGTTAGTGTCCATGTGAAAGGCCAAATGGCCACTAGTCACTTCTTTGTATATGTTCTTTAATAAAACATATAGTGGCCTAGTCAATCACAGACTATAAGCTCGACCGCATTTGTAATACCTAAGAAGTCTGTCTTCGTGCTCTCTGTGTACTGTGTTTTTCCTACGTATTTTGTAGCCTATGTACGGAGTATTGTGCGCGGCCCTAGGAGCTCAGTTTTGTACTCCGAGGATATCGTCCTGAAGCTCTCGAGAAGGAGAGTGCACTGTGGTGCATCACCATCGAATTACTTCAGAAGCATCCAAGAACTTTGTAAACATATCTGCAACCTCCTCTTTGGTTTTGATGAACTTTATCTCCACATCTTTGCTCAATACCTTCTCCCTTACATAATGGTAGTGGACCTCTATGTGCTTGCTCCTTGCATAAAACATAGGATTGCTTGCCAAGTAAATACTTGACAAATTATCACCATATATAGGGATGGTTCCAACTTGCACTTCAAGATTAGCCAAAAGCTTTTTAATCCACATTGCTTCACATGTGGCAAATGCTAGTCCTCTATATTCATCCTCCATGGATGAAAGTGCAACAATAGGTTGTTTCTTTGAGCTCCATGTGATAGCTTTGCTTCCTATCATGAACACATAACCTGAGGTTGATCTCCTATCTTCTTTTGAACCTACCCAATTAGCATCACTAAAGTCTTTGACCTACAATTCTTCATCAAATTTGTAAAACAAAGCATGATTAAGTGTATGCTTTATGTATCTCAACACTCTCTTGGTTGAATTTAAATGTTCACTTATTGGGGCTTGCATAAACTGAGAAAGTACGCCAACAACATAAGATAAATCAAGTCCTGTAATGTTTTCATAGATTAATGATCCTACAATGCTTTTGGATGTTGTTACATCTTCCAATAGTTCTCCTTCATTTGAGCAAATCTTTGTATTTATGTCCATGGGTTGAGTGAGTGGTTTGCATTCACTCATTCCAAATATGAAAAGAACATCCAACAAGTACTTCCTTTGCATCATGTAGATGGCACTTTTTCCATAAACAACTTCAATTCCTAAAAAATATTTCAACTCTCCAAGATCTGAAATTTTAAACTCCTTACCAAGCTTCCTTTTGATATCTTTAATCCTTGTAATATCATTTCTTGTTATGATGAGGTCATCAATGTATATGCAAATATATACCTCTCTATTTTCTTCCTTCTTCATGTACAATCTCTGACTCTATGCTCTTGGTGCTTGCGTCAAACCATAAAGTGCCTTTTTCAACTTGCAAACAAAGTCTGGATGTTTTTCATCTTCAAATCCAACCGATTGACTCATGTATACCTCCTCTTGTAGTTCTCCATTGAGAAAAGCATTTTTGATGTCGACTTGATATAATGGCCATCTCCTTGAAGCAGTTGCTATTAATGTTTTGATTGTTTCCATCTTTGCAACAAAGCTGAAAACTTTATCATAATATATGCCTTGTGTTTGTTTAAATCCTTTGGCAAATAATCTAGATTTATATCTAGCTAGTGAACCATCAACATTCCTCTTTACTTTAAACACCCATTTGTTTGGAACAATCTTCATACCTTCTTTCTTTGGCACTAGTTTCCATGTGTGGTTATCTTTGAGAGCTTTGATCTCCTCTTTCATAGCTTGCTTCCATTCCTTTTGTGTGCAAGCTTCTTCATATGTCTCAAGCTCTTTGTCTTTGATAACCTGCATCATGTATGCAAAATGTTTCGCCATGAAACTATCATAACTCAGCCTTTGATTTGGATACCTTGTCCTTGAAGATCTTCTTTCATTGCCTTTAGAAAGTTGCTTCTTTAAACTATTCAGCTTTACCTTCGAAGTGATTACCTCTTCACATTCTTCTTCACTTGCATCTATCTCACCGTTTGGAGTAGCACTTGCTTCTTCGGCTCTACTATGAACTGAATTTGGAGGCAAAGAATGACTCCCCCTCCATGTTGAACATTCTTCATTTGATGTAGATGCCTCTGGACCCGAAACCTTTGTGCTCGATTGTTGGACTTCTCTTTGATTTGTTCTTGCATAATCATCACAATCTTCTTCAAGAATCTTTTTCTTTCCTTTATCTTCATACCATGGTCTTAGTTCATCAAAGACCACATCTTACGAGACTCTTACTTCCTTTGTTCTAGGGTTGTAACACTTGTATCCTTTTTGCTCCTTCAAGTACCCGATAAAAATGCATTTTTCTGACCCTAGTTCCATCTTTGTTCTAACTTCTTGTGGAATGTGAACAAAGCAAACACATCCAAACACTTTGAGGTGTGTAAGATCAGGTTTCTTACCGGAATGTACCTCCTCTGGAGTCAAGTGATGTATTCCCGATGTTGTGCACCTATTCATCAAGTAAACGGTGGTTGTGGTAGCTTCAACCCAATAGTACAATGGTACCTTCATCTCGTTGAGCATGCATTTTGCAATTTCAACAATTTGCCTATTTTTCCTGTCAGCTACTCCATTTTGTTGTGGTGTATACCTACAAGTAAACTGCCTTTTGATCCCATTCTCTTGTAGAAAATCTGAAAATTCTTTTATCCCATGCAAAGACATCAAAGAATTCTTGGAGTAGCTGGATTAAGCCTGCTTGAAATGTTTCCGGTAGGTTTTGCTTTATCTTCACAGGACGTAGATGATCTTTATCGCCTAAATTATAAGTGATCAACTGATCTTCTGAGACATAAAATTATCGAGGCTTCTCTATGTCGGCTGCTGGCTTAAAAAGTTGTTGCAGTTGAGCATCATTTATAGCATCAGTATCTTTCTTCTTATCTTCTTCTGTTACAGTCATCACCGTACAAACTGTAGGGTTCCAATTATCTACAACAGATTGTAGATCAACAGTTCTTAGGGAGATCAAGTCAATGTTATTTTTCAGAAACTCTTCTTCTTCGTCACCTGACAATCCATCTAACATATGGACTGGTTCTGCCAAATACGGTCTAGCATGCAACTCACAAGGTTGTATAGCATCTAATTTTACAATGTATTTACGATTTTTATCTTTGAAAGTGAGCTCTTGTGCAGACCAATCTTGTATCACCTTAGCGTGCTTCAGCCAAGGTTGGCCGAAAACGAGGTTGTAATCAAGAGTGGATTCCGGTAAATCTAATATAACAAAGGTCATTTTAAATGTTGTACCTTGTAAAGTGATTGGTACATTTCGTACAAGTCCTATGGGATGGACTCTTGATTGGTCGGCCATTCTGACAAAAAACTGAACTGGTTCGATTTCGGTCCACCCTAACTTTTTACATAGTGCAGCAGTAGCAATGTTGACTCCAGATCCTCCATCAATTAGTACTTGTGTGATTTTATGATTCTTATACCATACCGTTATCAAAGGAATTGAATGATCGACCGTAGACTCAGGTTCCAGTTGTACTGTTGCTGTCGCCGGAATGCAGGAAGGCACAGGACTGAACTGTTGTTGAAATTGTTGTCTAACTCCTGGTACTAGTGCAAGTAATTGACCTAAAGGAAGAGTGATGGATGCTTTAGATAAAATTTCCCAGGCCTTTTGTGATTGGATTGTTTCCACAGATTCTGGAGATGATGCGTCTACTGAAGATGATGTGTTAGCTGCTGATGATATACCTGGTGCTGATGATGTGCCTGCTTCTGATGATGTTCCTGCGGCTGATGATGTGCCTGCTGCTGAATTGGAATCCTGTTGTTGTGTTCCTTCTTTGGTAAACGGAGTCTGGGTTGCCGGAATAGGATCTGGGAATACTGGAGGTTCTGCGGTGGTCCATTGACTAGCCTTGTTGTACATCCTTTGTTGTTCGTGTATACCTGGTTCAAATAATTCTGCTGCAGGTTGCAGTTGTTTACCTGAGCGGTTCTGAATGACTGCAGCTTGTGTTTCTACTAGTGTGATTTATACCATATTAGCCATTGGATTTTGTCGTTCCTTCTTTCTCTGATCGTATTCAGCTGCATCTTTACAGAATCTTCTAATGTGACCAAATTCACCACAGAAATGACAGCGTGGTGGTGGTAGATTGGGATTTTCCGGTGGCGGTCCGATCTGCCAGCGGTTTGCATTATAGTTGTTATTTCTCTGTCCTCTGTAATTTCGATATCCTTGTTGCTGATTGTTCCTCATTTGCGGAGGCACATAGTGATTGGCTGGCTGCCCTGGTTCCTGTATAACTGCATTGACAGTCACTGTTCCTTGTACTTTGGCGTTGTATGCGCAGTTTTCGGTGGTGTGTCCGGCAGTGTTACAGATAGCACAGAATAATTGATTAAGTGCACAAGTGGCACTCGTATGGCCTGAATTCTTGCATGTGATGCAGTATACTTGTCTGGTCACATCTTCGGCGATATTTCTGTTTGTTTTTAACCATTCCAGATCTTTTGTAAATCCTCCAACCTTGTTTTCCAGCTGTAGAGCCATTGCGATCACTACATCTAGTGTCATTGCTCCTACACAGCGTATGATCATAATCTGTTTAAGTTGTGGAGTCAAACCATTGATGAACCACTGAGTGATAACGTCATCTGGTAGGTTGGCATGTGCTGGTGGTAACTTCCTCAAGTGAGTCCTGAATAGAGTAGCATATTCCTGTACTGTTTGATTTACCTTCTGTCTGTTGTTTTGCAGATAGTCAAAAATTTTGGCGGGATTCTTCTTTAGCCTGAATAGCTGCAAAAAAGCATCTCGTACTGCTTCATAGGTGCCAAAGTGATTAATATCATATTCTGTAAGCCATCTAGCTGCTTCATTGACCAGTGTAGATTGGAAGACAATAGCCTTATATGTTGGATCTGGTGGATGGTTGAGAACTGCGTAGTTTATCTCGAATGTGCGTACGTGAGCATCCGGATCATCTCTTGGGAATCCACCAAATTTCGTGTACGTCACTCCTGTTGGAGGCAGCCTGGGTGGACATAACTGTTGTTGTTGTTGTTGTTGTTGTTGTTGTTGTTGCCCGTTCATGATGAGTGTATTATGACTATCTTCTGTATCTCGGGGCTGAATATCTGAATAATCGGAATTTGTATCGTTGGATGGTGCACTTTCCGGCTCGATGATCTTGCTCAGTATGCTTCGAATTTCTGTTTCGAACAACTTTCCTTCTTTCTTGATGTCCAGTGTAGGGGAACTTGCTTCAAAAAGTGGTGGCTGGGCTGAAGATTCACCAAAAAATGGTAAATCGTCGTCGAAAAACTGTGATTCTGTTACCAAAATGTCACCGGAATGTGCCGAAATTATGTCAGAATAAAGTGCTTTTTCGCCCTCGCCAATTTCTTTGGCTAATGTGTTTCTAATCGTAAACAAATTCGAATCTTTATACAAGATTGTTAAATTAACTTCAGATTGCGTCTTGGTAGATTTTGGAGTTACTATATCTTCGACAGACTGTGTCGAAATAGTACCGGAATGTACCAGAGGCGTAACACGTTCCACTGGAATATGATCGGAATCAATTCTAACGTTCTTGACTTTCTTGACAACTGGGTCAGACCTAGTTGTACTTCTTCCTCCCAGAGTTGTCTTTAGTACATTAAGTACTCCAGACTGATGGTTCTTGGGATACGTTTCACCGGATCGAGTAACCGGCATGTATCATCTTTTGTACTAATCGCGTAGTATTACTATCGATAAAATTTTATAATCACGTTTCCACAGCAAGTTTGCGACAATCTAGTTCTGTTGCTACTTCCGAAAAATGAACGGTAATCTTGATGTTCGATTCTGACAGACGAATGACGATCTTGATGCTACTTTCCCACATATAGCACTTTCGTCAGGTAACTGGCAATCTTGATGCCACCTTCCCACAGATAGCACTTTCGTCAGGTAACTGGCAATCTTGATGCCACCTTCCCACAGATAGCACTTTCGTCAGGTAACTTGCAATCTTGATGCCACCTTCCCACAGATAGCACTTTCGTCAGGTAACTGGCAATCTTGATGCCACCTTCCCACAGATAGCACTTTCGTCAGGTAACTGGCAATCTTGATGCCACCTTCCCACAGACGGCACCAAGTGTTAAGAGTGTCAAACTTTTAAAGCTTTAAAACGCTTCGTTCTAACTATCAGAAGAGTGTTTAACCAACCTAAGTGGGTTCTTGGGAGTGGAAGGGGTCTGTAAAAACAGAGGCCCTATACTTAGTTCCCAAAATAACTGATATCTACTGTCTTTAAACAGTGTCGACACAGTCTTACCTCATTTCCCAGTAGCAACTAGACTATACCGAACTTATCGGTATCTTGGTACTGAATTACTTCAAGCGAGCATCCTACTGTAACAGTTCAGTAACCCATCCTTCATCAAGGCAGTACTCACCGTCAAGCAACCGAATCACAGAAGGTATCTACGGGTTCACTTACAGTATGAGGACTATCACACATTGGAATTACCCTTAATCCTAGGTAATTTCTCACCGTACAAGTGCAGATCGAGATCAGTACTACTTCTGCACAATGCTCTAAGGACGATCACTACAGTCACACAGACTTAGCAGTTTAACAACGAGAAGAACACTACGTCGTACAACTTAGCATGACAATTCGTCATAACGATCCACAGTAACTCTTCCAAGAAACGATTCAACATCTTACTGACTGGACTAAATTTGCCGGGTAACCGAGATTGACAGATAACAATACAGATTACCACAGAGTACGCAGAACTCAAACAAGAAGTACTACCGCAACACTTAAGATTCGCTGCGCAAACTCAATCAAGAAGAATAACACAACTACACATGACGATCTAGATTACTCAAAAACTAAACAACACACACTGCTGCAACATTCAAACAGACAACCAGACGAACAGTATGGCGATAACGCAACAATATGCCCGAATCCCCCCCACTCCGGAGCGCTTCTTTTCATTGCTTTATAAAGATTTACAAATATGCGCGTAACTACTTTTCGCGCGTGTCTTACAAAGATTTCCGTTACATTTGTCCCACTCCGTCAGCCGACTAACACTTGCCATTAGAGCCTTTTCAGAAGTGGGGTCTAGACTTTATTTGACCTATTACACCGCCAACAATACTCAGCAATAATCATTATATTCTAACCTGTACAGACTATACAACCAGATGGGCAGAAGCATGGGCTTTAAAATCTGCCACAGCTGTTTCGATGGCAAATTGCCTAATGAAGGATATCTTTCCGCGCTTTGGATTACCTCTGGAGCTTGTTACAGATCAAGGCACTCATTTTGTTAACAATCTAATGAAAGTACTCACACATTCTTTTCAAATCACGCATAAATTCAGTTCACCATATTATCCTCGTGCAAATGGTTTGGCTGAGAGTACAAACAAGACCCTGCTGAATATGCTTCGAAAACTCATTTTGGAAGCACCGGAAAGATGGGATCAACTGTTACCTACAGTCCTGTGGGCATACCGAACTACCTAGAAGGTAGCAACAGGTCTAACACCCTTCAAACTAGCTTATGGATTGGAAGCCATAGCACCCATGGAAATTATTGTGCCAAGCTTACGTGTGGCTCTCACTCAGAAATTAATACCAGAAGATTCTTTATCATTTCGGCTAGATACACTCAGAGAACTTGATGAGCACCGATGGCAAAGTTTTCTAACTATGCAGGAAGTACAGCTAAGACAAGCTCGAACACATGATCGCTATCTAAAGACCCTAGTTTTTACGGTGGGACAACTTGTAATATTTTACAATGCAAAATCAAATCGCTCTGCAGGCAAATTCAAGTTACGATGGTTTGGCCCCTACCGGATTTTTGAACAAGTGGGCCTAGAAACTTTTCGGTTGACTACTTTGATCGGAATTCCTATTCCGAAAGTCATCAACGATTCGAAGCTGCGGCCGTATCAACAAACATCTAACCTGCAATGAAACGTTTCGCGGTTGGCCGCGTCTTTTGGCGTTCTCTTTTCTTTCCTTTTCTCTTCTTTTCTTTTCTTTTTTGCATGCTTAATAAAATAAGTCTGTAAATAGCCGCGTTTTGATACCTAATTATGTCAACTGCCGCGCTGCCCTTTTCAGCTACTCATGCATGCACACCGAAGTTAAGAAGTTATCATCTCAACGACGAATGATTATTAGTGATTTTGATTGCTCCCCACTGCCGAACATCTACTTAACTTTCTCCATTTTGCCAAAAATCGCTATTGTTCTTGCGTGATTTGTGTGACTGTGTATACCCTGTGCGTTTGCGTTTTGTGCTTACTATCATCGCTTGCACCATGGAAGCTCTGGCAAACTATGCCACTTTTCGTGACGGACTCCCTATTGAGGTAGGAGAGTTTCTGCGCACCCGTCGGTTATCCAATTTCGTTGAACTGCCGTGGCATTCAGTGGAATCCCACCCGTTTTTTGCTCAGATCATCGCCGCTATCGCTAAAACACCTGCCAACGAGCAAAGTTGGGGTATCACTTCCCTACCCTCCCGAACCGTAATCACCTTCCAAACTTTCGCTGAGTCGTTTCAACTCCCTTCGCAAGGTCGAGAGAATGGCCCGAATCTGCCATTAGCCACCATGAATCAGTTATTCCCTAGGCATTCATCCAACGAATATACGATCCTATGTCGACCGGAACGTGAGAGATCCGCCCTTCCGTTCTTAGTAGCTATCCTGAACCTACAGAAACGTACTTATGGAATATCGAATCCATTCTACTCTGCCATTGATTTAGCTGCTAGAGAACCAATAAATTTTGCATCCTACTTCTTCCACCGCATTCACAAGGAATGTGTTTCAATAATTAAACAGGTAAACAAAGGAGGAATGCCAAGGTCCAGATTGCCACACATTATTTCTTTCCTTTTTCCGCCCATTCTTGCAGCACAACCACCACCCAGAGGCCCGGTCCTGCGCCATGAAGATTCTGTGCAATTATTGGAGGACGATGAAGAAGACGAAGAAGAACTCAATCAACTCTTCCACTGGAAAAGAATTAGAATTAGTTCCTCTGAAATTGAAGCCCAGGGGTCAGCAAAAAAAAACAAAGAAGATGACAAGGATGAAGAAAAACAGGATGAAGAAACCTTCCATGACACCGCAACGTCTATGCAGCACGAATCATCAGCACAATCTTCATCAGAAGGACAACAAGAACAGGAGGATCACACCGAATCCAACATAAGCTGGTCACAAGAGACATCACAGCAACAATCAGAGCAGGAAAACCAAATAAATGAAGAATAGATCGTTAAAGAAGTTTTCGACGAACTTCTGAAAGCAGTTGAGTCCACAGTTGCCGACATTGCACAACAAACAACAGAACAGGTAACAGAACCTAACCCTGTCCTGCCCACTCCACCACCGGAACCTCCGCTCAACCCCATCCTTCCTATTCCACCCAATGAACCCGACGAACTCGCAGCTTCTTCATCTTCATCGCCTAATTACTCTCCACCGAACTCCCTGCAACTCCTCACCGCATCCTCTTCCCAACCTCGTCCCCCTCCTCCACTCACGTCCATCCCCGTATTCTCTGAGTTAGCGTCAATGGGTCAACTGCTAATCAATTTATCACAACAACTCCCTGCGCAAATGAAGCAAGTAACAGAGAATATTCGCAATGAATTCCAACATAAAGTAGATCTACTGGAGGCCGACATTAGCCCCCTACAGGAAGAATTACTAGTAGCCAAAGCCGAAAACAAATCTCTACAAGAACAGCTGAAGGAATTACAGGCCAGAATTGCCGAACAGGAAATGGTTACCAGACAGAGAGATGCGGCGGTGGCTGAGCTCACAAAGAAAGAAGAATCATTATAGAATGCAAATGCCGAAATCAGTAAAATGAAGCAAGAGTTACAGGACAAAGAAGATGCAAGAATCGCATTAGGAAATCTGCTCGAAGAAACCAGAGTTCAACTAGACGAAGTGGTACAAAAAGGCCAAGAACAGTACGATCTGGCGATGAAAACAACCGAAGAACTCCAGAAATGTAAGATAGAATTCGACGAGGTAAACAACATTCTACGGCGAAAACTGACATTAGAAGCACAATTACAAAAAGTAATAACAGATCTCCGAAGAGAAAGGGATGCATATTCCAGAACCATACAGTTTCAGAATCAAGAGATCGAAAGAAGGGAGAATCAGCTGGACAATCAGAAAGAAAGAGTAAGCAAGATGGAGAAACAAGTGGCAGAAATGAAAGTTTCCAGAGATGCGGCTCTATCGAACGATTTCTACCTACAAGAAGCCTTTCTGCAGACGCAAGCAGAAATTTTGTTGACCGAAACTATAGCTTTAAGTTCTGTAAAAGTAGATGCACAACTAGCAGAACCGGATACTCTCAAACAGCTGTTAGAAACTTTAAAGAAGAAAATCGCCTGAACCTTTAGATTAGCCAGAAACATGTATTTAGATGGAGTTATAGAAGAACAGTAATTTTGTAAAACCTACAGGTTCGAGTCCACCGTGCGTGCCAGAGTGTTAGTCGGCCACCAGATTGGAAGTTGTAAAACTGAATCTTTTGTTCGCACGCGTGAAAATTTGTTACACTGACAGTTGTAATCTTTTATATAAAGCAATGAAAAGAGATGCTCAGTGACGACTCGTGGAATCACCAGACTGTCCGTCTGGGTGATTGTCTGAGCGCTGCTATAGCGTTGTTTGTCTAATTTTTGAGTACTCTGAGTATACTGTGCATATCCATGTTTGTTGTCTATCGATCTCTGTTGCACTTGTGAGTTTCATTTATAGACGGTAGATTGTTGTACTGTTGTCTGAGTAAGTCGTTTGCGAGTCTCTACTGGGATTGTTGTGTTGGTTCGCGTATCGTGTTGTTATTCTTTCTTGAAATTGTCTGCCAATGTTTGGTGAAGTCTGTGTAGCTATGGTAGCTTTTCTGGTATTCGGGTTTGTATTGTGTTGTCTTCCGTGTTGAGGTCTATGTTTGTACGGCAAAGATTAAGCTACGGTAAGAGCCGTCCTAAGTTGCGTACTGAATCTTCAAAGCACTGTGTGTCTATAATTGTTGAGTCCTTCTGTGTCTTCGGTTGAGTTTGCTATGAGCACTGTTCGGTGAAGGTTGAACTACTGCTATTGTTCCTAATGTTACTGCAATGTGTATTCGGAAAAGGGTCCGAGGTAACTCGGTATCATGATACTAATCGTCTGGTACAATGTGTTCGGCAAACCTTGGAAGAATTAGAATAACGAACCGTAAAGATTGAGAAGGGTATACCAATTCATGATAGAAGTCTTGAATATTAGTATATTGTGGTGTGAAGTCATTTTGGGAAACAAGCATAGGGCCTCTGTTTTTACAGACCCCTTCCACTCCCAAGAACCCAACAACATTTAAACGCAATTCTGACAGTTAGAACATAGCGTTTAACAGTACCTGTAGATTAGTGAACAAACTTCCTTGGCATGACATATGGTTACTACAACTTGAATCAATGTACCATTTTTTGTCATCTTCACAAGAGCTTCTATACTCATGTCTCATTGCAAGTAGTGTGTCCTTGCTTCCTTCACTCGAGGTGCTTACATAGTTGCTTTGGCTCCTTTGATTCCTCCATTTGGTCTTCCATTCTTCAGCCAACAATCACTATCATAGTGTCCTACTTTACCACAATGATAGCATGTTATAGCTTTATGAGAATTGTGGGAGCCTTAGCCTCTTCCTCTACTTCTACCTCGACCTCTTCCTTGTGTGTTGGCATTTGATGCATCCTTGTTGTCTTTCGAATTGTTTTGATTGTAGTTGGAGTTGTTGTGACCTCTTCCTTTTCCTCTTGAGCCTCCTCTTGAGTGTTGATATATTTAGGTAGTGATGCCTGTGGAAACTCTAGGTCCATTGGGGCACTTTTTTCCCTCTTTAGGAGGTTTGTATCCCCCCCCCTTGTATATACGCCTATTGCCCTAGTGGGCCAATTATCTTTGTACATTCTCTAGTAATACATTCGGTATTGTGTGTTGAGCTCCAAGCTTCTTCTTCTCCCTTGTGTTGTTCATGTGCTTCCGTAGACGGCTAACTCCAACAATTGGAATCAAAGCCGGTCACCGCTTCATCTAGGGTGTCGTCGACACTCCTCCGGTTATAGTCTCAGAATCGCGATCTGAGCTCGTTTCGGCCTACAAAAGCACTATCGTAGCACTTGTGCAGGCTATTTCGTTTTTTTTAGCCAAAGGTATATACCAGTTTTGGTTCGGCAGTATAAGCGTCTCGAAGTCAGAATTCGTCTAGGCAGTTCTGTTCAACTTTTTGAGATACAATCAATTTTGTGCATTAAGGTATTTTAGTCACCGACCATGGCTGAAAGCAGTGATGTATTCCATATGTTGGCTATTGAGGATAAGTTGGATGGTACCAACTACCCATTATGGGCTTATATGATGCGACATGTATTGGTTGCAAAAGGACTGTGGAACATTGTGCAGGGTGTTGAAAAACGTCCTATCACACCTGCAACTATTACAAATGCACGTACTGAAGCTGATGGAGAAGGTGTCGAAGATGATGATATTCTACATATTCCTGTTCGTGTTGCGGTTTCTGTTGCACCTACTGTAGAGCAGATTCGTTCAGACGGCAGAGATGCTCACGCACATGATTTGTTGATATATTTAGGTAGCGATGTGTGTGAACACTCTAAGACCATCGGGGCACTTTTTTCCCTCTTTAGGAGGTTTTTTTCCTTGGCTTGTATATACGCCTATTGCCCTAACAGGTTACTTATCTTTGTACATTCTAGTGCCAATACATTGAGCATTGTGTGTTGTGCTCCAAGTTTCTTTTTCTTCCTTGTGCCATTCACGTGCTTCCGCAGACGTCTAACTCCAACATCCAATGGATGCACTTTCCAACATAATGGACAACTAATGCAATCACAGAATGAATGGTAATCATGCACAAAGTACATGCAAAAGTCTCCTCATTATTTATGGCATCTTTTTATACATACTTTTTTCTAACTATTCTACCTTTGTAGCAATCAATGCTACAATTTGACTTTATTTTAATGTAAACCCACTTACTACCAATGGTAGCCATAGAAGAAGTATGTGTAAGAGAGGCATTTGAGGCAACTCTCTTATATGTATCCGAGTGATAAAATCCATTGAATAATGTCCCCACATCACAATAACATCACTATTGTTGAAATCATGAACCATACATTTGTTATCAACAAAGTGTACACAAAGTCTGGCACTAGCAATAGTACAAACCAAAATCAAGTTTTACTTGATACAGGGTACATGTTCATTCTTAAGAGTAACAATAGCTCCATTTGCATCTATAAGCTGATTTTATCCAACTCCAATAATAAGATAAGAAGCATTGTTTGCACATACATTATGTCCTCCCTTGGACGCATCTTTCAAATGTGCAAAAAATCTTTTGCATGAAGTAATATGCTATGAAGCATCACTATCAAAAAACCAATCCGAATCAGCCTCATTCACAATCATACATTTAGAATGTAACGATGAATCATATTGACATGGAATAAAACATTCCCAAACATCTTGAGCAACATTAGCTTCATCATTCTTTGCATTATATGTATTCTCAACAATAGACATGCCATATTCTTTCTTCTTTTCATTATGCTTGGAAAGCTTTCTACATTCATCAATGGTATGTCCAACCTTTCGACAATACTTGCATGTCTTGCATATCTCCAACAAGAGTGAGCAAGTGAGGCTTTGGTTTCGATGAACCCAAAGTTGAACCATACTTGGTTTTTTCCTTTTGTGTAATAGCAAGTGCTTGTGTTTTCTCAAGCAAACCACTTCTATTCATTCTTGATTGCTCTTTTTGAAAAAGAAGAGGCACAAGTTCATCAAAATTGTACATATTTGGATTTCTTTTTGCAACCAAACAAAGTGTAGTAGTAAATCCTTTGAGTAGTGTAGAAATCAATGATGCTTCCCATAATAATCTCATCAAAATTTGCAAATTGCTCTTTCAAATCATTGATGCATGTAACATCCACTAGCTCATTTTAAACCATACATACATCTTCAAGTTTCTTTGTCAAGTGAGAAACACATGCTTAAATACACATGGCATACAAAGAAGCAAGTGTATCCCAATCTTATCTTGAAGTAGTGCATGATCAGGTGTGTGGAACAATATGTCGCTTCATACAAAGGGCGATCAATGCATGAGCTTCAACATCCTTTCCATCCCATCTAAGTTGGCCTTGCATAGGTGGACAAGGCATGGTCATTGTAATTGAAGAAGATCCTAAGTCTATGACAATGGGTAGTGTAGTAGGAGTAACACCAGGTCACTTGTTGATATCTGCCACTATGTTCCATAGTTTCTTTGCAACAAAAACATGCTTCATCATGTAAGAATGCATTGGATAGTTGGTCTTATCAAGGTTATCTTCAACTTGAAGCATGCAGAGCAAGTCATTGTTGCTTTCCATTGCACCAAAGAACTCAAAAGTAGTAAGATATGAGCTTCAACAAAGCCAAAATGCAAGCTAAAATGCAACTCACAAATTGTAACTCTGACAAAAAATCTAGCTGTAAAATGATTTTAGAGTGCTAAACTTTATATGTCTATGCTATGAAATTGATTTGCACAATTAAAAGTGTGTGCAATGACGATGTGCAAAAAAAAACACATTGAGAAGGAGTTTAACTTTATTTGATACCACCATTAGGTATGTGAATGAGTGATAAACCATGAAAAGTACACATAAGAGTGAAGAAAGAGATTGAAGGACAGAGACACATGATGGTTGGAATATCTCTTTGTCGATAAATTATCAATAATATAAGAATAGATGAAGTGAGAGCTATATGTGGATCCCTAAGTACAATGTACTGCCACATATGAGTATATCATTGTTGATATATTTAGTTAGTGATGTTTGTTGAGGCTGAATATAGGGAAGCTTTCACAACGAGTGTTGAGTGTGTGCAGCTCAGATGCCTTATGGCGGATTTGAGTGTTGGTCAATCTTCTATCACCACCATCTTCATTGACAATTAGAGCACATTAGCAATTGCGAGGAACCTTGTGTTCCATGCTCACACTAATCACATTGAGGTGCATTATCATTATGTCAGGGAGAGGTTCTCTGCTGGACAGATCAACTTAGCATATGTGCCCATGCAGGAGAACATTGCAGACCTTTTCACGAAGGCTCTACCTAAGGAAAAGTTTGAAGCTTTTCGCAAAGCTTTGGGCTTACTTCCTTTTATGGATTGATTCCGCTTGGCACTTCCTTATACATGAGTGCAAGCTCCTTGTTCACTACATCACTGTTGAAGAAGCACTCACTAATTTGGCATCCAGATTAAAAAAAAAAGGAGCGTGACCGAACTACATGCAGAATTAGAAAACCAAATCAAGAATTGTAAATATGAGAACAGGACATGTAATAGAGTAGTGAACAGGGGAGTGCGCATAACGCACATAAAGAAGGATCGTGGAGCATACCGAAAGTGAAAGGCGCGGAAGAGCGTGGAAGAATGAAGACTATATATATATATATATATATATATATATATATATATATATATATATATATCAATCAAGAATCGAGCAAGTGAGAGGGAGAGATGAAATATAGCAGATGCGCAGAGACGCAGAGATACAGATATACAGATAGAGAGAGAGAAAGAAGACGCCAGAGATCGCGTATGTAGTATAGAAGATGCCATAGATTGCGTATGTAAAGATGAATAACAGAAACCTAAAATGTCAGGTATTCATCTGAGAGAGATGGTAATAAGAAACTACTCAATGTAGGAGAGTTTCTATAGCTTGAGCAAGAAGAGGCCAAGCTTGTTTGTACACATCTTCTCTAATAGAAAACACATGTTCATGTGGAAGCGCTGCGCGCATTCTTCGTATGAGTAGAATTTTGAATATTCTATGTTACGGTTAAAGTTAGTTAATAGTTACAGTTTCAACGTATACGTACTTTCGGTCACTTACGGTTTACTCAATAAATGTGTTTTTTGAGAAGAACCATGAAGTATATCTCGCAGAATAATATAGAGTTTTGTATGAGACATAGCTTATCTTGTAGCTAGAAGTCTCTACTTTATACGGATCAAAGTTTCTGGTGAAATGGATATGTACAAACAGTACAAAGTCGGACCGAAAATAGCACTCTGAACTGATGAAGTTTTTTTTTTTTCTCTAAACTTCAGGAAGAGTTTTGTCAGTAAGGGAATTTCACTCATCACTTCCTTATTTCACGTATAAACATTTGAAGCAATTACGAACAGATTTGAAGATCATTCCGGTAAGATTCCGGTAAATTTCGGTGACAGTCCAGTAACAGTCCGGTGAAGTTCCGGTGGAATTCCAAGAGAATTCAAAGCACAGTCTAATAGAGTTTGAGTGGCAGAAGCCCTGTTAAGCTACTGTTGATTATAGAGGTGTTCTAACATCACTCTAGTTTAACACTAATTCGGTGGCGCAACGAATTTCCGCAGGCTTGATAAGGTTCGAGTCTTTGCTGCGGCAGACGGGTGATACCGGAAGCTTACTACTATCAGAGGTATAAAAGCGGTACTACCGAAGACGTCGACCACCCCAACAAGTGGTATCAGAGCAAAGAAAGAAAACAAGAAGATCATGGCAGAACATGTCTCTATTGACAAGCTGGACAGAGATAATTATCCCGCATGGGTAATGCACATGGAAGCCTTACTTATGAGTAAGGACTTAATGATGTATGTGACCAGAGAAGAAAAGAAGCCGACCTTTGAAGTCAACAGACAACCAAAGGAAGAAGAATTGGAAGCCTTGAAGTTGTGGCAGAAGAAAGATGCAACGGCAAGAGCATACATTTATAGTACTGTTATAGATTATCTACTACCGCATATTAGAGGCCTGGAAACAGCGGAGGACATATGGAGTGCGTTGGAGGACCATTTCCAAAATACTACGAAAGCGAGGAAGGCTAGCTTATGGTCCGAATTCACATCGTTCAAAAAAAGGTCAAATCAAAGCATTAGTGACTATGTTACTAAAATGAAGGATCTAGAAGACAGTCTTGGATCCATAAATGAAGATATCGAAGACCACAGATTGATAGCGCAAGTGCTCACAGGTTTGAGAGGAGATGAAAGGTGGAAACCTTTTGTACTTTCAACTGAACTCTCTTTAAATCATTTTGTTCCATATTTAAATCAGTTGCTAGGATTGATGCTCACATATGAGCAAGACCTAAAAGGAGATGGAGATAAAGGACAAAGCTCTGCAAAGTACATGAAGAACAAAAAGAATCTTACAACACCACCTACAACAACTACACAAATGACACTCAGAATGAAAGTCATACGTCATTGATAATGAACTCAATCAGCACATCAGATAACGAAGACCTGAAGGTATTTTACATTGATTCTGGATGTTCTAATCACTTGTCAGGAAATATAGAATTGATGTCAAAACTGGAAAAAGGTAGTTCGTGTCACACTGTTCAAACAGGTGACAATACAAGACATAGTGTTCATTCAATTGGAAAAGTGAAGTGCAAGAGTGGAGCAGATTTGCTAACCAATGTTTTATATGTTCTGACAATACCAAAAATTTTGATTAGCATGGGACAAATAGTTGAGAAAGGTTTTCAGGTCAGATTTACAAATAAAGGAGTATTTGTAGAAGATCCCGAGAATGGATATCATCAGATCGTTTCTGGTAAGAAAGAAGGCAGACTCTTTACTTTAAGAGTACAAGGGAACATTGGCCAAGCATTGCTCACACATGGCGAAAAGGTAATTACAGAACTTGATCTCTGGCATAAGAGATTAGGTCATTTCAATGAAAAAGGAATTAAAGCTATGATAGCAAATCAGTTAGTACTGGGATTACCGAATGTACAGAATCAACATAGGATTCACAAATCCAAAGCATGTCAGATGGGAAAAGCCCACAGATTACCTTTCTAGAAGAAAGGATTCAAACATGATGAAGTACTTGAACTCATACATACAGATGTATGGGGTCCAACAAAAGAAGGATCAATCAGCGGATCAAGGTACTATGTTTTATTCATTGATGATGCTACAAGATGGATAACGTTATATGTCTTAAAAGAGAAATCAGAAGTGTTTGGAGCTTTCAGGAACTTTCATGCATATGCTGAAAGACTCATAGGTCGAAAGCTGAAAAGACTGAGGTCTAATGGAGGGGGAGAATACTTCTCCCGAGAGTTCAATGATTATCTTTGGAATGCAGGTATCAAAAGAGAAATAACTTGCAGGTATACACCACAACAAAATAGAGTAGCAAAAAGAAGGAACCGAACTCTAGTTGAGTTTGCACGAGCCATGTTAAACGAGAAGGGTTGTCCAAATTATCTTTGGGCTGAAGCCGTAAACACAGCGACATACTTGGTAAACAGATTACCATGTACAACTTTAGATGGAATGACCCCTTATGAAGCTTGGTGGGGAAAGAAACCAACACTTGATCACTGCAAAGTGTTTGGATCAGTTGCTTATGCTTATGTACCGTCTCAACTCAGACATAAGCTTGAACCGAAAGCAGAAAAATATGTGTTCATCAGATACAATGAAAGACAGATGGGTTACAGGTTATGGAGCCCTCTAACTAAGCAGTTTATTGTTTCAAGAGATGTACGTTTGATGAACAGAAAAGCTGGTATACAGATCAAAGTCACACATCGAAAGAATTTGAAGAAGAAGTAAGAAGAAAAGAGAAAGGGAAATCAATCGTGCAGGTGGATAGAGATGAAGACTATATGCAAGTGAGTATGTCCAGGATCGGATCAGGTATAAGAAACGAAGATGAACAGGGATTTGATGAAGATGTGTATACAGATACACATGAAGAGTTTGAACCAAGAAGGTCAAACAGGAATAGAAGACAACCGGAAAGGTACTCGTATGATACTTCATACATAACTCAGAAAGACTATGCATATATGGTCAAAGATGATGAAGAACCTCAGAGCTATGCTGAAGCTAAAGGAAAGAAGCAATGGGAAGAAGCAATGGAAGAAGAGTTCACTGCACTAGAGGAGAACAAGACATGGGAACTTGTTCCAAAACCAAATGGTAAGAAAGTAATTGGAAGTAAATGGGTTTACAAATTAAAGAAGCTTGCAGATGGAAGGATAGCTAGATATAAGGCTAGACTGGTAGTCAAAGGCTATGCTCAGACGCATGGCATAGATTACGACGAGACATTTAGTCCGGTGGCAAAGATGTCAACCATAAGGACAGTAATTGCTATAGCGGCATCAATAGGATGGAAGCTAAGTCATCTAGACATCAAGAATGCATTTCTGAATGGATATATATCAGATGAAGTTTACATGGAGCAGCCTGAAGGGTTTGTAAGCTCCAGATACCAAAATTTTGTGTGCAGGTTAAGAAAAGCACTTTATGGACTAAAGCAAGCTCCAAGAGCTTGGAACTACAGACTCGTAAAGTACCTAAACGAACTTGGATACCAAAGTTCAAAGGCAGATGCAAGTCTACTCATTAAAAGAACAGACGAAGGAATGATCTACATTTGCATTTATGTAGACGACATAATAATTACAGGTACCTCAGATGCAGGAATCACAGAGGTGAAGAAACTACTTGAAAAGGAGTTTAAGATCAGTGACCTAGGAAAGTTGTCATACTTTCTTGGAATGGAAGTCACTTATATAGACCACGGTGTATATGTATCACAAGAAAGGTATCTTCTGAATATATTGAAGAAATTTTATATGCAGAATTGCAGAGAAGCTTCAACACCGCTTGAAGCCAATCACAATCTCAATAAATATGATGGCGCAGATTACAAAGATATGACAAAGTATCAGTCATTAGTAGGTAGTTTGATTTATGCTACACTAACGAGACCTGACTTGAGTTATGCAGTGGGAGTTTTATCACGGTTTATGCATTGTCCGAAAGACCCACATTGGATTGCAGGTCAAAGAGTTCTCATATATATAAAGAGAACTATTAAGGAAGGATTATACTATCCTTATACATCATATATAAATTTGAGAGCCTACAGTGACTCAGATTGGGCAGGTGTTGAAGCTCAAGGTCAAGGACAAAGCATGGAAGCGCATCAAGGAAGTGGACACACAAGAAGAAGGAGCAAGTAGGGAGCTCTAAGAAGCACCTGTCAAATTTTCAGAAGAAATCCCTACAAAAATAGTTATTTTGATCACTAAAAACCATTGTAAATACCATTTCCCATTTTTGTAACTCCATTTTTGTTCAAGCCGAGGAGTCCTCGAGCTTGAGGAGTATTAGAACTACCATCCTACCAATTTTCATAATTTTTAGACTTCGTTTGAGCCCCCAAATAAGCCCTGGAACCTATTTTTTAACTAGGCCGGACACTAGGTCTGGACAGGGCCAAAACCACTCAAAAACTATAAAAAAGGCTGGAGAGCTCATTTTTGAGGTTAGCTTGTAGTAGATTTCAGCTTTGTAAGAGAGCTCTTGTATAATCAAAGATCTTCCATTGTTCCACTCCTTGCTCTTACTTTGTGCGCGTGTGTGTGTATGTGTGTGCATGCTTGTGTGCTTTCACTCACGCACTTGTGCCATCACTTGCTCATGGTCTTCATACCGGTCCTCACATCTCCACGGATTGACATTTATGAGGTGTAACTCCTCACGTTGGTACTCACCATTGTGCTAGAGTGACACCAAATTTGGCGCCGTTGCCGGGGAGAGAGCTTGGAGGACGAGCGTGTGACGGTAAGACGTAGAGTAGCGACGTTGGAAGGTAAAAAAATCATCATTTTCAGTTCAGTTTTTGAATTTTCCTTCTTCTTCATCTTCATCACCATCACCATCTCCAGCAAGTTCAGCAGGTACAGAATTCTTCTGCACAGTCCCCGAGGCGTCGAGCTCGAGCTATCGCGACACTCCGAAAACTTCACCCAATCACGATTCTGAGTGCACCACGACACTGCGCAGGCCTAGAGCTCCCAGGATCACTAGACAGAACAGAAAAATTCACCATATCCCGAGCTATCGCGACACCTCGAGGTATCGCGACACCTCACGAGCTATCGCGACACCTCACGAGCTATCGCGACACCTCACGAGTTATCGCGACACCTCACGAACTATCGCGACACCTCACGACCTATCGCGACACTTCACGAGCTATCGCGACACCTCACGAGCTATCGCGACACCTCACGACCTATCGCGACACCTCACGACCTATCGCGGCACCTCACGACCTATCGCGACACCTCACGACCTATCGCGACACCTCACGACCTATCGCGACACCTCACGACCTATCGCGACACTTCGACCTATCCCGACACTTCGGCCTATCGCGACACCTCGACCCGACCTATCGCGATACACGGCCTTTAAACGCATGAAAATTTAGGGTTATTTTTGAGTGATTGGAAGGGTAGTTGAGCTTAATTTTAGGCACCTTGGTATAACTTTAGAACCTTAGGAGTGAGCAAAAGACCTAAAAACCAGGGAGGAATTTCTTGAACCCTAAGAGCCTGTTTGGACCCCTAAGTGCCTGGATGGTCATAACTTCACCATACAAACTCCGATTAATGAGATTTTGGTCTCGTTGGAAAGCTTGTTGAAAATCCTACGTGGACCTCGACTGGTTTTTTCTAGAATCATACGTGGAGTTTTAGAACATGTATTTTCAAGTTGGCCTTTAGGTGAGACTAGGTGGTCCTAAGATTGAGGGGGTACAGTGAGTTACTCCAGGGGGGGGCTGAAAATATTGATGTGTGTCTTTCAAATACTTGTGGTAATAGAGCTATACTGACTGGTGGGCTTTTGCAGGAACATTGTGTGCACTCAAGGCAATCCAAAGCAAGCTAGCAAGGGTGAGTACCAAGCTTGGGAGAAGGCTTCCTGGGCTTGTGTAGCAGTTTGGTCAACCAGCTAATTGAGTTTGGAAGATCTCTCAACCCTCCTTTGTCAATTCCTAGCCTAGGCTAAGTACGAATTACGTGTGGTAATTAATTAGGGCAACGTTAGGCACGAATCAAGTCCAAGAGTATTAATCAACCAAGTGCAAGAATTAAGTAGGTCTTAAGTGCGAAAACTCTAAGGGACAAAAGGTAAACTGGAGTCGATCACTCATCAAGTGCAAAAATTCACTTAAGTACTCCTGAAGACGCGATTTCAGACAAGACCATAAACAAAATATTCAACTCAAAAGAACAAAGTGATTGGTGCGAATTAACCTGCAACGAGAGTGTGCTTAGGTCCAAGGGGGTAGATAAATCAGGCATATGAACCTTAGATCAGGCAGACACTTGGGCCGAGACAGACAAAGCCTCAGATCTTCTGAAGCTAGTGTCAATCACACTGCCAAGTCTTGGGCTCAACAGCTTAGTGGTTATCCTTACACACGAAGTTCAGAAACCAGTGACTCGGAAATGTCTTTTAGCATGGAAAGAACCACACGTAGCTCAGGCACTGCCTGTTTACAGACACCAGAAGGTCCCTATAAGACCCAATTGGAGTATATCAGGACCAACCAATTAGGTGCTCGCATCTATGAGGATGGTCTAAGACGATCAGTGGTTCAACTCAAGAATCTTGACCAACCCTTTGGACTTGAACACCCAGTGGTCAAGTTTGAAGAGGGTGCTTACATTGATAAGGAAGGAACAATGTATGTGGTTACCAACTTACCAGATAGGACAGATGAGTTTGGAAATATCATTCCTGAGAATGAGATAGGAGACCTAGAGAAAGGGAACCTAGGAGGAGAACCCAAGACCCCTAGAGGTAATTCAATCTTGACTAGAGTGATCACTCCAGAATGGATTCCTCAAGATAACAAAAGTATAGAACTATTCGTGAATAGAGAAATGGAGGAAGCCTTTTGGAGATTTAGGCCGGATCAACCCAGCCCAGTAGTCACCATCTATGAATTCAAGGACCCAGAGACACCAGGGAAAGCTGTCTATCTAGATCACACATCTCAGAAATTATTCTTGGTATCAGATCATGACAGACATGCTTACACTTGGCAAGGTGAATCAATTTTCCCTCCACCAAGATCTAATGTTTCCCAGGGCCTCCAAGGAGCCGGATCATCCAAGGCTCATGAAACCCAGAGGGAAAGAACTAGAGAGAGACCGGAGGTAAGCTTTGCAGACACTGTAGGCAGAGACAAATCAGAATATGGAACGGAAAGACCTGAAAGGGAGAGACATAGAGTTTATAGGCATCAAAGAGATGATCATGATTTCCTACTGCCTAGACCACGAGAGCACTCAAGAACCCTTAGACCCTCTCAAGTGGTTAAGACAATGAAGAACTACTTTGATGGATTTGGAGATCCTTATGATCATGTGGCGGAGTTCAAACAAGTGCTAAGAGACGAACAGGTTGAAGACTTATTCACCCAGTTCGAGGCATTTGGTTTGACTCTTAAGGGTACTGCCTTAGCTTGGTTTCAACCTCTAAACAGTCGCAACTATAGAGAGATAGGTCAGCTTCTAGAAGAATTCATTGTAGAATTTTCCAAGAGTGGTATCAGACATAACACATCATCCTTGATCCACAGCTTCAAGCAGACACCCCAAGAAACAGTGCGACTTGCAAGAAGAAGATTTAGGCTGTACTTGGAAAGATGCCCTGTACCAGAATTACCCACATCAGCCAAACAGGTGGCACTGTTTTTAGATGGCCTATTGAGCACAAAATTAAGGTCATATGTATACTTGAAAGAGCCTAGATCCATAGAAGAGTGTGTAAGGATATGCATTGACATAGAAGACAACTTGGGTGAGGAGTTAGGACTATCCAAACTCTATAAGGACTCTGATAGTTCTACAAGTCATACCTCTAGAACCTCCACTGAGATAGAAGAGATAGTTGAGCAAGTGGCCAAAAAGCTAGGAGTTCAAAATAGACAAATGCCAAGGGTCACTTCAGTGAAGCGATGTTATACATGTGGAGGAGATCACATGGCTAATGTTTGCCCCTTGACGACTCAACCCCAAGGAAACCCTAATGCTCTATATTGCACCATTGAGAGGAAATATACAAATCATGCGACCCAAGATTGTCCCTATAACAGGCAGGCTGTTAGACAAAACTACCAGCAACCTTACCAGCAGGGTAGGTATCAGAATCAGTACCAACAGCCATATTATAGGCCACAACAATATCAATCTCAATACCAGCAGCAATATCAGGCACCATATAGGCCACAACCAGTCCTAGGAAACCAACCGCCAGCTCCTGCCAATGTGATCCCAGTTAAATATACGATGGCGGAGGAGAACCCTAATAGAGCATTGGTGCCACTAACCCCATTGGTCTCAGAAAAGGATTCTCACGCTCATGGTTCAGAGTACTTCCATGAAGATAGTTCACATGCTTATTATATAGAGTCACCTGAGCAAAGCGAGACTTCTCAGTATCAATATGAGACACCACCTATGGAACAAAATTGGGAGCCAGAATACTCCAATGTCATGTATACGAATCCAAATACTAGGCCCCAAGTGAGACAAGTAAGACCACAAGCCCCTAGAGGACCATGCTTTAGATGTCAGGGCGAGCATTTCATTCGTGAATGTCCCCACCAACCAGCTCTGGGACTAGGACAAAACATCACAATACAAGGCTTTTGTCCTGAGTGCGGCAAGGAACATCTTCCTAGAGAGTGTCCCAGGAATCCCTCTAGTGCACCCAAGGTCACACCCATCAACGTGGTAGGCTTCGTGGCAGATGCAAGTTCAAGTAGCAGTAATGTGGCTCCTGTACAGGCAGTTACTAGGGCACAGGCTGCACAACAAGCAAAACCAGCCGAGCAACCAGAGTCAAGTGAGTCAGGAGAACCTAGTAAGAGGAAACCAAGAACATGGAAGGATACCAGAGAGAAGGCTAATCGCAAGTGGAACAAAAAGATATCTGAAGTAGAAGAAAGTCTAAAAGATGCCAAAACAAAAATAGAAGACATTGCATCTCAAAGCCCCTCGCATGCTGAAGCTCCATCCACTTTGCTTCATCCCACCCCACCACCCATTGTAAATGACCCGCAATCAGGGTCTGTTCTTGCAGATCCAACCCCAGAAGGCTTGGACATGATGTTCAAGGCCTACGAGGCTCGCCTTCAAGAAGGGCCAATAGCTGCAAACTTAGACAAGAGTTACCCTAGAGCGGATTTAGAGATTGAACGAATGAAAATGTGCATGAAAATGGTGGAACAAGCTCAAGCTATACTTGAGACTAGTCAAAAGTTCAATCAGACAAATTCTGTCAAATCAGATTTGCATTTCCAAGGCTTACTAAACAGATTAGAGCAGTTGGTAAACAAACCACAAGTTTCTTTACCTCCACAGGCTCAACCAGTTTTTGAAAGAGGAAGCTCACCACCAATGGGGGCTTATGTTCCTAATTCCACGGATGCTGGAATACCTCCTTCAATTCAACAGTATTCTCAAGAGTTCTTGCGGGAAATACAAGAAGAGAAATGGGCCAAGGAGAAGGGTAATTCCCCTCCTATTCCTGAGATTGATGATCTTCATGATCAATTTCCCCAAGACATTCCATCTATTTACGGAGATGAAGCAGAACAACAAGAAGATGAAAGATTAGATTTTGAATCTAATACCCTAGAAGAACTGCCTCAATTTCCAGGCCCATGGGAATCTGAATCTCTCCAAATCAGAGCTCCCACAATATTGGTAAGAAATGAAGACTCAGTGGTTCCAAGAAACACAGACGTCGTGAAGAACACCAAGGTTCAGTGCCATCTCACTGTAGAGGAGATGCTCAAGGCAAAACCGGAGCTATGGAATCATGTGAAGGATCAAGTTCCAGAACTTGATTCCAATATGCCAAAAGTAGGCCCTAAGCAGAAAATACTAGAGATACCTCTAGACAAAATAGGGGACATGAGTGAAGGTGAAGAAGGTAATACTTATCTACCAATCACCTATCAAGGTTACACAACCAAAGCAATTGTAGATTCAGGTGCTGGTGTTGCTATTGCGACCACCTCCTTGTGGAAGCGATGGGGCAAACCCACATTAAGACCAACGAGAATGAAACTTCAAATGGCAGATGGTCATTTTGAAAGACCTCTAGGATTGCTTGAAGGGATAACTCTAACCACTTGTGGTGTAGAGTTTGAACATACATTTGCTATATGTGACTTTGAAAAAAATAATGTCTACGAGATGATCCTAGGAAGACCCTTCCTACGACAATTGCAAATAGTACAGGATTGGGGAACCAACTCCTTATACTTACAGCACTTAGGGGTCACCACCAAGGTCAATTTGAAGGATTACACCTTCCAAGATGTACCACCCCTACAGTGGAATCCTATCCACAAAGCGAAAGAAGATTCTATCTCTCTGCAGTCTGGGAGTTCACCTGATCCATCCTGGCTGCATGAAGATACTCACTTGTGGATGTGCAAGGTCGCAGAGGAAGAGGAAAAGCGTCTAAAAGCAAGAGAAGATGGAACACCCCCAGGAGATAGACCAATAAAAGACCCAGCCTATACACCGATGATATTTCCAGATGAGGAATTTGAGCCTCATGGTTGGGCAGAAATCTTAGCTACCATGGACATTGCAGTCAATGAAGAACAATGGACACCTCATTGTGATGAGGAGGGTTATGATATTTCAGTGTTCATGTGTCAGCCCCTGTTGGAAGAGTGTGATCCTAGTGAGTTCATAGAAGAAGAAGAGAATGACGATGATCTAGAATCCATTGTGATGGATACTTACTTTGACTCAGAGGAACACTATTTAGAAGACATAGGAGTGTTAACCCAAAAAGAAGAAGAACCCCTCACGAGTATTAAAACGATAAATTCAAAGGAAAAAAGTGAAGGAGGTCAAAAGAAAAAGAAAAGAAAAGCAGTGAAACAAGAAGAGGAAGAATCATTGTTTGAAGTACCAGAAAATTTCAAGAAATATGAAGTGGAAGACCGAAAAATTTTGGTACGGATGCCTAAGAGAGAGGCCATTATAGGAGAAGCATATGACAATAAAGAAAAGACCAAAAAAATTGTAGTGACCATTGAAGGGAACGAAGAACGATGTACGTACATAGGAGATGACCTAAGTGCAAAAGAAGAAGCAGAGCTTGTAGCTCTATTAAGGGAATATAGGGATGTGTTCGCATGGCACTATAGAGACTTGAAAGGAGTAGATCCAAAGATTTGCTCTCATACGATTCCGATGACCGCTGATGCCAAGCCCACCAAACAAAAGCCCTACACATATAATGACAATTATGCAGCCAAAATAAAGGAGGAAATTGACAGGCTGATTGAAGCTGGATTCATCTATGAGATTGAGCACACTGAATGGGTGTCCCCCATTGTGGTGGTGCCCAAGAAGAATGGGAAATTGCGAGTGTGCATTAACCTTAAAAAAGTTAATGCCGCTACAATCAGAGACAGTTATCCACTTCCAATCACCGAACATCTATTGGAGCGTGTTGCAGGCAAGGAAGTTTATAGTTTCCTTGATGGATTTTCAGGTTACAACCAAGTAGCCATTGCCCCAGAAGATCAACACAAAACGGCCTTTGCCACAGAATGGGGAATCTTTGCATTTCGTGTGATGCCATTTGGGCTCACCAATGCACCTACAACATTCCAAAGGCTCATGTGTCATGTCTTCAAAGAGTTCTTGCGAAAGAACTTAGAAGTATATGTGGATGACTTATGTGCTCATTCCCAACAAAGAAGATACCACATCCCTGAGCTCAGACAAATCTTCAACAAGTGTAGAGATTATCGAGTGTGTCTAAACCCAGAGAAGTGTGTGTTCATGGTACGACAAGGTAAAATCTTAGGTCACATTGTTTCTAAGAATGGAATTTCAACAGATGAGGACAAAGTAAGAGCAATAGCAGAGCTGCCCAGGCCGAGGAATGTTAAAGAGGTACAAGCCTTTATGGGCCATTGTGGATATTACCGTAGGTTTATCCACATGTATGCCATCATAGCTAAACCTCTTTATGGGTTGTTAACAAATTTTGAGTGGAACGAGGAATGCGAGAAGTCCTTCAACGAGCTGAAAAGACGTTTGTGCACAGCACCAATATTGACTACTCCGGATTGGAGCAAACCCTTTCATGTCCATGTAGATGCCTCCAATCATGCAATAGGATGTGTGCTAGCACAACCCACAGGTGAAGGAAACCTAGATTTGCCGATAGCATATGCTAGTAGGCAATTAAATGCAGCTGAACGAAATTATACAACGGAGAGAGAAGGATTAGGCATGGTATACGCTGTGAAAAAGTTTAGACACTATTTATTGGCCAATAAGTTCAAGTTTTTCACTGATCATCAAGCTTTACTATATTTGGTCAATAAACCTTGCAATACAGGTCGCTTGGTGAGATGGCTCCTCTTACTAATGGAATACGACTTTGAAGTTATTGTCAGGAAAGGTAGAACCCATCTTAGGGCAGACCATCTTTCTCGTATCACTTCAGGAGAGCCACCGCAAGGAGTGTCTGATGAATTGCCCGATGCTTATCTGTTCAATTTAGAAGTTATTCCTAAATGGGCAAATAAGTTGGTACCAGTCCTAACCTTCGGGCCTGCAAATAAAAATGTGAAGACAAGCAAAGAAGAAATTGTAAAATCACAAAAGTATCAAATATTGGCCGGAAGTATGTACAAGCAAGATACCGAGGGCGTATTAGCTTGTTGTGTCGAGGACGATGAACATACTAGTTGGTTGCAACAAGCCCATGAGGGACTGCTAGGAAATCACTACCCTAAACAACGAACATTGCAGAATCTAAAATGTTTAGGAGTGTATTGGCCTAGCATGGACAAAGAAATACAGGGGTGGATCCAGAATTGTCCAGTGTGCGAGAAGAGACCCCCAGTGGAGCATGCCACTCTTTATCATGTGTCATTAATCCCAGATTGGAGTGCTCCATTGGTTGAGTTCATGAGATCGGGAACATTACCCAATCAGGCTAGTCTTGCAAGAAAACGGAGCATGGAGCAGGAGGCTCAAGACTATGCCTTAGTAGGAGACAACCTATATCGAAGAGGCAAGGATGGTTACCTAAGACTGTGCGTTCATGAATCAGACTATTTGAAAGTCTTAGAAACTGCACACAGCTGTGCTGCAGGTGGACACTTTGGGCCTGACAGAGTAATTAAGACCATTCTATTCTCAGGACTTTGGTGGCCCACTCTTCATATGGATGCACATACTTATGTGAAGAAATGTGACACATGCCAACGTACCCAATATCCGATAAGAAAAGACGAGATGCCTTTAAGGCCAATGATGGGGGGACGTGCATTTTCAAAGTGGGGTATAGACTTTGTAGGTCCCATCAACCCCCCAGCTAGAAACTCCCATGCAGAATACATTATTGTAGCCACAGATTACCTTACAAAGTGGGTGGAAGTAAAAGCCACGACAAAGAATGATGCTCAAACGACGGCTAAGTTCTTATTCGAAAATGTGTTCACTAGATATGGGTTACCAATAGAGTTGGTTAGTGATAGAGGTACGCACTTCTTGAATGAGGTCATTGAAAATCTCCTTCAAGAATTCATGGTGATACATAAGAAGTCTGCCCCCTATCACCCACAAGCTAACGGACAAGCCGAGAGCACGAATAAGATCCTATGTAACCTATTGACGAAACTTGTAAATAATAAACGCTCTGATTGGGACAAACAACTTCATCATGCTGTTTGGGCATACCGAGTGGCCTACAAAACGGTACTCAATGCTACCCCATTTCAGATGGTCTTTGGACAGAATGTCGTGCTACCATTGGACTTCCTAATCCCATCCTTGAAAGTAGCACAAGAGCATGAGTGGAATGGACATGAGTTGTCTTCCAGGGTCTTTGATCTAGAACGCTTAGGTGAGACAAGGCTACGGGCAGCAGCAGGCATTTATGCTGCAAAGAAAAGGCAAAAGGCATACTTTGATGCCCATGTAAAGGATAAAGGATTGAAGGAAGGAGATCTAGTGTTGGTTTATACGCTAAAGCAACATGCCCGCAAATTGGAGAAACGAGGATATGGACCCATGATCATTAATAGACTCTCCACTAGCGGTGCAGTTCAATTGGCCACTTTAGAAGGTGATATCCTACCAAACTATATTAGTGGATGCCGAGTCAAGTTATATCAAGAACCTCTTACAGAGGAAATGCTCATGAGACTCAACACTGCTAAGAAGCGAAAAGAAGAGGAGTTAAGGGTTAGAGAAGAAGCACAAGCAGAGGCTAGAGAGCGCATCAGAAGAAATAAGCTACGGCGGCTAGGCCTAGATGTCAACACAAAAGCTCCAAAATATCACATGGACATGTGCCAAAAGTCGGGCATCACTACTTCTCAAATAATTGATCGACGTCCCTTTGTGACCATAGAAGTAGGACAAGGAAAGAGTGTGAGGACTGTGAGAGCATTGGTTGACTCAGGAGCAGCAACTAGTGCAGTTAGACTTTCATACTGCCAAAACCTGCAATTGAACATCGAGCCCATAGAAGCCTATCTCATAGGTTTAGGAGGCGTGGAAACCCCTTGTTTAGGAGAGGTGGAACTTCCCATCTACCTTCAAGATGTTCCAATAAAAGTCAAAATGCTAGTGTGTCATGATGAGGACCTCACAGAACCACTTGTCTTGGGCCAAGATTGGATTTACGACCATGCTGTCAACTTGAACCTAAGAAGTCAACTTCTTCAAGTTTGGGTATATAATCAATGCATTACATTAGAATTGGAGAATCGCATGCCCACTGACACTGACACCACACACTCTCTTTGTTCCTCTAAGGCTAATCTTCTCGAACAAGATGTTGTAGATGTCAAAAGCTCTATGATCCAGACGGACGCAATCACGGAAGGACAGTCGCAAAGGCAAGATGAACCTTCTTCTTGTTTTTCAAAGAGTAAAGCATCCACAGTAGTTCAACCTCAGAAGCAAGCAAAACAGTGCAAGACAGCCAGTCTATCAAATAGACAAAGAGCCTTCAAGAGGAAAGAAGTGTTGGGCATGACACAGATCTGGGTAACGAAAGGAGTGCAACCATCGACGTTGCCTCAAAGATTCCCACCCAACCAGATCGACCATGGAAAAAGAAAAACCAAGCACCTACAACAGGCTCAAGCACGACTAATCCAACAAATTTGGGTACCGAAGCTATCAAAGAAGGTCGACCACAATCATGTACAAATTTGGGTGCCTAAAAAATTAGCTACAGCTCAACACGGGCGATTACAGATGTGGGTACCCAAGAAGCTCTTACATACACAACGGCCTATGCTCCCCACCATGCAAAAGGTCTCAACAAAGAAGCCAAGGAAAGCAAAGGGTAAGAACAGAGCACAAAGACCAAAAGAAGATAAACTCAACCCTTCTACAAAAATAAGCAGGCACTCACCTAGGATATGGGTTTGGAAGCCAAAAGCACAAGCAACATCCACAGAACCAAAAGGCCAACCACACTGGATACCAAAATTTGGACAGCATCCAAAGAAGAACTGGCCTGAGGTGATCTCTACAGGGTCAAATACTATTTGGAAATGGGTTCCCATTAGGAGGATTACATCATTTCGAGATCCAATCGACACCTCCAAACAAAGAATGCATCAACTATGCGAGTAACATCAACAGCCTCGACGTGCAGCAACCATATGCCTTTGGCATAACCCAGTCGTTTGCACAATTCAGGTCATGCATTTCCAAAGTATGCATCAATATAGGGCCACCTTACATGGTCGTGCATAGACACAATTAAGAAATCCCAGGCACATGAGACACAATTTTCACATGCAAAATATGTCATTGATACTAACCTCTTTCTTCTTGTTGGATGCCATCGTGTGCGAAAAAAAAAAAAAAAGGGGAAAAGAAGAGGACTGTGCTGGAAAATGATCATCAGCGGACTTTCAACAAGGACATCCATCAACAAAAAGGACAAGACAAGGGTCAAACACCATGCTGGAACCACAACACGAAGAGATGAAGATCAACGGACCCTTCACCATGGTAAGCTGTGTATGCTTCAACAACACTATAACCATGATCGATTAAGAAACCTCTTCGTCAGCATACCCTTGAGCACTTAGCTCAAGACCCAATCTCTTGCACCATACTTCTTGCCATGCATTTTCCAAGTACGCATACGTAGGGCCACATTACAAGGCTATGCACAAGGCACATAATTTGTTTAACCCATGCACTAATGCACTTAACCATCATACATTATGGGTTACAATACGTGGCATGAAGTGACTATGAAAGCCATCATTGGAAGAATCAGAGGACATCACGGTGACCACTACAAGAGCAAGGAAGCCATCCACGATAGAGAGTTGCTCATAATCAACATTGATCACCTCCTTTGAGCAACTAGTCGTTTTGGACAGCTCGCAAATGCACCATCAAGATAGAATACAAGGAAGAGGTAAATACAAAGGAACTACGAACTACAAGATCTAGCAGTGGCAAAGTAAGGAACTGGACAAACGACCAGGCTACATTGGGAAAATGGATCACCCCTGGTGGACGCAAAGGACGCTACCTCTCAACGTACTACATGGAACGACCAATACAACAAGGGTCTGTCAGGGACGACAGACTCAAGAGGGGGGGGAGTGTTGAAGCTCAAGGTCAAGGACAAAGCATGGAAGCGCATCAAGGAAGTGGACACACAAGAAGAAGGAGCAAGTAGGGAGCTCTAAGAAGCACCTGTCAAATTTTCAGAAGAAATCCCTACAAAAATAGTGATTTTGATCACTAAAAACCATTGTAAATACCATTTCCCATTTTTGTAGCTCCATTTTTGTTCAAGCCGAGGAGTCCTCGAGCTTGAGGAGTATTAGAACTACCATCCTACCAATTTTCATAATTTTTAGACTTCGTTTGAGCCCCCAAATAAGCCCTGGAACCTATTTTTTAACTAGGCCGGACACTAGGTCTGGACAGGGCCAAAACCACTCAAAAACTATAAAAAGGGCTGGAGAGCTCATTTTTGAGGTTAGCTTGTAGTAGATTTCAGCTTTGTAAGAGAGCTCTTGTATAATCAAAGATCTTCCATTGTTCCACTCCTTGCTCTTACTTTGTGCGCATGTGTGTGTATGTGTGTGCATGCTTGTGTGCTTTCACTCACGCACTTGTGCCATCACTTGCTCATGGTCTTCATACCGGTCCTCACATCTCCACGGATTGACATTTATGAGGTGTAACTCCTCACGTTGGTACTCACCATTGTGCTAGAGTGACAGCAGGTAACCAGGACGACAGAAGATCGACACATGGGTATATGATATACCTAGGAGATAAGCTAGTAAACTGGTGCTCGAAGAAACAACACACAATGGCTTTATCATCAATAGAAGCTGAATACAAAGGACTGGTAGAAGCAGCTAAAGAAGTGATATGGATGCATACCTTGCTCAAAAGCTTGGGCATTGATCAAGGTATACCAATTATACATGGAGACAATATGAGCTCTCTATATCTTGCGGCGAATCCGGTGTATCACGCAAGAACAAAACACATAGAAATTCAGTATCATTTCTTGAGGGAAAAGGTAATGGAGAAGGAGTTAGAAATTGTATACACTCCGACAAAAGATCAGATTGCAGATATGCTGACAAAGAGTTTGGATGGAACAAAGATAAACAGATTCAAAGAAAAGGAAGGTATAAAAGAAAGAAAGATATATGAAGACCGGAAGATGCAAATTAGTGATTGAGGGGGAGCTGTTGAAGAAGCACTTACTAATTTGGCATCCAGATAAAAAAAAAAAAAAAGAGCGCGACTGAACTACGTGCAGAATCAGAAAACCGAATCAAGAATTGTAAATATGAGAACAGGACGTGTAACAGAGTAGTGAACAGGGGAGTGCGCATAACGCACATAAAGAAGGATTGTGGAGCATACCGAAAGTGAAAGGCGCGGAAGAGCGTGGAAGAATGAAGACTATATATATATCAATCAAGAATCGAGCAAGTGAGAGGGAGAGATGAAATATAGCAGATGCGTAGAGACGCAGAGATACAGATATACAGAGAGAGAGAAAGAAGACGCCAGAGATCGCGTATGTAGTATAGAAGACGCCATAGATCGCGTATGTAAAGATGAATAACAGAAACCTGAAATGTCAGGTATTCATCTGAGAGAGATGGTAATAAGAAACTACTCAGTGTAGGAGAGTTTCTATAGCTTGAGCAAGAAGAGGCCAAGCTTGTTTGTACACATCTTCTCTAATAGAAAACACATGTTCATGTGGAAGCTCTGCACGCATTCTTCGTATGAGTAGAATTTTGAATATTCTATGTTACGGTTAAAGTTAGTTAACAGTTACAGTTTCACCGTATACGTACTTTCGGTCACTTACGGTTTACTCAATAAACGTGTTTTTCGGGAAGAACCATGAAGTATATCTCGCAGAATAATATAGAGTTTTGTATGAGACATAGCTTGTAGCTAGAAGTCTCTACTTTATACGGATCAAAGTTTCTGGTGAAATGGATATGTACAAACAGTACAAAGTCGGACCGAAAATAGCACTCTGAACTGATGAATTTTTTTTTTTTCTCTCTAAACTTCAGGAAGAGTTCTGTCAGTAAGGGAATTTCACTCATCACTTCCTTATTTCACATATAAACATTTGAAGCAATTACGAACAGATTTGAAGATCATTCCGGTAAGATTCCGGTAAATTTCGGTGACAGTCCAGTAACAGTCCGGTGAAGTTCCGGTGGAATTCCAAGAGAATTCAGAGCACAGTCTAATAGAGTTTGAGTGGCAGAAGCCTTGTTAAGCTACTGTTGATTATAGAGGTGTTCTAACATCCCTGTAGTTTAACACTAATTGGGTGGTGCAGCGAATTTTCGCAGGCTTGATAAGGTTCGAGTCTTTGCTGCGGCAGACGGGTGGTACCGGAAGCTTACTACTATCAGAGGTATAAAAGTGGTACTACCGAAGACGTCGACCACCCCAACAATCACTCCCAAGGGGATTTGTTGATATATTTCGATTGTGATGTGTGTGACACACTAGGACCACGTAGGCACTTTTTCCCTCTTTAGGAGGTTTTTTTCCCCCAGCTTGTATATACGCCTATAGCCCTAATGGGTTACTTATCTTTGTACATTCTAGTGGTAATACATTCAGTATAGTGTGTCGTGCTCCAAGCTTCTTCTTCTTCCTTGTGTTGTTTGTGTGCTTCCGCAGACCTCAAAATCCAACAAATATAGGAGGAATCTTTCATAGTAGACCAATTAAAATTGCTCCAAAAGTTCATAGTAGAACAATTGAAATTGCTCTAAAAGTGTTATAATTCTCATACTTGTATTTTCAATGGAGAACGATAATTAGTGTTTTCTTTGAACGGTGGTATGGGCATGAATGTCATACATTTGATTGTGAATGCAAATATTTAGGTTTTGGAAATTTGAGAAATTCGGTATGATCATATGTATTTTATTACTATAAACAAAATGAGTTCAACCATGTTCATTATTTTTAATAAAAAATGCTCTCCTTTTCATGTTTTCAACAATAAATTCTTATCTCCTTATATTTAGTCATTCTAACTTTGTGACCTTTTTTTGTAGGCACTTATCAATCACCTATACTTAATGCAATGAATGTTACGCCCATACTATATATATATATATATATATATATATATATATATATATATATATATATATATATATATATATATATATATATATATATATATATATATATATATATGTGTGTGTGTGTGCACACATGCGCGCGCACACACACACACATATATAGATAGAGAGAGAGAGAACACGAGTTAAGACAAATTTAAAAGACTCCATTACCAAACCAATAAAAGTGGAATCAATAAAAAATGTATTTGAGCTAAGAGAACTATTAATGACAACACACAAGTAAACATGCTAGTCAATGTCTAACACATAACATATAAATGGTACATCAAACTTTGGATGGAAGCATGCAAGATGCAAGAGGCTAGCTAAGCAGGGGCTTGCTTCCCTTATTTATTCAAACTAAATAACTCAATGGACAAGTTAAATGCACATGGGGAAACTCATCATCTTGACTCATACAAGTATTTTTATTATGTGAAAAATCCATCACCCAAATTTAGGAGGTACTTGATCAATCAACATCACTTACAAGTGAAATGTTGAATAGGAGGACTTTTGAATTTGAATTTAGGATGGTGGGGAGTTAGAAGTTGTAATTTCTGTGCTTTGATTTGATTGATTGAAATCCATGAGTTAGAGCTTAACTTTCAACACTCCTCTCAACTTCAACTTGTGATGAGTTTTTAAGCTACTTCAATCCAATGCATAACTTGAACGTGCATAACTTGATGCTTTAATAAGCATATTATCCACTTGATCCGTTGTACCTATGTGATGTATTTGTACTCATAAAATGATATTGTATCTCAATGCATTTAGTTCTTGCATGCACGATAGGATTATATGTAAGTTGTGTTTCAAATATTGATTAGGGTTTAAGTCCGATGTAAATGGCTTTCCTTGCTTATTCGCTTTGGCAACGAGCTTGTAGATGCGTTGGTTTTGATAGGGCTCATCATGTTCCTCTAAAAATAAAAAAAGAAACTCTTCCTCAAGATTCTGGTAGACAAATTGACTTTCTAGTAGGTGCTTTCTAGTAGGTCCTCATCATGGGACACTATGAAGTTGATAGAGGTGCTTATGTTTTCTAGGTGTGTTGGAAGTTTTCTTGCTCTAATGTACTAGAACGGAGTGCCTCCTACTCCCATTATGCATGAAGCTATGTGTTAGATTGGTCCATAGGTTCTTATGAGTTTCAATAGTAGCATTGTTTTGAGATTGCTCCAAAATCTATAAGTGTGTTTACAGCATATGAGTCCTCCAATCATATTCATGCCTTTAGGTATGGTCTACTAATTATTGGTATCCACTTTGTCTCTCCTATATTTTGGTTAGTTCTTTTGCAATAGGCTTATTCAAGCTTAGGTCATATTAATTTCATCTTCGTTGCCTCCATTTTCTTATTGACTTTAATTCTTTTGCTTGTGCCTCATTTACTATTATTACTCCTCTTCTTTTTTATTTGTTGAAACCTGCAAACTTTTCAATAGCTTCTTTATTAAGGGTGATCCAATTATATTTGACAAGAATATAATTGAATGGTTCCACTACAAGAATATGATATGTGTCATATAATTATAGCAAGAGGTGGATGAACCACACTTTAAGAGACAAGATTAAGAAGTAATCCTCAACCATGGCTTCTTGAAGCAAGTGGTTAGCCCATCAAGCTCTTAACTAGGAGGTTATGAGTTCAATTCCCAACATTCATAGTGCATGGACATCTCGGCAGCAAAGGGTAGTTGGATATGTCCAAAATAGACCTATGAACTAGAATTTGGGGCTAGTGGAGGCGCTCAACCTTGGGAAGGATCATTTCAAGTTATCATAGAGGGACCATAAGTGAGCATTGAGGAGTATTCTCAATCTATGGGGGAAAGAATGCCACATAATACTAGCAAGAGTTGGATGAACCACACCTTGAAAGGGAGGATTAGAAACTAATCAGCAACCATGGCTTTCGAAGCAAGTGGTTAGCTCATCATACTCCTAGTTGGGAGGATGTGAGTTCAATTCCCAACAATATATGTCCAAGGGGCCATATACTTGCTTTTTAAGCCTCTTGTTATGCCACTTTAGTGTATACACTAAAACAAGATTTCCCTCAAATTTTAATTTATCAGCTAGCAAGTAATGGTGAAACTTTATGATTGCATGCATCATCCTCAATCCTTCCCTTTGTTCTTGTTTTTTGTGTGTGTAGGAGAAGAGGTACGGGAAGCTCTGAGAAGAGGTGGAGGAGTTCTTTGATGGAAAAAAGGAGGCAATTGCTCTCTTCTGGCTCATTCTCTGCAAGCCATAGGGACGTTGTCCACGTTCTGTAGGGCAGTTGGTTGAGCTTTGGCCTCTTGAGGCGGAGGTCCAAGGTTCAAGTTCCGGGTTGGACATGTTATGGCTTAGGCCAATTAAAACTAGTTCTAACCATGTTTCCTTCAGTTGTAATCAAATCTCCTTGTCTAACCCCTGCTTTGTGGAATACAGGGAGTCCCATGGGTACTATGTCCATTCACTTGTACAATTGCAATTTCAAAGTTAAAGTTCCTGGGAGTAGGCTTCGACTGAACCTCCATTAAAAAAAAAAAAAAAAGCCATAGGACGTTCAGGGAGATATATAGGTGTACACGAGTATCTGCAACAGAGAAAGGGGGGAACCTTTAGAACGTCTGATGGTGCAATCTTTAGGGGTTTTCAAATACATGTGCACATTTTCTAGCTGCTGCTATCTTCGCGTAGATCCGACATCACTGTAATTGGCTACAAATACATGTGCACACTGTTCGGCAGCTCTCTCTTTTCTGTTCGTGGTAGTTGGGATGAAGGGCTGATTCGAACGAAAAAAGGGGGCTTCTGAAGACGACCACAATATTTACCAAAAGGAAGAGCAGTATTTGGGAAAACCACATCTATTGCTTGCAAGCGGGGGATGGTTATGTTCTGTATGCTGAGAGGAAGATGATGATGACCAAAGTTTGGAAGAAAGGGAGATAGCCTTTCTAGCTACTGTTGTGGGGGGGATTTTGACAATACGAAGCCAGGGTCGCCATAGTTGGGAGCAAACCAGACATATATTATCTTGTGTCCTACACAGTGAGCATCGGACCAGAGGAGAAAAAAAAAAAGGGTGGTGACTCCGAAGGAAAAGACTCACTAGCAGGAGCATCCAACTGTTTGAACATTACTACAGGTCAATGGATATGATGAAGGAGGGACCTGCTGTGTAGGCAATGGGAGCTACGTATCAATAAATAGTAAGATCATTTTGTTCATGTCTTGTTGTATTGTATTGTAAAATTCTCATAAAGACTTCCAAAGTAAGCTTTACCCTCAGAATAAAAGCTACGGAGTGGTCACCACCATGTTTATTTCAGTGATCAGCCCATACACGTGCATGAACCTATCCTTCTGGCATTGTAACGTGTTGAATTAATTGATATATTTTAGTATACCTATTCAAAGCTTCCACTCATATCTTCATCCAAATTACAATTTCAGGCATTAAGATGTTGCATTATGACCATTGCGAATCAATACAGAATTTTGGAATGTATGCATGTTCAAAGTCTTCTGTGGATAAACATAAGCAGTCTTCCTTGCTTGAATTCTAGGGGATAAGTTCCCCTGAAATACTTTCTTGAAGCATCATTATGCCCCTTTTGCACATTCCTATTGTGGACTGTAAGTGGTCTATCACCCACTTGAAGCCAAGATTCCATTCTTGGAGACCATATGTCCGAAGATCTTATCTCGATCGACCATAAAAACACACTCTTCAGAATTGAGGCAAACGTGATATATCTTGATTTTTTCATACATCCATTATATCTATGGTATTATTTTTGTTCTAAGTGAAGATAAAACACAAAGATCATCTACATAAATCTCAAGCATCTTCTATAATAATTCCTTAGATACATGGTCACATGATCTATTGAAAGGTTGTAGGGGAGTTGGTTAGTCCAAATGGTGTAACTCGAAAGACATATATACCCCATTTTGTGGTGAATATCTGCTGATATGTTCATGCTCCATCCTTTTTCAAGCTTCTTTAATTCTCATGTAAGCACACATAATCTCACATACAGGAACATTCACCTTCTAGTCCATATGAGGAGCACCTCACTTTAGTCCGTTAAAGCTCACTCACTCTACTTCATTGTCAAAAAGTTATTTCACTCTTCTCATGGAATCTTCATGCTCATAGAGCATTGTATGTAAGTCCTTTTCGTTTATCAATTCATCGTATGTTGTTATCTTTTGTTTCTTCCTCCATAATTTGAGAGAATTGTGCTTGATAATAAATTAGTATTCTTATTTCATTCCAACATGATATCATAATATAAATTGTTTATCAATTCCATTCCAAAATCTTATTCGCCGTTATTATCATTTCAATGGAGATCTTCACTCTTCTCTTAATCTAGCTTATTCTTGAATAACATTTTTGTCCTTAAATCGCTTATACGCATTTGGAGAGACACGTTTCACTTCGCATGCTTGAAGAGATCGAGGAACACCAAGTGTGCATCATCATTGTCAGAGGACGACATATCTCCTGCACACGGAAAAGCATTCTGTTTGTGTTTTTGTCTCTCGAGAGACTCTAAGGTTCTGCTTTTAACAATGAGATCCAAAGCTCTTGAGCAAGTTCGCATAAGGATCGACATGATGAATAACGGATCAGCAAGAAACTTCTGCCGTAGTACGCGTACTTGCGCCATCATGAGGTAGACGATACGGTTTGTTCCATTGACGTGGCTATATCCAGGCACTCTGTATAGGTAATAATCCAACACCCTCAAAAAGCTGGTTGTGCCTGTTTGTTCTTGAGCGCGGTGGCTGCCAATTTCCTCATAATGGTTACATCAAGCTGTGCTTCTTGCTCTCTGTGCGGCTGAAAAGAAAAAGGATTTTCTTTTGTTGTTGTGCCATAGAGGTCATACGCATCTTTCAGCTGCAAGAGCGCCTTCGTAAGAAGGTTTAAATTCATATGGGCCCTTCATCTAAACAGGATCTTTCTATGACTGTTGCGCAATGTTGTTTTTATGGCCTACATTTTGTTGACACGAAGATTGGTCGTTCTAACCAAGCACGCAGCACTGAGGGAAGAAGTAGCATAGACACAACACACTTGCAGACAAGATAGCTAAAATAAGCTCGGTGACTACTTCACTTGACTACAGAGAAAGGTTCAGCAGATAATTCTCCTCTCATTGGTCTTCCCTTGAAAACTCATTCAGGGCTCCCATCGGCCCGTTGCTCCTATGGTTTGCCATGCTTGCAATGCAGATACTTTCTGTAAACGCTACTGCAGCAGCTGTGATTGTACCCATTTCTACACTTATCCATCTTGTTCAAGCAGCATATGACAAAACATCAAATATTTTTGGTGCTCCTTGTAAGAAAATAACAGCACAGCGGAATAGACCTGTAGACAGAGTTGAGAGAAAAAGGAAGACAAAGATAGATGAAGACTGAGAGATAGAGAACTCAAATTCTTAGATTGCCGAGCATAATGCAGCTACAATGATGGTGCTGTCCACCCGTGCACTCCCACTGTGGAGCTTAGATGGCGATCTAGACAAACTCTAGATGAAGGGCTTACTAGTGAGCAATGCTATGTAAAGCTCAACCTGGCCGTGCTTATATAGCTTTTACAAGGCAGTTCCGTATAGATAAACGTAGTCGGGAGATACAAAATAGTTGGTAAAATATATGATCCTACAATATCTCCACGACCAGAAGTCCTACTGTCTCGGCCCTACGGGCCGGGGGGATAGGCTCCTCGGACCCCGCAGAAGGGGCAAGCCCCCCTCTGCACTCCCCCCATTAAGGTTCTATGGGGAAACCGCGCGATGCCACAGGGCCTTCATTTTCACCTTAAATGGCAACTCAATGGCCTGGAAGTTTATGCCCTACCTAACCTAATGGCTTTGGTCACAAAGATCATCTACAACCATCAATGGTTACTCATAGACCTCATCTAACTTGGAAGTTAGGGTTCCACAAATGTCCGGGCTCTCATAATGGCTTCTCCTCATAATGGGGGCCTTACAACTTAGAGCACCATGGATCATTTGTGGTCACATGAGGGTGGAGTATTGAGCATATCTAACACTCCCCCCAATGTCCACCCTACGGTGAACTACCTCCTTGGTCCAATCCCAAGCTTTGGAAAGTGTCGAAGAAGTTGCTCTCTCCCAAGAGCCTTGGCAAAGATGTCTGCCCCATTTTCTTCAATAGGACAATAGCTTATCTCCACGACCCCGTCCTCAATTAACTCACGCACATAGTGATACTGGATTTCTATGTGCTTGGTACGAGCATGGAAAACAAGATTTTTGGCGATGGCCATGCAACTTTGGTCATCACACTTCAACTCTGTAGCCTCCTTCCCTGGTATTCCTATGTGCCATAGGATCCTCCTCAACCATACTGCTTCACATGCTGCAACGCATGCAGCTTTGTACTCAGCTTCAGTAGAAGATAATGCTACAGTCGGTTGCTTCTTACTAATCCAAAAGAAAATCCATGATCCTAAAGAAAAGCAATATCCAAAAACTGATTTTCTGGTATCAATATCTCCTTTCCAATCTGAGTCACAGTATCCGACCAGAGATGATCCTTCTTCATAAAGAATACCATAATCAGTAGTTCCTTTCACATACCTGAGTATCCGAATGCTTGCCTTCCAATGAGTTTGGCAAGGCATATTAGAGAACCTTCTTACTACTCCAACAACATAAGAGATGTCTGGTTTGCTATTGCACAAGTAGATGAGACTTCCAACTAATTTCCTGTATCTTCCAATATCCACTGGAGGTGAAGTATCTTAAATAGATAATTTTGTGTTGACCTCCATAGGTGTAGAAATTTCCTTGTAATCCTCCATGTCGAATGCCTTCAATATCTGCCTTGCATTCTTTTGTTGAGAGATGAAAATCTTCCCCGTTTCCTGCCAAACTTCAAGACCTAAGCAATAATGCATTAAGCCCAAGTCTGTCATTTCAAATTCTGAACTCAAGGCATCTTTTGTTTGTTGAAGAAGAGTGTCATCATTTTCTGTAATCACAAGGTCATCTACATAGAGTACAAGCACAATTATCTTCCCTCCTTTCTTGAGAACATACAAGTTAGCATCAGAAGCACATCTTTTGAACCCTAGATCCAAGAGATACTTATCTATTCGCTGGTACCATGCTCTAGGGGCTTGTTTTAGACCATATAATGCCTTCTTCAGCTTACATACCTTGTTCTCTGAATGGGGAGCCTCAAACCTTGGTGCCTGAGACACATATACCTCCTCCTTGAGGTCTCCATTCAAGAATGCTGATTTGACATCCATGTGATAGACTCGCCAACGCTTATGTGCAGCCAAAGCTAGTACTACTCGGATAGTAGTCATTCTTGCAGTCGGGCAAATGATTCACAAAAGTCAATGCCTTCAACTTGTGAGTAGCCTTGTGCAACAAGTCTTTCTTTATATTTTTCTAGAGTACCATCAGCCTTGTACTTTAGCTTCCAAACCCACTAGCTCCCAAGTTCCATTCTGTTTGCATGGCAGCCCTCCAATTCCGATCATGGAGTGCCTCTTCCACATTGGTTGGTTCCTTCGCTTCTTCTTGAATGAGATGAGCCATCAAGGCCCATGTTTACAATATGGGTGCTTGCCCTACATATACATATACATATACATATACATATATGTTAGTATATGATCAATGTCTACCCCTCATGATTGTATGCACATTTTATAAGGCCCCCTTTATGAGGAGAAGCCAAGCGTGCATTACCCAATTGATGGGAATCCCAACTTGCATGTTGGATGAAGGTCATATTGGACCATGTAAGGTATTATAAGGAAAGGGAGTTACCAGGGTCCCCAATTGTGGGGTCCGGGCAGCGGTGAGAAGCCCCGGCAGGGTCCAAGGGGGCCAGCGGGCCCCCTGGTTGGGGGGTCCCAGGGGGCCAGCGGGCCCCCTGGTGGGGGTCCGGGGGCAGCGCCCGCGGCGCGACGGTAAAGGGAATATTCCATGGAATATTCCCTGTCGGAGTCAGAAATCATTTATATTTGTTAGGTCGGTTCAACCAGTCTAAGCCGTGTATGGCAATTACGTGGGCGGTGGCCGCCCACGCTGTATCGCCCATGTATAGCCGTCCATGGCAGGCCACCCATGATCCTATATATACATGACTTCTGCACTACCTGAGACATTGAGTTGAGCCAGCATACCTCTACCTTGTATCTCCCATTCTAGAGTTGTCTAGATCACCATTTAAGCTCTACCTTGAGAGCGCACGGGTGGACAACGCCATCGTCTTTGTACTTGGTGCTAGTAGAAAATTATTGAGATTCTCCTATATTTGTTATCTTCTCTTCTATTGCTCCTGTGTTATATTGCGTAACTTTTGTCTTACATGGTATAAGAGCCGTAAGGTTCGAATAGCTTGAGAAGTATCACTATTTTAGCCTACTCGCATACTAGAATATCAGTAGATTATTCGAGTGATTACATGATGGCTTCATCGTCGAACACTGGTCTTGGTGCTTCAGCTAATGTTAATGCTTCACCTATTCGAATTCGTCCACCTGCATTCACTGAAGGGAAGCTGGATGGATCCAACTATACACTCTGGAAGTTCAAAATTTCTGCAATTTTGGACTCCTATGAATTACTTGACATTGTCATAGGACCGATGAGACTGGATCCAGAGCCTATACCAGTTGAAGATCCAGCTAATTCAAGATTGATGATTCAGCCAGATCCAGACCTTCTACGAGCTTGGAAGAGGCGGAATGCTGATGCATTATGTGCAATTGTCACTAGTGTAAGTGATTCTGTGCTTACTTTAGTTCAATATACTACTAAAGCACATGAGGCTTTGGGCATATTGGCTCGACAATATGAGACCAAGAACCACACTAGGATACAGAATTTAGAAAATCAGTTTGCAAATGAAAAGCATTCTGATTCTGAAAAGGCTGAAGATTTTATCAAACGGATAAAACATCTTCAAGACCAATTGGTTGCAGTTGGTGTTGTTATAACACCAGAAGAGCTGGCTCGAAGATGTGTACGTGTTCTTCCGGCAAAGTATGATGGATTAGTAACAGCCCTTAACACTCAGGTAAGACCAACTCCCCTCACATTTGAAGAGTTTTGTGCTATGCTTTTAGAAGAAGAGATGCGGTTGAGGAATCGGCAAAGCACAAGTGATGCTTCATTTTCAGCAAATGCAAAAGATAAAGGCTCTTCTGATGTATCAAAGAAGAAGCCAAAGAAGAAAAAGTTCATAGGAAGTTGCTTCTATTGTGAAAAGAAAGGCCATGCCATCAAGGATTGCAGGAAGAAGCAAGCTGATGAACGGAATGGGACTGTAAAATCATCATGGAAGAACAAAGAGTCTGCAAACAACACAAAGCTGGAACTTTGGGTAGCTATTGAAGAGGTATGTTCATCTGCTCAAGCTCGTGCTATGAACCATGGATTTTAGATAGTGGAGCTTCTCGCCATATGACCAGTAAAAGGGATTGGTATAGTTCCCTAGTGCCTCTGCGGGAATCCATAAATGTAGTGGTGGAAAATGACTCCAAGTGTCCAGCCGAAGGAACTGGAACCATCTCTTTTATCACTTCTCCAGGTATTGAGAAAAAGTTATCCGATGTTCTCTATGTACCTACACTCAAAAGAAATTTGTTGTCAGTTTCTGCAATAACAGATCGTGGACTTGAAGTTCGCTTCAATAAGAGTGGTGCAGAAATCATGGATTCATGAGGTAATGTTGTAGGTAAAGGGATACGACAGGATAACTTGTATGAGTTAAGTGCTTTAACTGCTACAGAAGAAGATAAAGATGTAAGCAGGTTATGGCACCAAAGATTTGGGCATCTCGGATTTGCAGTTTTGAAGGAGATGCAAAGAACAGGGATGGTTGCTCATTTGCCTGCATTTTCAGAGTTACAGGAACCTTGTGAAGCTTGTATGATGGGCAAGCAACAACGAAAGGCATTTCCAAGAGAGACCAGCAATCGATCTCAAGCTAAGCAATTGATCTCAAGCTCCTCTAGAGTTGGTACATGCTGATCTCTGCGGTAAAATGTCTACACCTGCTTTAGGAGGATCTTTCTACTTTTTGCTGTTAGTCGACGATTATAGTAAAAAGATGTGGGTTTATTTCATTCGAGAGAAGGCTGATGCTTTTGAAAAATTTAAAACGTGGCATAAGTATGTAGAAAATGAATCAGGAAGGAAACTGAAGAAATTTAGAACAGATAGAGGAGGTGAATTCTTGTCAACAGAATTCAACAATTACTGTAAGGAGCATGGTGTGAAAAGGCAACTTACCACAGCTCATACACCTCAACAAAATGGCGTTGTTGAGCGCAGGAACAAGACAGTAGTTGAAATGGCTCGTTGTATGTTGAAGGCTCAAGACATGCCTGATTCATTTTGGGCAGAAGCAGTCAATACAGCAGTCTACATCCTCAATCGAAGCTACACAAAAGCACTGAAGGGGATGACTCCTCAAGAAGCATATTCTGGTAAAAAGCCTTCAGTTTTGCATTTCAGAATTTTTGGTTGTTTCTGTTATGCACATATTCCTGATTCAACAAGATCAAAGTTGGATTCAAAAAGCAAAAAGTGTGTCTTCCTAGGATATAGTGAAGAGTCTAAAGCATACAGGTTGTGGGATCCTGAGGCAAGGAAGATTTTTGTCAGCTGAGATGTGGTGTTTGATGAACGACCATACTTAGTAGAAGATAAAGGTAAATCTACTATCTCATCAAACAGAGAAATATCTCACCTTGTGCCTATCAAAAGACAGGTTAAAGTTGAGGAGGAGGAAATATCTGATGGAGAAATTTCCTCAATAAAAAGCCAACCAGTTGTAGCTGCACAGCGTAAGCCACTACCGAAGTGGGCACAACAGCTCTTTGATGATCACAATCCACATGTAGATGTACCAGAATCATCATCGGATGGATTACGAAGATCAAAGAGAATAGAGGAGCAAAGAAGAGCCTCAGAACACATTGTTAACATGGCTCTAATGGCAGATATCATGGGTTCGATAAAGGAACCTACCACCATTGAAGAAACCATTGATGATCCAGGTTGGAGAGCTGCAATGCAGTCTGAGTATGATAGTATACTAAAAAATGATACATGGGATCTAGTCGACTTGCCGCCAAAGAAGAAGGTAATAGGTACTAAATGGATTTGGAAAGCTAAGTATAAAGTTGATGGAACATTAGAAAAGTATAAGGCACGATTAGTTGCACAGGGTTTTTCACAGATTGAAGGATTTGATCTTCAAGAAACTTTGGCCTATTTTCCAGATGGATGTCAAATCTGCATTTTTGAATGGTCACCTCAAGGAGGAGGTATTTGTATCTCAACCACCAGGTTTTGAGGTGCCCAATTCAGAAGATAAAGTTTGCAGGTTGAAGAAAGTTTTGTATGGACTTAAACAAGCTCCACGGGCTTGGTACAAACAGATAGATAATTTTTTCAAAAACATGGGTTTTGAAGGAAGTACTTCTGATGCTAACTTGTATGTAACAAAAAGGGATAGCAAGCTAGTTGTCGTCATTGTATATGTAGATGATTTGATCATTACAGGAGATCACCAGGAACTCATCAATCAAACTCGGATCAGCTTGGGAACAGAGTTTGAAATGATAGACTTAGGTCTACTCCATTTTTTTCTGGGAATTGAAGTATGGCAAAGGAAGGATGGCATTTTCATCTCACAACAAAAATATTCCAAAGAAATTCTCAAGGCATTTGGAATGATGGAGTGCAAACCAACTAGCACACCTATGGAGGTAAATCATAAGCTATCTATGGATGATAACATGCCTGATGTAGATGCTAAGAAGTATAGGAAGCTCGTTGGAAGTCTTATTTTTCTGCGCAACACTAGACCAGACATTTGCTATGCTGTTGGAGTGTTAAGCAGGTTTTCCAACAAACCTAAGGAGAGTCACTGGATTGCTGGAATGCGAATTCTAAGGTACATTGCAGGAACCTTGGATTTTGGTATTTTGTATACCACAGGTGATACACTCCAAGGATATTGTGATTCAGATTGGGCTGGAGATTGTGATTCTAGAAAATCAGTTTCTGGATATTGTTTCTCACTTGGTTCAGGAATATTTTCTTGGGTAAGTAGGAAGCAACCAACTCTCGCACTCTCCTCCACTGAAGCAGAGTACAAAGCAGCTTGTTTTGCTTCTTGTGAGG